>JARHVA010000196.1:1582500-2080000 GCA_037957365.1 Torreya grandis
TTATATATGACCTACTTTCTAAATTCTATTACAAACATGAAATCATTGCCTAATCTCACCTCTCAAATAAAATTTACCCATACAATAGTGATCTATGATTACTATCCTCATCTTGTCCTCAATGAAGACACTAAATGGGAACACTGTAATGAGGATATCTCCAAAAATTATTGATTTGATTATGAAATATGGTAGTTATTTCATATAGTTCCCTAAGTTCACATATATTAGGATTGGTAGAATTTTTGATACTCCTTACAAATTACCCTAATTTTCTAGTGATAAAATGGTCCTAATTGAAGTATACAGGAAGATGGGGGAAATCAATAATAAGTGCATTTATCTAGGATCTCATTTATAAAGGCCTAAACTATGACATCTATAGAACTTTAAATGATGCATGTAATGTTTAAATGACACTGGATAATATTACAATGCATTTCCTCTCAAAGATGCTTTATTTTGACAATAAAGGTTATATAGAAGCCTATCTAAGGCTTGGATTAAGTAATCATCATGTACCACAAATTGAAGACTATTAAGAAGATTATGAAAATGCTTTTTAAGTGAGAAAAAGAGATTTGATGAGAGTGAATTTGAATCCATTTAATTCATACATATTAGAATAGGTTATTGAAGGTATTGATGATGATGAGATTGAATTAGTTGATCATTCATTTGAATAAAAAAATTAAGTTCTTTCACTACCATAAATTAATTAGAATATCAAAAAATAAAAAATCTTGGAGAGTGAACAAAGCATGTTTTTCAAAGATCTAGATCTTGGTTTATGAATAAAGTTGTTGATCACATATTTGGATGAAGTTATATAAAGAGATGGTCCTTTGAGAAATAGAAATGGATAACCTCCTCCTCATCCTCTCAACCTATTGATATGTATGCAAGAGGAAAGACAAAGACATCAAATGGAGGTGATAGTGAATTCCTAAACAAGAAACAATTGCCAAAAAAAACTTAGGGTGATTATTTAATGCCAAGGAAGTAGTTGTAAATGTAATACAAGTATTTATGGACACTACATCCATATATGTTTATCCTTCAATGTTGATTGATAAAATAACCAAGAAATATACTCTTTAAGTAAAATTAGTACCTTCCATTTCCCCACCTCTCATCCCATGTCCTCCTTCAAGGTCACCTCCTCCATTGCATGTGTCAATTCCAACTCTCTTCCCATCTAATCCACACATTTACTCTATAAATCCTTATCTACCTAATTTATATTATTGGCCCCAACTTTCCACTTCATCTCCAAAACATACTATTGATTAAGGAGTTTCCAATGTTTCCACTCAACAATTGCTTCCTCATGTTTCTCCTACCATTTATACTAAAAAATATTATTTATTCAAGTAGTGAACCTTATATTTGGGTCTAATATATGGTGGATAAGAAAATAAATGTTATAAAATCTATTGTTCCTAAATTTTATGTTATTACCAGCCTCTTACAAGCCAATGTACCAACAAAGTCTAAGATCACCTCAATATTGATGACACATTCTTCTTCAGATACACAATATGTGTAAATTACAATTCCTATTACATAAAAAATGAATAAGACATGAAAAAAATATATTAAAACCTAACTTAGATAGATTTTGTTGAATAAACTCATGAAGGATACATCCATAACTTCCAGGTATCTACTACTAAGTTGGTTTAAAGAAATGAAGAGGGGAAACAAATGTAATAACAACTTGAGGATCAAGTTCACACACTCACTCAATATATAAAATATATCATTTGTGTGAGTTAAATTCCCCTTGATGCAACTCCTCTAGATATAATCACACCATCAGATTCTAGTGGAGAGGTTGATAAATAAGCTATTTCTAAAATTAGCAAATATCAGAGTCATGAGAAAGTCACTGAGACTTAGTTGAACAAGTAAATCTTAATGGTTTTAAATTCATTTAAGAATGCATAAAGGATTATGTTTTATGGGATAAGACTAGACAAAAATCAATGATGAGATCAATTTAATAAAAATGAAGAAGGGTTATGGAAAAATGTATTGAGAGATCTCCAAGAGATAACCTCTATTGATGAGAACTTGTTGGTATCTAAATAGGGATTCTCTAAATTTGATGAGAAATATTCACATGTGGGAAAAGAGTGTGGAATGGAAGATGATCATACTAAAAGAGGTTATTAAGGATTACTAACAACTCAGTAAATTATTTGATGATATCAAATTTGAAATATGATTAGATATATGGTCTATCCATTTTGAATTACTGAAGGAAGGAGAAGATAAACTCTTCCTTGTTGTATAAATGAAATCAATTTTTTAAAAAATTATTAAATAATAATTATTAAATAACGATGATTTTAATCTAGAGATTACAAATAAACTAAAAGACATTTCTTCTACACACGTTTAATGTAATAAGAATCTACCCAATTTTTTTGAGTAAAGTAAGGAAACAAATAAAACATTGAGGACATGGATAGTTAGCCTCTCGAATATAGTTGTTCCTCGGTATAAGATAATATCTCAAGTTGTTCAAGCTTTTAAAACATTTAAATTGAAAACATCTCAAACATAGTAGTAGCAAAAATTTGTGACAGAAAGAGACCAAGTCTCCCAAGGCGATAAAACATCTCATTTTATGTTCATAACTTTCTCTCTCTTTAATTTTCATTTTCTTATTGTACTTTTTATATGTAACTTAAGTCATTATGATTCACATTTTATGAATTTGGTTTGAAATATTAAAAGTCAAAATAGAATTATTACCTCATACATAGTTAAGGTGGTTAGAAACTAGTTATCCAAGTTTGAGATATAAAAAAGAGTTTTGTTCATTGTAAATGGAATTTTTAATAGAAAAAAAGTTTTAGAAAAAGAAGAGAAAATAAGGAAGCTTTTTAATACTTCTGAGAATCAATAAAATACATTTTTAGGACTTTGTGCCTTTAAACTTCTTGATGAATGAATAATATTATCATGATTATTGTTTTATTCAATTCTCACTTTTTGAATTGTGAAAACTGTTGATCATTGAATTATCATCCATTTTATTTTTTCTTCCAACATGGTAAGTTAATTGAATTTTTGTCTCTTCAATTAATCAAGTTTATTATTCTACTTTCTCTTCCTTTACTCTCTAATATATCTCCTCTCTTTTATATCTCTTTCATTGAATTCCTTTCTATTCAGATAGAAAACCCCTCAAAGAATTTTGTATTTCAATTCTTTCCCTATTTTTAATAAAGGTAACCTCCCCTAAAAATCGAGGATGGAATTTGTGACCTACACTATTTAATAATATACACAGTTTTTTACCCCTTACATTAAATTTAGTCAATAACTAGAACTAGACCTTTTTATAGTGGTAGACCATTGTTGGAATCCTCGAATTGCATTTGTCCATCTTGATAGTGGAAATATAATCCTAATAGTTTCTATACAGGTTAGATTAGTTTAAAACTTTGTGAATCCATTCATCAATGCCTACTCAATAAAAAACTCCCATATTAGAAAATTGGTGTATGAAGTTGTTATAATGTTTTCTCCATTTCTAAAGCATTAGTCCACTCCAAGAGACCTTGTAAGGACAAAAAAAAATTAGTTTCATTTTGAGGGGCCTACCTTAATCAAACCCTTGTTCGATGACAAGTTGGAAATCAAAACTCATAAAAGTAAATGGGTAGATCAGTGTATATGAATATACTAACCCTTATCCATATGTATAAGATGCAATCAAGTAGTAAATTCAATGTGATATTTTAGTACTTCTTATTTTGTACAAGTATGCAATAATATCTCTCCAATAGATATAAATACAATAAAAAGTAAAGTGTAATAAATTCTTAGATGTGATCCTTGTAATTGGATGAGCATTAAATGTATTATTATGATCTGTTAGATGAATTATAGTGCCATTATATACAAACTTCTCAAATTCAAATTCATAACCTATTGATGCATAATTTGACACAATAAAATATAAATTTAATAAAAGTAGGTTAAATCAATGATAACTTTTACCTAAGGGACAAAGGGCCCCAAAAACATAATGGATATAAATATAACATTTTGAAACATATTAGATTAGTATCAAAATGGTTTTGATATTATTAAATGATTATATTATAAGCATATAAAAAAGGATACAGATCTCATGAATTAGAAACACATAAGAGATAGAAATTTATAAGAACAAGAATAACACATGGCCACATATAGAAGAATATATAATCACAAGCATAATGATAAATGTTGTTAAGTGTTTTAAACATAAGAATAAATTCCAATAAGAGATAAATTTGAACTAATGATCCATATACATAAAATATGATAATAACATTGCCATTACAAGGCATGTACCAGAATTAGGTGTCTAGACATACATATTTTAATTTTACTACATGTCATTTTCATACATTTTAGGAAAGTTGAATTCTTCTTCAAGATTGTGTGGTATCTCACTAATTTCATTTTGAATGTGTTCCCTTCTCCTTTGGGGAAGCACATGACATGTTTTTCATGTATACTGAATAAAATTACATATTAATTACATGAAAAACATGTATTTATCATGAATTAGTCATTATTAGGACATGAAGTATGATGTTTCACTTGCATTGAATGGAAATTCATGGTTTTTAAACTAAAAAAAATCATGGTTGTTAAAGTAGAAAAATGCATGGATACTGATACAAGAAAATGCATTATTTTTTAAGAAGGAAACTATTAATGGTTTATAGAAGAGGGGTTGGGACACTTGGTAATTGGATACTTTAGGGGATATTTTATATTTTTAATGTTGTATAAATCTAAAATAATTGGGTGTTGTGAGGGAAGAGGATTTATTAGATTGCTTAGACATCTTTTCATTTGTATAATATGCTTTTCAATCTTATCTTTCTTTTATTAAATCCTCTCTTCCTCCTTATTTATCTCCTCTTATATTGTTCATGTTATCCATGCCATTCCAATTCATTTTTATATTGATTTTATGTTAAATTTATTCCCTTTTTTATTTTTCACATATTATATTTTACTTTTTATCCTATATTGGCTCTTTTCTCCTTGCTTTTAACTCCTTAAATTACTTATTTTGTGCTTATTTTTATTCAATCAATTGTAAATAGTCATTTGATGTAAGGACTTGTGTCTATTTTATTAATATGATAGTTTGATTATTTACATAAACTAATCTCATTTGAATCATATCAATTGGTATATTTAGTAAATTAACTAGTGATCCACTCACCTGATTTCCTATTTCTTCATTACATGATTTTTATTAAATGCAATCTAAAAGTGCTTCTAATGGCTCCAAATTTGTAGCTTGTAGATGGAATTTCTCACATTAGAGTTCATCTTGATTTCCCCAAGCATTAAAATATGAATAGTGTTGAATTAAGTTACTTGGAAGGGTAGGAGGAAGGGATGGTGTCGATACTAGACAACCACACACAATGGTTCTAGATGTCAAAATGCCTTGGGATACCTTAGGAACCACCTAACCCTTATTGACCCACTAACAAACCTATCAAACTCTGAGTCTATTTAGATACTTAGCTAACTAAAATAGCTAATTCACTAACTTGACCATTATCCAACCCTTTTTAACCCACCTTGACCCCTTTTCCTTCAGACACTCAACCATCGATGGTTAGCTTAACCACTGACAGTTAGGCTGACCATTGATGGTCAGATATTCCTCATTATTACACAAAACTAGCTATGTAAGATAACATGACATAATTTAGTATATCCACCTTGCCCATTGCTAATGAACTCCCAAGAATTGAAATAAGCAAGACAACCTCCTAGGGAACATTCTATCCTGCATCTCTCTTTGCATATAAAAGGAAGGGAGTAAGAGGTTAAATGGATCATCACAAGCATTCTTGCACATAGGTATTCAAGATTCCAATCAACCAGTATTCTTCTAATAATTCAATAATAACAATAGAGATATGAACCTCTACCAAAATCACTCTCAAGTTAAAGTTCCATTATTCTTCTAAAATTACTCCAACCATCAACCATCGGCCATTTAACAAGCAATAGGTATATTTATACTTTAGTTCTATTTCCCTAGTTTATAACCTCTCTTCCCCATTAGAACTTTCTACACCTATCTTCTAACCTCCCATTTATAACTATACCCTTACCTAATCACTGATCGAGTCTACAACTCTTTTCTGAATACCTTCAAAATTCCACAAGCAACCATGTATGGTTAGCATAACCACCCAAAATCACCCCCAATCTCGATGGTTACCCAACCACTGATAGTTAGCTTAACCATTAATGGTCACTCTAACAACTAATAGTCACTATGGTAAGAAATAATAGCAAGTTATTTCTAATCCCTTACCCCCAATCAAATTTGACTTTCTATGTCCCTACCTATTCATAGACCCCTGCCTAATTTTTTGAACATGACCTGATCTATTTTAGTAATAGTATTGACTCATTTTTTATATATCTAGTTATTTCTTCTATAAAGCATTCATTTTATTCTTATATTTCATTTCAGTTACTTTTTATTATTTGATGTAAGTATCTTCCTTTTACCTCTTTAAACTTAATTGTTATCAAAGAGTAGATTGACATCCTCCTAGTAAGCTCATGCTTCTTGGATCAAGCTCATGATAGGTAGTCCACCTAACTATCTTACTAACAACCCCTTTTGTTAGTGCTTTCTTATCTACATGTTATTTCTTCTAAGTCAAATAGGAGCTCTCTATAATCATCTACATTACACATGCATCAACAACTAGATTCTTCTACCATACCCTTATTACTATTTTCTTATCTTCTTCCTAAATTAATAAATGAACATAGATTAAAATAAACATTTTGGCACATTTTTTGGGACCTTAGTATCATCTAGGTTCCCCTTTCTTCCTTTATTTTATGCTCATACAATAAATCTAAAATTTATTTTGGGTTTAAAATAAACCTTGCATACATTGATTGCTTGCTTGATTTAGTTTATCTAGTTAACTTAAAATCAAAGTAATTAATCATAGTTTCACTCTTGTTATCACACACTTTACCAAACCAAATAATCAATCAAAACATCAAAATAAACTTGAGACAAGGCCCGACTAGGATTTCATCACCTTGCGGTAGCCTTACCCTTTCTCGACAATCCCACTTGGAGGTCTTTACCAAGGGAGAACCAACTCAGCTCTCTGGTTGAGTATAAAATTTATAAATTAGTATATCTTGGCTAAGAACCTGACACCCTTATCACTTTGGTGTGTGAAGTGAGGGGGTAGGCCAAAATATCAAGCCATATACTAAATTTCAATACAAATTATTTTTGAGATCCTTTAACACCTAAAAATAACCTTAGGCTTCCTCTTTAGTACCTGATATACAAACTAAATTTCATCTTCACACTTTCTAAGGTATAAGCCAAAAATTATCTAAAATAAATCCTAAGTATTAAATGTACTTTTAGTGTATGTTTTGATTTCCTTGAGATTCTTTTCCTTTTACTTGCTTTGTGTTTGAATTGTGAGCTTTTTATCATTTCTTTTCTATTCCTCACATGGTCTTTACTAGAAAATAGTTGAGGAACCAAAGCAACCAAGAACCATCTTCCTCTTCCTCTTCTTCCATGAAGTATACTTTAGATGTTGAGAGTTCTCCTCATATTTCTCCCCCTCCTACCATGCCTTTAATAGTTATCAAAGGTGATACATATTATTATACCTTCCTTAATAAAAACCCCATGGCCCTACAACATTACCTCAACACCTTAGCTCACCACACCCCTATTGCTTTGATTCCTCCTACGGATCCACCGTATGATATGACTCCATAAATTATGGTTGGTGATACCTCTACCCAACCTATGATCACCCAAACATCTTCTTCCACCAATATCCCATCCACTACCACCACCCAAACTCAATTCAACATCCCAACCAATAGTCAAACACCCCATACACCAACCAACACCTCCAACATAGGGGAAACCTCACCTCTTGTTACCCACACCTCATTCACTATGGGTATATCTTCTAACCCTATTTCCATGATTCCCCTTATCACTACCAACCCACCAATTTTCACCCCACTTCAAAATTTGGTGATTTTCATACATCTTACCCTTCCACATATTAGCACAAGAGTTACCACTCAACCCCAACCATCTACCAAACCATTCATACCTCCAAATCAACCCATATCAATCCCTCAATAAATACCTATGACATCCTACCAATATGTTCCTAATCCACAAGGATACATAACACCTTATACCCAACCTTTTGTCCCCATTAACCCTTATGTGGTACCATCTCAACCTCCAATGACAACATACCAATATGTGGTATCTTCCCAACCTTCTACCACTTATCCGTATATTTTTTCCACCTAACCTCAACCAAACTTACCACACAATTATGAAGCTTCCCAACCTCAAATAGATTTGGTCAAAATGTTAATGGACAAAATGACCAACCTGGAGTCATCTATCTCTGGGGATCATAACCTTTTATCTTATGATCAAATATGTAATGAACCTATCCATACATCCATACCTATCTAATATTATCCTCCTTAATGGGAACTACCCAAGTTTTCCACTTTCCAAAGCAAAGAGGACCCCCAACAAAACTTAAGAGTAATTCACCATTCTTGCTATTTAATTGCATATGCCGATGCTCTTCTCTTTCACACTTTTCCCATGTCTTTATCTGTACCAACCTTAAATTGGTATAGTGATCTCACCAAGCACTCCATGTTTTCCTTTTCTAAACTTTCCCAAATATTTTTAGATCATTTTTCAATCAATATATCTAAAAAGGTCTCTATTACCAACCTCTACTCCATTAGGCAATTTGATGATGAATCAATTGCTGATTTTGGAGCTAAATGGAGAGGTATTATCAACTATATCTATTTATCCTTACCCCAACCCAAGTTGATTGAACTCTTCTCTTAAGGTTGTGTCAAAAATATTTTACCTACTCTTCAAGTTCAAACTTTTAGGACTTTTGATGAAGCTTTCACCATGGCACGTAAATTAGAAATCAGAGCTATTGATGAGGGAAAATTGAAACTTAAGAAAAAAATTCTAGATTTAAACCTAATGATCCTTACTCATCCAAAATCACTAATCAATATAACCATCCCAATACCAAACCAAAAGCATTCAAAAACTTGGTTATCCTTAAAACCGCTCCACTACCAACTATCAACCAACCCAACAAACCAATTCTTTTAACTCTTCCAACCAATAAAATTGAAATCAAAATTGAGTTACCCCAAAACAATATACTCTGATAGGGGAGTCTTATGATTTAGTTTTATAAAAATTTCTCAAAAAAAACATCATATAACTTCCTCCCATAAAACCTCCCCAACAATTTGATGCTTCTTTCCCTACACCTGGTTGGTACAATAAGAATGATCTATGTGTTTTCCACTAGGTCATTGAACATGATGATAGTAGGTGTAACACCTTTAAAAATATTATCCAAAACATGATTGATAAGGGATAACTTGTATTTGATAATCCCAATGCACCCCCTAATTATTCCCTTGACATCTTTGACAAACCTTTCCCCAATCATACCCCTTCTACCAATTATGATGATAACAAACCAGAATCATGTCACGTTTGTGAGGTCCATATGGTTAATTTCATTATTAGTGAACCTATAATTGAGGAAGTCATTACCTAAACTACCTATCCCTCCATTCCACTCATTGAAGTGGTGAAATAACCCTTTATTACTTTGACTACCCAAACAGAGGAAGAAACCACCCCTCTTTATTTACTTGATGAGGCCATGGACTTATCCACGTCTCCTTTGATAGAGATACCAAAGGAGGTAACCATTGCTTCAACTACATCTTCCTCCACTCAACTCATTGAAGTGGTGGATCACCCTCCATTATTTTAGACACCCAAACAAAGGAAACAACCATATCCATTCCTTCACTTGGGGCCATGACACCTTCCTCCCCTATCTAAGAACCACCTATTCTCTCTTTGAAAACCATCCCACAAGAAGAGATTACCTTGTATACACCTTTCATGGAGGAAACCTCCTCCCAAACCTTGGAACCTTCCATAAATAACAAAGGTGAAGAAACCATTCCCTTGCCTCCAACTATGGGCTTAATATTTGAAACCATTGACCAAGGAATTAAACCCATTTATAATCCTTTTTTTAGATTGATCCAAAGCATAAAGTTCACTTCTAAACCCAAGCTAGATAGATCCACCTTTTGGTAACATCTTAGGCTCCCCTATCAAAACAAACTGAACCTTCAACCTTACTTGTATCCACCATTAACCCTATCATTACCTCAATACCTTCATCAATCACTTCTCCCTCAAAAACCATAGGGGAAACATCCAACCCACCTTCATCTACAATTTTTAAATCACCTTATGCCTCTCTAACCAAACCTATCAAGAATCTAGGAACACTTCCTTGATCCAGAACTCAGAAGTTCTAGTTGGTGAATATTTCAATAGCACATAAATAACACAATAACAATGAATTATCTGAGAAGAGACGTCGTATTACTTAACAATTGCCATACAAATATAGGCTTATCTCTGGGAAGAGATGTCTGCCTTCCCATTTTGGGTTACAATGCATTTATACATATTTTTGAAAAAAAACATCAGGAGATTGAGTGGCTCGAGGAATTAATGGGTGATGATTTAATGTCCCAGCATTAAAACAATACAATGCTTAAGGACATACATCCTAGCATTAAAAAAATACAACGTTTGAGGACATAATGGCTCGAGGGAATACTTGAGGACATAACGGCTTGAGGAAATAACTGTCACCGATAATACAAAATGAAAACAATACAAAATTTGAGGAATTGACTATCATTGAATGGTCACCTTTAGGAATTAAATGTCACCCGAATGGTCACCCAAATTGTTTCCCAAATCATTCCTCCCTCCTTGAAAATCAATGGTCCCCATTGTGTCAATATTCCCCATCAGGTGGGGTAGCTGTGTCTTGATTTGATTCTCTGTGAGACACTCACCTTGGTGGCTAAGTTGGCCTCTTCTAACCACTCAATATAGTGGAATAGAATGTCTTCTTGTTCTCTTCATCCAAGTATCCACAATTTGATCCTCTTCTACTGGAGCAAAACTCTATGGATCAAGCTCATCAATGTCTAGTTGTTCTGCCATAATTGAAGTGTCTAATAGAGGTGGGTGATATGGTTTGAGGAGCTCCACATTGAATATTGGATGCAAACCAAGGTAGGTTGGTAGGTTCAACTCAAAAGCATTTTTTGCAACTTTTATGGTGATGGTGTATGGACCAAATCATAGAGGCTGAATCTTTTTGTGTGGGCCTGCAAGCTGTTCCTTCTGAAGCTGTAACCAAACCTTGTCACCCATAGCAAAATGGTGTGCAATCCTATGTTTGTCATGGTGTTGCTTATACTTCTGATTCATCTTCTCCAGGATGTCATGAACTTGTTGCTAGATATGTTGCATTTATTCAATAAACTTTGTTGCTTTTGTTGCCTCAGCTCTTCCATGAGGTGTGTATTCCATGGTGGAAAGTGTAATAGCTATATCAATTGGTGCCATGGGTTGGAACCCAAAACATACTTGAAATGGAATATGCTTGGTTGAGCTATGCAAAGCCTGATTGTATCCATGTTGTATGAAAGGAAGTCCCTTGTCCCATGTACATGGATGTTTGGCATGATACATCTAAATCATGTAAATAATCAAGTGGTTTACCACCTCTGTCTGACCATCAGTTTGTGGATGGAAGGCTGTGGAATTCATCAGCTTAGTATCCATCATCTTCCATAGAGTGGACTAGAAGATGGTCAAGAACCTGCTATCTCGATCTGAGACAATGGACTTGGGGAGACCAAAATGGAGCCATACATGACTAAAATATAGTTGAGCAGTTTCCTCAGCAAATATATTTTTCTTACAAGCAAGCATGATAGCCATTTTTGAAAAATGATCAACTACCACAAAAATATAGTCCTTGCCATATTTGGAAGTGGGCAAACCTGAGAGAAAATCCATTGAGACAGATTCCCAAGGCCTGGTTAGTTCTAGCAATGGCATGTACAATCCTTGCTTCTTATTTATTGGCTTGGCTATTGCACATGGGGTGAAATATTTGAGATATCTTTCCAAATATTTCTGCATATGGGGCCAATAGAAGTGTTTTTGAAGAACTGCCAATGTTTTTTTGATACCAAAGTGTCCAACTATCCTACTGAAGTGTGCTTCCCATATCATCTTTTGTTGCTCTGCAACAGGAAAGTAGATGTGCCCTATATGGTAGAGGACATTATCTTGCAAATAGAAGTCAAAAACATGTTCAAATTTTTAGAGTGCTTGATAGGTGTCATCAAAGGTAGGATCTGCTTGATACAGAGCACCCCAAGTGGTAGTCTCATATCTGCATAGGTCAAGAAAGATTGTGATTGCAGTAATTAGTGGGCGGCTCAAACAATCTGTAGCTATATTTGAGCTCCCCTTTTTGTGTTTGATTATCAAGTGGAATTGCTGAAGATACGTGGCCCACTTTTGGTGCCTCTCATTTCATAGTTTGCTTTGCATCTGGATGAATTCCAATGGTCTGTGGTCACTGTGGATGACCATCTCTTTCCCCAAGACATAGTGTTTCTAGTTTTTTTAGGGTTGTACAATGGCATAGAGCTCCTTATCATATGTTGTATATTTCCTATTTGTATCAATGAAAGTTTCACTATGGTATGAAATAGGATGGCCATGTTGCATGATGACAGCTCCCATGGCATATTCAGATGCATTTGTCATCAACTCAAATGGTTGATGCAAATTTGGCAAGGCAAGAACAGGGGCTGAATAGAGTCTATTCTTCAAATTCTCAAATTCCCTTTTCTATATTTCACCCCACTGAAATGTAGATTTATCTCCTCCTTTAGTCACTTGGGTTAGTAACCAAGCAAGATGTGAAAATCCAAGAACAAACCTGCAGTAGAAATTTGCAAGGCCCAAAAAGCTGTGAAGCTTTATGAGAGTCCTTGGTGTCAGCCATTCTCGAATAACCTAAATCTTTTTTGGATCAACATGGACCCCTTTCTCATTCACAACGTACTTGAGGTACTGAATTGTTGTCATTCTAAATATGCGCTTGTCAAGATTTGCGTACAACTTGTGCTCCCGAAGAGTTTGAAGCACCTTATAGACATGTTACAAATGGTCTTCCCATGTTTTTCTATAGATGAGTATGTCATCTAAGTAGACAACCATGAATGAGTTGGTGAAGGGTCGTAGGATGTCATCCATCATCCTCATGAAGGTTGCAAGTGCGTTAGCTAGGCCAAAAGGCATAACCAACCATTCAAAGAGCCCCTCCTTAGATTTGAATGCAATTTTCTAGACATTAGTGGGATCAATGGGAATTTGGTGATAATCAAATTTGAGATCAATTTTGGTGAAGAACTTCGCACCACGGAGCTAGTCCAGTAGGTCATCGATTATGGGGAGAGGGTAGTGATTCCTCACATAGATTTTATTTAGGGCTCGGTAGTCAATGCAAAGCCTCCATGTTCCATCTTTCTTTGGTGCCAAAATGATTGGGCTACCACAAGGTGAAGAGCTTGGCCTGATGTGACCCCTTTGGATCAATTCTTGAATCTATATTTTTATCTCATCATTCTCTAAGATTGATTTGTGATACATAGGACTGTTAGGCAAAGGTGATCCTGGGATTAAATCGATAGAATGTTTTACTTGGAAATGCAGTAAAACTCCTGTGGGTGACTTGAATAAGTCATCATATTCTCCTGTGATTCATCCTCTCTACTTTTGTTCTTGTGTTGATTGTGTAGTCAGGATCGCAACATCGACCTCCTTGGATTTATATGGTTTGAATACCATGAGAATAACTTGCTTTGTCTTCTCCACCATTCTCTTGCATTGCTTAGCACTGATCAGGGAGACAGATGTGGGAGGTGGTACCTCTGGTACCCTATAGATCTATTTTCCAAGAGTAAGGGTGATTCTTCAGGTTTGGGATTCATAGATGCCATGTTGCTCATACATGAACGGCTGACCAAGGAGTACATCACAAACATTTAGATTGACCACATCACATAAGACTTCATCTTGGAATGGTTTTATAGCATATGAAAGAAGACACTGATGGGTGACACAAAGGTCTCTCCCTGGGCTCAACCACCCAATACTATAGGGCTTTGGATGAGGCTTCATGGATAGACTTTTCACAACTTTAGCAGAGATTAAATTCTTTTGACTCCCACTATTAAGAATGAAATGCAGAGGCTTACCTTTTACCCATAATTTGGAGTGAAATAATCTTTCTTTGTCATCTAGTCTTTCCTCACAGGTCTGTGATGAAACGATGATGGTGTTAGGCTCAGCATCTAGGATTTCTTCCTCATCCTCTTTGACTATGGGTTGTGTATGAGGCAGAGTAGTAGACGTCAAGTATTGTGACTCAGAGAGTAGTGACTTGATGGCTCGACATTATTCTTTGGAGTGATTTCTAGTTTTGTGGTAATCACACCATTTTCTAGCCTTCCCCTTCTAGGATTTCTTATCCTAAAACTCCTTCTGCTTCTAATTTTGGCCTCATGTTTAATCTTCCTTGTTACTTTTCCATTTTGAAGGTTGACTCTTCGTATTCTTCCTGCCATGCTTCTGTTCAATCTTCACTGCAAATTTATATGCCTCACTGAGGGTTTCCAAATTGAAGAGTTCCATTTCCCCCCATATGTACCATTGTATTCCACCATGATATTTGAGAGTTTTATGTTTCTCACTTTCTTGAATGCCCAGTCTTGTAGACAAAGAATGAAAAGTGTCTATGTAATCTTAAACAGATTGGTCCTTGCCTTGGTGAAGTTATTGCCACTATATGTACAGATCATCATACACTTTGATGGGATAGTATTCTTATTTTACTGCTTCCATAAAATCGTCCCAAGTAGGTTCCACCCTAAGGCTAATGATATCCATTTTGAACCTCTTTTTGTAAACTACTTTCTCCATCAGTGAACTTATTTACTGAGAAGTAGGAAGACAGTTGATCCAACCAATTTTCCACTGCATCAACATTTATTTTGCCTTCAAATGTGGGAATATCAAAATTTACCTAAACCTTGAAGGGTGTTGGGGCACTGAAAAGAAGTTCCCTTGATGAGGAGCCAGGATGTGTAGCTGTGGAGCCAGAATTTCCCATCAGAAATGTTTGAAGAATTTAAGCAAATTGTTGGAGCATTTGTGCTTGTTTCCACTAGAGGGCTTCATTCACCATTTCCTTAAAAGGATCAGATGTCTCGGTATCATCTACCATTTGAAGTCATTTTGGGCACACAGGTGGAATGTTTGGAAGCTCTATCACTTCCCACCCAAGTTTCCTATATCCTGACCTTGTCCTTGGGATCATACACTCTCAAGACAAATTGCTCTGATACCACTGATCTAAAACTCAGAAGTTTTGGTTGGTGAATATTTCAATAGCACAAAAATAACACAATAATAATGAATTCTCTGAGAAGAGACGTCGTATTACTTAACAATTTCCATACAAATATAGGCTTATCTCTGGGAAGAGATGTCTGCCTTCCCATTTTGGGTTACAATGCATTTATACATATTTTTGAAAAAAACATCACGAGATTGAGTGGCTCGAGGAATTAATCTATGACAATTTAACATCCTAGCATTAAAACAATACAACGCTCGAGGACATACGTCCTAGCATTAAAACAATATAATGTTTGAGGATATAATGGCTCAAGGGAATACTCGAGGAAACAACTGTCACTGATAATACAAAATGAAAACAATATAAAATTTGAGGAATTGACTATCACCAAATGGTCACCTTGAGGAATTAACTGTCACCTGAATGGTCACCCAAATTGTTGCCCAGATCATTCCTACACCTAGCCTTGCTCTCCCATGTTTTAAGTTTGACTTAACCCCATCTAGTTCACCAAATAAAACCCCAAACAAACCAACTAAAAAGGTGGAAACACCTAAATTACCACCTCAAACTAGATCTATACCACCTCCTTCCCTCTTACCATCTATCTTAGGACCCCATCCTTCTACCATCCCACAAGCTCATCCTTCTACAAATAAGGTAAACCTTCCTACAACTACCTATTCCTCATCTAATAAACCTTATCCTTTTGCCTTACCTACACCTACCCCCACTAAATCATCAAACTTCCCATCATTCTTAACTAACCTATCCACTTCTACCTTCCCAAATATCACCAAACCTTCACCATCCACCTCTAAAACCTCCACCATAAAAATAACCATAACTAAAAAATCCCAACCAAAACCTCCTACCAAAACCCTTCCACCACCTATAACTTCCATAATGAATCTTACTTCTAAGAAGGCTCTCATTCCTAAAAAAACCCAACACCCTCAACACCTTTGCTTGAATCTTATTCGACCGTTATATAAAGTTTGTTGCAAACCTCTTCTTTAAACCTACCACCTATAAAAAATTTTGACCCTTCAAATCCTATACCATCATGATTCAATGAAAATTTTATATATTTATAACATAGGACTCCTGGACATGACATGGAGAAATGAAAAGCTCTCCAAGCACTTATCCAAAGCTTATGGGATGAAGATGATCTATTATTAGATGAACCTCCCTTAATCTCATTAATAAAATAACCAAAAAACCAACCAATCCAACACTCACCTACTACTATAATTTCATTTTAAAGTGAGGAGGAACTAAAGTAAACATCTATCCCAACACTTCCCATCATCCACACTATCCATATGGTTACCCAATCTTGGGCCCAATAAAAAGATAAGGGAAATTTCAAAGTGTCTATACGATGTACGTACCCTTCTATCCATAAAATTCACAATCAAACCCAATAATCCTCATATTTACCTTCAACAAAACCCAAAATATCCATTTTGGGTACCTCTCCCTCCAACCCTTCTAAGTCCATCTAGTGAATGGTTCTAAAACAACTTCACTAGACACCAATAAAGATGAAACTTTATGAACTAATCAACACCTCACCCCATCACTTCCAAGCATTGATAGAGGCCCTAAAATTTATCGAGGTTCAACCAAAAGACCCTCAACCTATTTCATCCTTTGTTGGATCCATTCAACTTTCTACCTTTGTAACCTTTCAGGATTCAGAAATACCTTATGTTCATTCTAAAGATCCTAATCCTCTCCTCTTCGTCACTTCATACATCAATCAAAACCACATCAAAAGGGTGATTATTTATGGAAGAGATAGTATAAACATTATCTCCTCTCTTGATTATGATCAAATACAATTGCCTAAGAATATCATGTCAAAAACTATAGCAGTCCTCTACTCCTTTAATGATACTATGGCCACTACCTTGGGGACAGTCATCCTCCACATCCACTTGGGATCTCACACAATTCTAGAACTCTTTTATGTTGTATAGGGTGAGTTATAATATAATTTCTTACTTAGAAACCCTTGGATATATTCCATGATTTGTGTCCTATCTACCTTATACCAATGTGTCAAATTTGAACATAAAGGTCAAGTTATTACCATCAAAACTGACCCTAGTCCTTTCATATCTTGTAACATGACATATCTACCCAATGCCATTCTTATTCTTCCTTCATCAACCTTACCATTGACCAAAAACAACCCCATACATACCATCTTTGAATCTTCAACTAGATCATCTATCCCTTCTTCTCAAATCCCCATAGAGGACCCCTTGGAGTCCATATTCCAACTTCTCTCACTAGGGGAGTATCATCTTTTAGCCTTAGATGTTTTTCCTACTCCTCAAGAGTATGGGAACCTAGACCATGATCCTAGTTATGACCCTAAAATCATAACCATCATTCATTTTGGGCCTTCTAACCATCAAACCAACTTAACATATAGGGGACTTGATCATTGCCTCCTTGCTTCCACTACCACCTCTTCTATCCAAGTAATTACCTCTAACTTCTCCTATCAAGACAAATTTGCATTTACCAAATTATACCTTAACAAGTGTGCCTAGTGTTGTTCCCAAAATCCATCACTTGTTTTTTTGGACAACATACCAACCATTTTGGTCCTATAGGTCAAAATTCTCTCTTTCTTTCTTTCAAAATGTTCTGAGCAGTTGAGTTTTTCAAATATTCAAGCCTTTTCAGCTAAGGAAGTTGCAGGTTCAATAGGCAGGCTTTCTTCAAAGGAAGTTCAAAACACTTAAGGATTTTCCTTAGTGTTTTGAGGATGGTTTAATACCTAGGTTAAATCAAAAGACTTAACAATGAGCTTCAAACAATTAGAATGAACCACTATGAACCATTGAACCCCACCTCCGCGAGGTTCAAAGGTTCAACGAGTTTAAAGGTTCAATGACTTTGGTGGACTTAAAGAAAAGAAAGCTTCAAAGAGTTAACATTGAATCATTGAACCATTGAACCTTGAACCAAAATGGTCCAAAGTTTCAAGGTTTAACAAGTTCGATAAGTCTGAAAGACTTAAAGAAAAGAAGGAATCAAAGAGCGAAGATTGAACTACTGAACTATTGAAGCTTGAAACAAAAAGAGTTCAAAGGTTCAAACGAGTTAAAGGTTTAAAAGACTTAGCTAGCCTTAAAAAATATAGAGAGTTTGAAGCTTTGAATAAATCAAAGAAATAAGATTGAATAGTTGAACCGTTGAACCTTGAACCAAAATAGTTCAAAAGGTTCAAGGTTTAATGAGTTCAATAAGTTCGATAGACTTAGAGAATAAAAGGATTCAAAGAAAGAGAATGAACCATTGAACCATTGAACCTTGAACCTAAATGGTTCGAAGGTTAAATGGGTTCAAAGAGTTTAAAATTCAAATGGAAGCTTTGAGTGAATGGATGCAATGGAAGATTCCAGAAAGAAGTTCAAAAAAATAGTTCAATTGATGAAGAAAAAGAAAGTGAATGTGGCCCTTCACAAAATGATTGAACCAATGAACCATTGAACCTTTAAACCAAAAGAATTCAAGGTTAAAGGTTAAAAGAGGTTCAAGGTGACCAGTGATGTCCCCATGGATTTCAAATTTAGGGTAATGGAATAGCTATTGATTTTCAAAAGACTTGAGAACAAGTTCAACGACTAGCCCAGAAAGGAGCTGAAAGACTAGAAGAAAGCAAGAAGGTAGCCCCGAGAGCTCAGATCACCAAGGAAAGAAAAAATGTGGCAAGGAAGGGGGAAATGACTATAGGAAATTCAAAATTATCTATAGGAAAGTTATTTCTAATAGGTGGAATAGTCCAACAGGTGGACATTAGGGAACACAAACATTCAAGGATGCAACTTTTTTGTATTTGTTGAGTAAAGGTGAATGGACAACCGTGTAAGCATCATTAAGAAGACCAGAAAACCCATGCTAAGGAAGGGACATTTGAGATAATTTATAATTCCAAAGTCAAAGCTGATGCCCTATTCCATCATGGCCCTTTGACAGATATTTAAGGCATTCAATTCAACATGGGCAGTTTTCATGAAAACAAGCGCCCAAGTCTTTTTTGTAAAGCTATATATTTTAATATCTCATTTTGTATAAGGGAGATCTCTCAATTATTAGAAGTGAAACTCTACCCAATTGAAAGGCAATCTTGGGACTTTGAGCTCAGACTATTAATCATATTTTTTTAAATGAATGAGAAAGCAAGTGACCTTTCAAACTTTATTTTAGGATAAGCTTGTGTCATCTAGGAAATTTTTCTTATGTCTATTTCCTAAATATAGTATTGTTAATTTAATCAAACAAGTAGAACAAGTGAAAGTAAGCTAGAAGATGTCCTGAAGCTAACTATGGGAGACTTTGTGCTACCATAATTGTCTTCAGTCTATGTTTTGTGTAAAGGATACTAGAGAGACTTTGAGCTTTCTTTATCCTTCATTATCCTTTACTCTATTATAGTTTTAGGTGTAGACTTTGAGCTGCATTTAATCCTACTGTGTTACTTTGTCCTAATCAGTAGGAGAGACAACGAAAGACTTTGAGCTTTCATTGGTTTCTTGTGGTTTCTGTTACTACCCAGGAAGGATTCTTATTGTTTGCTAAATACCATTTCTGAAAGAAGAGAAATGCCTTCAATAATTACTCCAAAATTCTCTTATGTTCTATGAACATCATCTCTAAAAAAAGAGAGATGGATGTTATGATTTCACCCCTAGTGTATTTTCAGCATATATATAGTATCATATAGTTTATAGGGAACCTCGCCTTGATGAGAGGAGATATTTGTCTCAATCTGGCTATGGCCACCACATCCATTTTGCTGTATAAATCTCCTTATGCTATGGTTCATGCACCTATTTTGACGTCAGTCAGCTGGTGACAAAATATTCACCCAACACCTATAAGGGATTTGGCCTTAGCGTTTATGAACATGGACCTTATGAGTTACCTTCCATCAAAACCCAAAAACCTTGTGATCTATTTGGCCTTGGGTTCATACCACTAGAAGAACCCACCAATTTACCAAAACCTATCACCACCATTGAGGAAAACATCCCATTGTCACCAACCCAATCTCCTTCAAATTCTAAGGATTTTGAAACCATTCCTCAAATTTTTTTAGTTAATATTTTTAGTTTAGGTGCCTTGACCTATCAAAAAGATGGCCAAATAAAAACCTCTCCTCTCATTCATCCTGAAATGGTAGAAAATGATTTTTTACCATCAACACCATCCAACATGAAGATGATGATTCCATTCTCACCTACCTCAGTATGGGGGATTATTATATCCATAAATCCCTTCCTCCTAGGAACCAAACCATGTTGAACAAATCCACTATCAATGTTAACTTGGGTACTCAAGATAAACCTCACATTGTCAAGATTGGTCAATCCTTATATTCCATAGAGTAACAAGATTACCCTACTTTCCTTCACGACCAAAACATAAAATTTCATTGGTCCTATCAAGATATGCCTAGAATTGACCCCTATATATCCCTTCATAACATTGTCACCCATCCTGATGCTAAGCCTATTTGGAAAAAGCTTCACAAGATGTACCCTTGCATCGCATTTATAGTCAAAAAAGAGCTTCAACATCTCTTGTTTTTCAACTTCATCTAACCCATTAATTATCCTCAATGGATTTATAACATCATTCCCATTACCAAGCCCATAAGGGAAATTTTCCTTTGTATTGATATTCATGACCTCAACCTTGCTTACCTAAAGGATGACTTCCCTTTGCCTAGCATTGAACAACTTATTGATCTTACAACTAGCCATGAGATGTTATCTCTCATGGATGGTTTCTCAGGTTATAATCAAATCTTGATTTCCCCTGAGGATCATCATAAAACTTCCTTCATAACCCCTTAGGGAACTTTATGCTATAGGGTCATGCCATATGGTCTAAATAATGCTAGAGTAACTTACCAACATGTAATGACCTACATATTCCATGATCTAATCCATAAAATCATAGATGACTATGTAAATGATCTCCTTAGGAAATCCAACTATCATAAGGATAATCTAGCCATTCTCACCATCATTTTAGAATACCTAATCCATTTCCATGTCTGACTCAACTTGAAAAAATGTATTTTTGGGGTCCTATTTAGAAATCTTCTTGGCTTCATCATCTCTTTTCAAGTACTCAAGGTAGACCTTGCCAAAGTTAGAGTAATTTTGGATATGCCACCTTCAACCCACCTTAATCAAATCTATAGTCTATAGGGGAAACTCCAATCCATCCATCACTTCATCTCCTAGTTATCAAATAGATGTCAACCATCATCTTCTCAAAAAAGACACATATTTTAAGTGGACTAAATTCTACTAACAAGTATTTGATTCACTCAAAGAATAATTTTTTTCTCCCCCTGTTCTTACCCCTCCTAAAGAGGACCAACCCTTCTACCTTTATATATCTACCATTGACAGTTCCTTAGGGGTAATTCTCACTCACCATGATGAACAAGATAAAGAGTAAACTATCTACTACATAATTCAAACACTTATAGAGTATGAGACTCAGTACACCCATTGCAAGAAACTTTACCTCACCTTAGTCTTTGTGGATTCCAAACTTCATCATTACCTCCTCAATCACAAAAAATTCATCATCACCCAAACTGACCCCCTCAAGTACATGCACTCTAAACCATACCAAAACTAACATATGGCTAAGTGGCTCATGCTTTTAGCTAAGTTTGAGCTTGAATTATTCTAGTAATATTCAATCAAGGGGCAAGCCATTGTCGATGAATTGGTCTAAGCTCCTATACCAAACAACTAACCACTCCCTCTTGCATTTAGAGATGATTCCACCATGACTCTTTCTCAAGAGGACCCCACCTACCAAATGACCTTATTCTTTGATGGTTTCAAATGTCAGTGTGGTGGGGGTGCCAGAGTTATTCTCATTCCCCTCAATGATGAACCTCTCCCCTTTCTTTCAAACTTGATTTTGAGTGCACCAACAATGTGGATAAGTATGAATCCCTAGTAATAAGTTTATAAACCAATTTAGCCTTGGGAATTAAGACCATTAGTGTCTTTGGTGATTCCTAGCTTGTGGTCAACTAGGTTAATAGATCCTACCAATATAAGAATGATATCTTGTAAAAGTATAAATAGCTAGTAGATGTACTCTTAGCATCATTTGATCATTACCTTATCTAGTTTATTCCATGATCTACCAACAAGTTCATGGATATAATGGCTTCCCTTACTTTCCAAATCCCATATTAACCTATTGATTCTAAACTCTTTGTCACCATTCACTACTTTATCACACCCTCTTATATCCATTTTGACCTTCTTACCATTTATATTGTGGAAGCATCTCCATCAGACATATGGTATGATCAAACCTTCAACTACCTAAACCTAAACATCATTCCTCCCAACCTCTTTAGGAATTATTGAAGAGCCTTTGTTCAAAATACCTCGCATTATACCATACTAGGGGGAATCCTTTACAAGCATGGATTCAATGGCCTCCTTCTTCATTGTCTACATAGTCATGAAGCTTCCTATACTATCATGAAAATTCATGATGGAATCTATGCAGGGTACTTTAGTGGTTTAGTTATAACTAAACTTACCCTTTTCCGTAGCTACTATTAGCCCACCCACAACTAAGACTATTGATATTATGTAAATAAGTGTGTTAAATGTTAACAATATGCCAATTTACATCATGTACCTAACCACAACCTTCAAGTATCTAAAGACTATTGGCCCTTCTCATAATGGGGATTATATCTCATTAGGGAAATCAATCCTCATTCTTCACAATGACACCAATCCATCACCACCACCACCAAGTATTTCACCAAATGGGTGGAAGCTATTCCTCTCATCTTGACTAAAGCCGATAAGATAGTCAACTTCATCAATCATCATATCATCTATCATTTTTGTGTTCCCCATAATATCATCACCAATAATGGCAAATATTTTAAAAACAAGCAAGTCCAAGGTCTTTATGATGCATTTGGCATCAAGTTAAGATTTTCCTCACCTTACCATCCACAAGAAAATGGATAGGCAGAAGCCTTTAGGAAAACTCTTAATAAAATGTTAACCAAAGTAGTTAGTGATTTAGGTTAGGATTAGCACTTGCATATTACTTTTTCTTTATAGGCCTATCACACTAGCATTCAAACCTCTACAGGTGTTACCCCTTTATTGCTAGTCTTCAAAGTAGAGGTAGTTTTTCCTCTCAAATTTTAGATACCTTCTTTTTGCATATCTCTATAAGACATCATTTTTGAGAGCAACTATCATCAATAATGCCTAGCATGACTTGAGATACTTTATGAGCATCGACTATCCATGCTTAACCATCTTTGTGTCTACCAAGAGCAAATCAAACACACTTATAACAAGCACATAAAAGAATGAGAATTCAATATCAGAGACCTCATCCTAAAGGAAAACCAACATGTAACCAATATGGAGAAAAGAAAAAGAGGCAAGTTTTATTTCAATTGTCTTGGACCCTATATCATAACCCATAAGTATGGATCATGAGCTTACCATTTGTGCTATCTCAAAGGCAAACCGGAACTTGAGCCTCTCAATGCTTTACATCTACATCCTTTATTTTATTAAACATGGATAAAACTCACATTCTTTCTTAGCTTAAGCTCATCCCTTGATTTACAAGATTTTTAACCTCACACATTCCTCTTATCCCTTTGAGGATAACTGATTACAACATAAAACCATGTGATTAACTATCATAGTTATAGACTAATCCTAAATATGGGTACCTTGGATCTACCCATAGCATGGTTCTCATGGATACTTTTCATCTGTAATCAAATAGAATCCCATGGTCATTGTCTCTCAAAACCATTTCACCTATCATTAACCTTTTGTGCTATAATTTTACCCTCATAAAGGTAAACCTGTAAGCCTATATAGACCTATCCATGTCTAAACCTAGCATCAAAAAAATTTGGGATACCAAAATATCACTTGGGTCACATGTCTCTAGCATTGCAAAATATTCCCTTGAAGGATAGCTGACCTAAAAATCAATTTATTAAAAGATAGATTTCTCCCTTAAAGTACAACTACCAAATAAACAAACCCAAACTTAGACCACTCCCTTGAAGGATGGCTAAGTAATTTTTTTCAAAATCAATCATTTGAAGATTTTTGCATCGATCAAATTCACAAACCTATCAAAATAATATCAATTACAAAAGACCCTATATCAAATTTAGAATAAGCTATCCCAAGAAAGCTATAATCAAATTTCATATCTAGCATTACAATACTTCCCGCATCAATCAGTCTACACCTTTCGTAAAGACATAGACTTGTCTAATATGGTTCTTAGGTTACCTATAAAAGGGAAAAACTAACCCATATAAGGTTACCTTACCTATCACATATTTACCTTTCAGCAACACCTATCTCCCTTTATACCATCTAAAAGTCAAGGGATTATGAACTTACCTGACATAATGTGATTAAGACACCCTTTTATTAACCAAATCTTGCTAATGTGAAACATTGAAAATGCTTATGTTCGCTAAGCCAATCTAACTTTTATTTTTGTTATGCCCTTATAAAGGAAAAGGCATCATCATCAATGGTTCATGTAGACATATGTCTCATGATTGTTATTTCTTTTCCCAAATCTAGTTTGTTATCTAATTTACTCTATGTGCTTTCATTAACATCATGACCATATTTAAAACATCACATCCATAATCAATGAAATAAATCACATAGTACCATATCATAAACCACATCAAAAATAATAAACATGAAACCATACATAATCATCAATATCATATCCATGAACAAAACAAAACATCATCCATAATCATCACATGCCTAAGCTACTGAGTCTACATAAGCATCAACATAAAACATGAAAAATTCACACCATGAACCATAAACCAAATTTATATATCATCATGAGCATCATATAAATGATGTCATCAAAATAAATAATACATGTAATAATGTATAACCTCTTTCTCAAAGCATGTACATCTCACTACCTCAGCATGTAGGCCAGTATCAAAATCATGTACATCCATATATCCATACATCATATCATGCCCCTGGGGCACCACTACTACTAGCCCCAACTACACTACCACTACCATCTAGTGTTGGTCATCTTAGGATACCTACCTTTCCACTCACCAAAGTGACCCACTAACATGGATTTGCCATAGCTACCCCACATGCTAAACTAGCTCTATACTCACCCCATCATGGTTGCTTAGGATAATGTGCTATAACTATGGCCTCATAATAACTCAACTCCTCCACTATGGACAAATACCATGTCATAGGGATGGTACTTGGTAGTCTGCTAGTGTTACTACTGCTCCTATCCTCTATCTCAAGGTGTCCCTCTCTTGGGTCACCAAGCCTAGTGAGATCCTAGCTTGATCTCTCTCACCTATAATAGTGGTAACCTAACCCTGTAAAGCCATAATCTAACATTGTCATGTGGCCACCTATCCCTGTAACCCTATAATCTATGCATATGCATCTAGTACTACTCCTACCTATCCACCCTATACCTATACCTGTGGACCCCCTCCAGTTGGATCCATAACATGGCCTATCAACCCCCATCATCCCAACCAAAATCATTCATTTCATAAAGAGCATGGTACCATGTCACATAGCCATCAACAAAACCAACATCATCAACCCCTCCTCTGATGGGTAGCTCCTCATGATTGAGGACCACCTCCACTGACTATGGTTGAAATAGAAAAAATTTAGCATCCTCCCTCTTGTATCTCAAGAATGGACCTATAATCCCTTGCACTAGGATAAACTACCTCTAAACTCTATTAAATAAGGTGCGTTTAGTCTCACCCTCTCTCCTCTCATAAATCCATCTTTAGATTTTTAATGATAATTTATTATAGCTATAGAGGGCCCACCTCCAAAAGCTGACATATGACCTCCAAACCACATATCTCATAACCAATCCCTTAAGTGCATCCCTAAACCAATCGATATCTCTCACGCCTCCTCTAGCTCCTATTAAAGCATAATCTCCCATCCATTGCATGAAACCCACTCTACTATCCATCTAGGCATATAACCCTCCCATGGTATCCCTAATGGTCTCAAAACCCTAATGTGCTCTTATGACCAATAATGGACCATAAACCCCATGTTAATCCCATACCTCCTATGAGCTTGAAACCCCAAGAGTTCCCTATATATCTAGATTTAAAAAATTGGTGCCCACCCAAACACTATCCTACCAAGCAACATCTCCACCAACACTCCCAATAGTAGATAAGGAAACCACCCACTACTCAAATCAGGTAATGTAAAATAAGAGATTGCCATCATCATCATAGTCATAAAATGCCTCTCATCTAGATCCCTTTAGTATAATGGCATGTAACAAAAACCACTGACATGCTACCTAGAAAGGACCTGATCCTCACTGTATAAGATCTTCATCTATTGATGCCTCTCCTCACTCTCAATATGGTAAATTAGCTCCCCTTGAATGTGAAACCATGTAATCTTATAAGCATCCTCTATTAGGATGGTCATCTTCCTTATTGATAAGAGGAAGGTGTTCATGGCTAGATCCCATCTCTTAATGAGGGCCATGATCATTGTTGCATACCATGGCAAGCACTAATAGTATCTCATAGCCTTAAGGCCAACCTCTCCCATGTGTGTCTAATCATCCTTAGTATTCCCTCCATGAATCTCTATAAAGATCCTAAGAACCTGATCCCTCATCTGGATCTGATCTCATGCCTATAAAAAATAAAAGTTATCACACACACTTAGTTTTCCATTACCATTGCTCATTTCCATTTACTTCATTCACTATACCTACATCAACCTCTTTATCAACCTAAAACCACCTAAACCAACTCATTCCCATACTACCCTAACCCACCAAACCAATCTTCTAACTCTTTTATCAAGAAACCTCTACCCTAACCTCCAAAAAATTTCAACACCTTCCCTAAACCTCTCAAACCAACACCAAACTCTAACCAACAACCATTTTAACACATTATTCTTACTTGAAAATTACACTAACCTAACTTACACTTAGCATTTTAACTACCTCACACCCCTTCAAACATTTTAAAACATTCTTTATACCTTTTTATTAAACATACCATTCTTTATACCTTTTTGCTTTGGTGGTCAACCACTGATGGTCAGGTATGACCATCGATGATCAGGTCAAAATTCCAATGGCCACTGTGTGACTGCCAATGGCAAACCACCTAACCCTACCTTCCTAAAAACTAACCAAAATAACTAAAATTCAATAAATAATTTACCTAATTCTATCCTATACACTATCCCCAACCCAAATACTCCCTTAATTTCAAATTTCATTTGTTAATTTTTCAATACATGAACAAAACCTAAATCTAGGTCAAACCTCCCAAAACCTTATCCAACATAACCACAAACTACCCAAATTCAACTTCAAAACCAACCATATCAACTAAACTAAAAATTTAAAAACACCCCTACCTCATTCCTTGATAACTTTCAAGGATAGAGCCCACGTATAGTTTCTCGATTGTGTCCTCATCCATCCTACATCTCAGTCCCAATATATCACCTCAACACATGCCTCCAACCAATTAACAATCACCACAACAACAAAATACTTAGACAACCCTCTCATACAAAACACAAAAATGCTAAAAGGCATAGAAAACACAGAAGTCAAATTACAAAAAGTGAAAATAAAATTTAATTTTCACTTTTTATATTATATGGTTTTAGGGTTTCCCCCTAACCATCAATGGTTAGGGTGACCATCGATGGTTCATATTGAAACCCCTGACCATCGATGGTTAGGGTATTACATTTACATTTTTTCAGGCACCCACACCTAAGTGTCACATTTTTGGAGATTACTCTTCTCCCACCTAAAATTTTGGATAATACCCTTTTCCAACCAACATTTAGACCATATCCACCTTAATGTTGGCCATTTTTTGACCCAAACTATCACATATTTCTATGATGACCTTACCTAGTCTTTTTGATCACACCAACTGACCTTGCCATGTTGAAAATTTGAATTTACACCACCTAGTGCACACTAGACCATTATGTTTTTTAAAGGATCACTTCTTACCTTAGATACCTATGAAAACATCAACCCTATCTAGAATAATTTTATAGGAATACCCCAATTAGCCATGCCTAATGTTTTGGCCTAGTTACCCCATCACTAGTCCTTTTAAAATTGACCTTATTTTTACCAACTATGGTAACCTTAGTCTTTGCATGATCTCAGTTATCACACTTAGTCTTATTTTATGTGCATGTTTAAATTTAAAATGCCTAACCACCCTTATCACCAACCTTTTGACTCACCATAAACTACTTATCAAACCTTGACTCAATTTTGGTTTCACCTCATCGACTCTCGATTTAAAGGGGAACACCTCCTTCCATACTTATGGAAATTAGAACTTCAACCAATAATCCATTTTTATTTTGTATCTTGTAGATTCAAAGCTACATAATAAAATGGGGAAAAATATAGACACTAAAAAACCACACATAATGGTTCTAGATGTTAAAATTCCTCAAGATACCTTAGAATCCACCTAACCCTTATTGACCCATTGACCAACCTATCAAACCCTAAGTCTAGTTATCTACTTAGCTAACTAAACTCAATAATTAACTAACTTAACCATTGACCAACCATTTTTAACCACTTTGACCCCTTTTTCTTTGGACACTTGATCACTAATGATCAACTTGACCATTGATAGTTAGGCTGACCATCGATGGTTTGGTCTTCCTCATTCTTACACAAATACCAACTGTGTAAGCTAACACAACATAATTTAATATATTTACCTTTCCCATTGCTAATGAACTCTTAAGCATTTAAATCAACAAGCCAACCTCCTAGGGAACCTTATATCCTCAATATCTCTTTGCCTATAAAAAGAGGGGAGTATGAGGTGAAATAAATCATCACAAGTATTCTTGCACACAATTATTCAAGCTTCCAGTCAACAAGTCTTTTTAAAAAAATTAAAAACAATAATAGAGATCTGAACCTTTGTCAAAATTTCTCTTGAGGCAAAGTACCATTACTCTATCAAAATTTCTCAAGCCATCTACCATCAACCATTTAACAAGCAATAGGTATATTTATACTTTAGTTTTATTACTCTAGTTTCTGACCTATCTTCCCCATCAAACCTTTCTGAACCTATTTTCTAACCTCCCACTTCTGAATAGACCCTTAAATAACCCTTACTTGATCATTGATCTAGTCTACAACTCTTTTTTTAATACCTTTAGAGTTCCATAGGCAACCATGGATAGTTAGTACAACCACTGACGGTCACCCCCAACCGTTGATAGTTACCCAACTACTAATGGTCAACGTAACCACAAATGGTCACTGTGGTAGGAAATAACAACAAGTTATTTCTAACCCATTACCCCTAACCAAATCTAACTTTCTATGTCTCTACCTATTCACAGACCCCTACCTGATTTTTTGAACCTAACCTAATCTATTTTAGCACTAGTATTGACTTACTTTTGTTATATTTAGTTATTTTCTCTATCAAGCATTCATTTTATTCTTATTTTAATTTTAGTTACTTTATTTTATTTGATTCAGGTATCTTCCTTTTATCTCTTTAAACTTAATTGTTATCAAAGAGTGGATTGAAAGCCTCTTAACTAGCTCACGCTTCTTGGATCTAGCTCATGCTAGGTAGTCCACCTAACTATCTTGCTAACACCCCCTTTTGTTAGTAATTTCCTATATATAGGTTATTCCTTCCAAGACAAATAGGATCTCTCCATACTAATCTAGATTATGTGCACATCAAAAATCAGGTTCTTCTACCACATCCTTATTACTAGTTTCTTATCTTCTTCTTAAATTAAGAAATGATAAGAAATCAAGAGAAATAGAAGCCATGGAAAATGGTATGTCATCATTTATGAGGTCAAGTGAAATACCCATTTTTTCAACCTAATATTTCATGCATTATGGTTGGATTACTTATGTTGGTAATATCAACCCATCATCAACCATCATAAATTCTTATGTCTAGTCTAGCCAATTAACTTGGTGTGATGTTGTCTTCTTCAACTTTAATATGTGTTTTTAATTGGCTTTTGTGCATACCTAAATCTATTTTCTCTTGTCATGTTTGGTGATTTTGATTATTCCACTCTAATTGATGTGTTTTATCAATTTATTATATAATTATTTAATATCATGAAAAATTTAAATGGATTTGTTTCCTTCCACAGCCAACTAGTGTAATATGTTCTCCACATTTTCCCCTCTTCTTCCTACTCAATGGTGGATGCATGACTATAACACATATTATTGGTAATCACATCATGGTTGTGAGGCTAAATTTTAATCCTTTAAATCAAACTTTGATATTTTATGAAATTAAAGCTATTTTTAAATCTTTATTGCTAATTTTACTAATTTATATCTCATAAGTATATCTAGCCATCCATTTGAATATCTCATCTTTAAAATAAGTGTTAAAGGGTAAAATATAATAATATTTAATGGTTAGTGTGCATAGGAAAGTGTGATAATATTTATGCCCAATGTTATTACCTCTTGGATTGTGCCATAAGACACATGGCTATTGTGACCATCAAATATAATGAGATGCCTATTTAATGGTGAAACACAACATGATATTGATCTTGCAAATTGGGGCAAGGAATTGAGAAATAATGCATTACTCATCCATGCATGTGGTTGGGTTTTCATACATATACTTAGCTCATAGCTTGAAATTTAATTTGTTCACTTCATTTATTCCCTAAAAATATATAAATCTAGTTTACTCTACTTTGGTGCATTAACATAATAAAGTGTTAGTTTATATTAGGATATACACTATGGTATTTTTAAATATGTAATTTCCATTATACTATATATGGATAATACACTTCTTATGTGCACATCATTATTCATAACTTATTTATAAGTCACTTTTAAATAAGAATATATTTAGTATTTATCCTCAAAATAGGATTTGTGTATTTTGAGTTAATATCCCTAAAGATATGATTTCTTTCTTTTCTAAACATTCTTACTTATCTATATAAGAATTTAGACGTAAATATTAAAGGTAATCCATTAAAGGCTAATTTTAGTTTTACTATAATATTTATTTTTAGAGGGCCAAATTTTCCATCTTCACATCTATTCTTTATTATATTTGGTCGTCATTTTACTTTGAAATATTTGCCTCTTTACAATTATTTTATACATTCATTGTAGGTGAAGTTTTGAGGTTGTTTCAATTATCTTGGAACCATTATAGAAATATAACTTGGTGTTTGAGCTTTCCTAATTTTCACTTCATTTCAAGGATGATTTTCATATCTAGGAATCATCTTTTCTTCAATTTTAGTGTTTTTTTGTTATTGTTACATTAAAGTGACATTATTGGTTTTGCTAATTTTTTAGTTTTCTAGAGAGTTTTTAATCATCTAATTGAATTTAAAATGTCTCATAAATTTATATTTGACTTTTATTTCATCAAAAATGGATCTATGGTGCTTGATTAATGAAGGCTTGAAAATAGGCCAATCATGGCTTTTTGCATGTTTTTTCTTCTAAATTTAGCCATTTTTATATTTTTTGAATATTACATTTTTTAAATAATAAAAATGTTATTTTTTAAAAATAAAAACTAAAACTAAAATCATGCAATTATAAAATAATGTCTAAAGTAGATATGTTGATAAACTTGCTCTGCTAGGGTTTTTTGCATACATGCTTTACATATCATTGTCTTGTAAAACACCATTATAAGCTTACTTTTCAATTTTTTTAAAGATAAACTCACATTTAATCCAACTCTAAATCTACCTAAAGCCTTTATAAATGGCCCTCAACCAACTTATCATAGCCATTTTTTTGATAACAAGGAAAATGGGATCCAAACGAGCTCAAAAGTTTATCCTAAAAGTTTAAGACGATGCACAAATTTTAAAAATATTCCTAATTTTGATGTTTTTTTCAAGTATATGTTGCAAAAAAAATTACATGGTATTAAAATAATTATCTTATTACTATGTGTTTATGAGTTCATTTGGCACACCAACTCTAGGTAGGGTGGAAACCTACCCAATCTCTATTGAAAGGAAAGGTTTAACCTCTCCCCAAGGTTTGTTTCTACCAGGTATTGATGTACTAATTTCACTCAATAGATCATTTTGGACTGTTCCAATTCAATGGGCCTTTGCAAGTTTTAAATTAAACACTTAATAAAGAAACTTAGATTATCTAGCTCAAAAGAATCAACTCATTAAGATCCAACATAAGAACTAATAGTTGATTAATACTTGATATTTATTAATTAGATTTAATAATGCATAAATAATGACAAGCAAGGAACATATAATATAGATAAAACTTAAAAACACTAATTTCAATTTAGATTACTCTAAAACTAATATAACAAATGATATAAAAGAGATCAAAAGATTTTGGGTAAGGAGAAAGAAAAGATGAGCTACTTTATAAAGGAAACAAATCTAATTTTTTTGAGTAGACAAATCTTTTGAGAAACCAATCTCTACATGGCCAACATAACACAACCAAAATACAAATATGGTGAAAGAATCTAGAGATAAAGTTAACTATGTGAATAGATGGAAATAATTCCACTGTATACTCATGCAGGCAATGAATATCACCTCTCCAAGATTTCAAATAGAAAATCATTTATGAATCACCAATGAAATTCATCATATATTCAGGTGAGTTATAGAAATATGTTCAAACAACCTCAGCTCATGAAAAAGAAAAGCTCACTAAGAAAGTAGGAAAATACATAAAAGAAAGGTGTAAAACAACTTGATACCCTCTCTAACTATCTATATTCTATCATTTGATCAAATAGACAACCCTTATTACATAAAAAAATTGGTCTTATATATAATTATAGTCCATGGAATCATTATTTGGTCTTATATATAACTATAGTCCATGGAATCATTATTTGGAAATTGTCTTGGGGTATGGACTAAGTGAGATGATTATAAATGGTGAAATATCACTTCACGACAACCTTAGTGTAGTATGTACATAGTGAAAAGATAGGTAAGCCTTGACTAAGTGAGATGTTAGAAATTGTCAAGATATCACTACTTTGCTTTCCCAAAGTAATTAGTACATTGAGTGAGCATTCAAGTCCTCCCACTAAACAAGATTAAGCCATGTGGTAAAATATAATTTCATAGTAACATCAAAGCAATCAATGCATATTTAGTCCATAGTCAATTAATAACTAAGCAGGAGATACCATGTGCCATGAACATGCTAGCATCCATGATAACATGCAAAAGTTGAAATTAATAGTCATTCTAGTCCTTCAAAGGGTAAAATACCAAAATTTTCAACAAATTAAAATAAAAGGTGCTTCCCTAAGTATTGATAGACTACCACATATCAAAGAATGACATGGTGGAGCCTGATAGCTAGATTAGTTGGCTAGTTCATCTTAGAGAGAACTAAGATAAAAATTAACAATAGTTTCACTCATCAAAACCACCAAATCTAAAAATGGGTTGTGTGTCTAATATAATTTAAAAATATAAATTATGGCTTGTCTCTTAATGGTAGAATGATCATGAAACACTAAATTCAATGCAAATTTCATAATTCCATTAAACTAAGTCATAGTGTGCATGTTAGGGCCAAATGAAGAGCATAAAATACAAAAGTATGTCTTAATTATTCATAGTCTCTATTGTGTAGAGTTTAGCTAAATGAGCACCCCATCAAATGTCAACAACTTCCTACCACCCAAAATTCAATTCAAATCCAATCAACATGGCCTTAATGTTGATTACCCTAGGAGTGATCATGATCTTCATCAATCTTAATCTCAAGTGGATTTGTCCGATTTCATTCTTATAACCACTTGGTGGTTGGCCAAATAATTATTCCATGGATTAGATTTATCTATATAAGCCTAGATATTTGGTGTAATAAGGGTTGGATATCTGATCAAATGATAGAATAGAGATATTTAGAAAGGAGATCAAGTTGTTTTGCCCTTTTCTTGTGTATTTTCTTAATTTTTTATTTATATTTTGTTTTGCATGAGTTGAGGCTCTTTGAATATATTTATATAATTCACGTAAGTATATGATGAATTACATTAGCACTTCATGAATGATTTTATATTTAAAATCTTGGTGAATTGATCTCATTTCCTACACATGTATATAGTGGTGTTGTTTCCCTCTATTCACATAATTAACTTTATCCCTAGAATCCTATACCTCTATCTTCTAGTTGTGCTATGTTGGCCATGTAGAAACTATTTTCTTAAAGGATTTCTCTAATAAAAAAAAATTGATTTGTTTCCTTTATAAACTAGGATCATATTTTATTTCTCTCTATCCTCTATTTTTTGATATTTTTTATAAACTTTATTAGATTAGTTTTAGAGTAGTTTGAATTGTAATTAATGTCTTCAAGTTTTATCTAGATTGCATATTCCTTGCTTGTCATTATTTATGCATTGCTATATCTACTTGATAAATGGTAAGTATTAATCACCTAGTAATTCTTATGTTTAATCTAAATGATCTCAGTATTTTGAGTTAAATAGTCTATTTTTTTAATAAGTTTTCAAGTTATAACTAGTAAAGGACCCTTGAACTAGAATAGTCCACAATGATCTATTGATTGAAATAAGTACATTGAGATCCCATAGAAATAGACATTGGGAAGAGGTTAAACATTTCATTTCAAGAAATACTTGGTGGTTTTATACCCTACTTAGATTTGGTGTACCATATGGGCTATGAATAAATTGGTGCTAGAAGGATGGCCTGAGGAGAAATATGATATTTACTAAAAGTAACTTCTGTATTTCTTTGAATGTCAATGAATCTAATAGGGGATTTATGGGTCTTTGTCATTGATAAAGGGCTGAATCATGGCTTGAGAGGGATGGTGTGATTGATAATGGACATGTTAAACATCTTCACATATTTATATCTCTAGACAATAACATCTCTAAAGTCTTGTAAGGATTTTGTAAATTCATGTTTCTCCTCTTGAGAGCAATTTGTGCAATACAACACATTTTTTGATTCACTTACATTTCCCAAATTATAATACTCATGTGGCATACCTTTTGATGCTGTGGATTTCACCCTTGAGAGAAGGCTAGGCTTCTCTCTTCCACGTAGCACAATGGAAACTCCTCTCTTGCCTGTGGGTCTAGCAAAACTGAGGGGAGAGTCTCTAGATAAGGGCTAGATCCTTCTGATGCATCTCTAAGTTATTCTAGTAATATTACTAATACACACACACACACACACACACACACACACACACACACACACACACACACACACACACACACACACACACACACACACACACACACACACACACACACACACACACACATAATGGGTGGGGGGGTTGAAAAGAGAGAAGGATTACTAAAAAATAGAACCTAACTAAGAGGGTGATGCACCAAAAAAGTTTGATCTACTTAGCTTGAGCATACACTTTCCACCAAGAACAAGCTGATGTACACTTCATTTGATATGAGAAATTCTCCTAAATCAGTGAGCTAGGGGTCCTTTGGAGATACAGGGAGGAAGAACTACTAGAGGTGTTCTAAGACACACTATGGTAGCCTATTCACATGTGCCTATACTCTATTGCAAACACTTCTAGCTAACCTACAAAAGAAGAACTAATAATACACTAGACATGCTGGAATCATTTTGTAAAAGCATAAGGGAAAATGACTTAACACAAGACAAAGCCATAGACATGCAAAAGTGCAAGCTCAAATGGAGGCAAAAATGCTTCTTTTTTATTCAAGGTATTGTATCAACCACTGGAATAACTCCTTATTCCAACACCTTCTTTTTCCACTTGGACTATTTTGTCCATATCTATGCTTAGCTGGGTGCATCTTTTGAAACATTCTAGATGTTGTCATATGTGTGCATGGCTATGTTATCGATTCTCTACTTTGTTCCATCTTTCCTTGTTATTTTTTGTCCCTTCTCGGCTTTGTATTTTCTTGGCTTTGTCTTTTCCTGGCCTTGTGAGCACTCAGGGCTATCTTCTTGATGGGTCACTGAGTTCACTTGCATCCTGTCCTTAAGCTTTTCAAAATCTACAGCTATTCCCTTGTCCTTAATTTTATGTGTTTAGGGTCATCATCTGACATTTGGATTCCAACAGCTAGTTCATGATGCCCAATTTGACATCTGTGGGTCCATCACCCCTTTGAATTCCTTTGGCTAACCCTTTTCTTTGGCTTTTTCCTTTGGGAAAATTCCTTCAGACAAAATTCTAAAAGAATTCCTTCAGACTTATTGTCTGAAAGAATTTGCCTAGTTCATTTTGCCATGGGATTTTCTCCTGAAATAATTCCTTGTTTATTTCCTTTCTTGTTTCTTTCGATCAGCTCTTTTCTTCAGGGATTTCCTTTAGACAAAAATTTTGAAGGAATTATTTCAAACTTTTTATCTGAAAGATTTGCCTTGTGAATTTTTCCATAGAATTATCCTTTCGAAAGGATAGTGTATGCCTTGTGAATTTCTTTGGACAAAATGTCTGAAAGAATTCCTTCAGCATTTTGCCCAAAGAAAATCAACTTTTGTCTTTGAGTATCTTCCTTTTGCCTTGTTCACTTCATGGATTTGCTTCAGAAATTTTGTGCAAAGAAATCCTTTGCTATTTCCTTATGAATTTCCTTTGGACAAAAAGTTTGAATGAATTCTTTGCCTTGGTCTTTCTTTTCGAAGGAACTCACCTTTCATCCTTTTGACCAGCTACCCTCTGCAAGGGCTATTTAAGTCCAAAGTTACCTTTCAAATATTTTGCAATGGCCCATCTTGCTTATCATATGCCCTTTGCAAGGGCTGTTTAACCTTCAGAGCTTTATAAGAGACTCTTATTTGTCTAAGGCATTTGATCAAAGTGAAAAGCTTCATACTAAACTGAACCCTGTAGGGCCTTAGATTTTTCAATGTTCTATAAAAATAGGGATTATTGCAAAGAAAAGGATATTTTACATAAGGTGGGTGCATGACTAGACTGAGGTTCAGAGTGGTAGGGAAGGAAGGAGACTGATTTTGGCCTACAAAACCAAAATGATCAATAAATTGGTGATTCCTAGGGGAAACATGCCTGCTATGCTTAAGAAACTAGTAGCCTCAAAGTCCATTGGGCACAGAGTCATAACATAGCTTGAAAAAGTTAGCAACAGACTTGAGAGATCTAAGAATCAATCATGAATTTTTCTACCCCAAACACAAAGGAAAACACACACAAGGATAAAAAACACTACCTATGCAAACACCACTTAGGGAAAATAGGGAAAGAAAAATTGAAAGCAAACTACTATGTACAACTAACCAGGTATATTTGCCTCCCTCCTGGATCAAAGGGAAAACTTCTTAAGTCTCCTTCATGGCAAGAAAACTTATGTTGCCAAACAAGTGGCTGAATGGAATGGAGATTTGGTGACTTGCTATTCTTTCCTTCCACCTTGATTGGCTCGTATCTGAGTGAATCAGGGGCAAACATGCTTCCAACATATATGTATTCATCTTGTTCTTGGAAGCTTGCATCCTGTTGGTTCTTCATGCTAGTGTGTTTCATCAAGAAATCAATGGCTGCTAGGTCATCACCATAAGCCCTTTGATATGCATCATGGATTGGGTTGTCACCTTCTATTTCATTGAAAAGATTGTCAAATTTATGTTCTGCTTGATCATGGCTTTCTCGAATAAGGGTGACCATTGTGATGTCTAAAATGGAACCACAAACTAATTGCTTATCCCATAGAACATCACCTTCTTGCTCAAGGCTCTCTTATTCAAATATTTTCTCAAGATAGATAGGCCTCTCCTTATCTTACTCAAAAACTAGAGTCTCCGGTTGTTAAAAGACATCCTCCTGATCCTCCTCCAACTTGGGTTACATGGCATGGTCATATTCCTCATCAAAGCAATAAGGAAGTTCATCAAATAAGGGAGGAGAGAGCTCACCATGCTTACATTATTCTTCATATTTTTGGAACATCCACATGTATGCATGACCTGTGTCTCCTCCATTGTTGATGATGTCTTCAAAAGGAGCACCCATGAGGATTTCTTCCTCATTGACATCCACGAGAGCTTCTTGATCAGCTGCAAATTAGATCCTCTCTTCTTCACTTGCCTCCTGCAAAACAAGTTCCTCCTTGAGAAGGGATGAAGTAGAAGGCTGATGGCTAAACTCACGTGGAAGAGGAGGCAATCCTTGAGCTAGAATCGAATGATTCTCTTCCTTTCATTTAGCTAGCACTTCATCTATATCAGAAGTGGCCTGATAGTTATCTTGAAAGAGTGTAGATGGGGTGTGTTCAGATATAGGATCTTTTGCTTTATCTGAACCATACATCTATTAGGATTGTGGAGCTAAAAGCTTCACTGATGCAAACAGGAGAGGAGGTTGCTGAGTTGCAGAAGAAGTTGGGGTCGGTCTGATCAGCCGACATCGGCGGGAGAGAATAGAGAAGCAACCGACGTCGGTCATATATCGGCCGACGTCGGTCACCTCCAGGCGGACAGGGACCGGCGTCGGTCGCCTGTGTGGTTTGACTGCGAGCTATTTACGGGCAGTTAGCTAACGAACCAAGTGTTTGCATGAAGAGATCTATTTTTAGACTGAGAGCTGCGGATCTAATTATTGTAATTAGATGTCTAATCATTGTTTGGATGAGATCTATATAATAGACTCATGGTTGTATTGGAAAAGTGTGCTAGGGAGTAAGAGAGCATAATTATAAGCTCCTTCTGTGTGTGAGGTAGAGCTATGGTGCGTTCCTCCTAGTGCCACAGTACCAGGTGTGTTGGTACTGGATTGGAGAGCCAGCTGGGTTCTTCAGGAGTGTAGGATCTTGGTCACAGTTGCATGGCCTATATAGGAGATCTACATGGTAAGTAAGATCGTTGATCTACAGGTGTATGTGTGTGTAAGGTCAAGGTTCACAGGTGAATAGAACCATTGTTTGATTTGCAGGTGTGCAAGGTCATACAGACAGCAACACAACAGGGAGCAGTATCAGGCAGGATCTACTTGGAGTACAGGTGTGTACTCGGATAGAGCAAGAGGAAGGCAAGGGAGTTCCTTCCATAAGTATGGTCTGTTGAATTGCAGGTTGTTGCAGATTCATGGGAGATCTACTTGAAGTACCTTGAGTACTTGTGGAGCACGTGGAGTGCTTGTGGAGTGCGTGGAGCACTTGTGGTGTGCGTGGAGCACGGGAGGTGAACACCAACTCTGTATTTGAGTTGGGTGTTGGGACCTGTGAGAGGGAGAGCTTTGGGGAGAAGAATTACTGTTCACTTGAGGCGTGGGAAACCTCTGTAAGGTGGTGGAGAAGAAGTGGCATCTTCTTTATTGTATTCTTTTCTGTATAAAGTGTTAATACAATTTGTGTATTGTCTCTCATATCTTGTGTTATTCTGAATTCTAGTTACTTGGTGAATCTGGTTAATTTCCGCATATTAAGTTGCTTGGTTTGGTAATCAAATTGTGTGCTTCCGGTTTACCATCCTCCCAACAACATCACACTTTGGCTGAGGAACCTCATTCTGGACTCCAATTATGTAATTTGCTTGGTTATATTCCCTTGAAAGAGCCTTTTTATAGGTCACAAGTGTCATCATGGTGAGTAGGAGTAGCTTCTCCTTCTTCAAGGTTTTGAGCAAAGCCTTTATTCTCATCCTTTTTGCCCCATGTTTTCATTTTTTGCTTCCAACTCATGACCTTGGGATTGGAACTTTTCCCTTGGGAAGAGGTAGCAAATTTATCTTCTTCAAGATCCTAAGCTGGTTCATGATTTTCCCTCTTCCAACTTGGAATTTGGACATCATATTGAGAGACTTGAGGAGGTTGGGGAAGATTATGAAGAGACTATTGATGTACAGGAAGAGTTTCCTAAAGAGAGGCATGTTGTTTCATGGTATTCTCTTCCAAGGAGGATTCACACTCTAAGGAATTTAGAAGGTTCATTTCCATGAAAGGTTGTTCTAATGCCCTTTGATGCTAGGAAGCTAGGTGCAAGGGATTATGAGCATGAGTGATTCTTGCATCAGATGAGCTAGAGTGAGAAAGTGTTATCTGGTAGAAAGGATTTGGTGCATAAGAGGGGGCTTTTTTTAGAATAGGAGGGGGAACACAAGGTTGACTGCCTTGAATGAATGGACTCTTCTATTTTGCTACCTCCTCCTCTAGGGATTTCAAAGCCTGAGCTTGCCTAAATAAACACTCCTCTTTGTACATAAGCTCCTGTTGATATATATACTGCTCATCCAATCTATCTATCTCCATCACTTGTTTCTCAAACTCCAGCGTTACTTCCATTGTTGTTGAAGGGCAACTAGGAGAGCCACTTGAGGTGACTCCATGAATAACCTGAGCTTGATCAAAACCATATGAAGGAATACAAGGCCCATGATTCTGAGCAATGGGATTATAAATACAAAAATAAGATTTCTTGATGGCACTTAGACTGCTTAACCAACTGACTCAACTCAGAGTCACCGTTGGTGTTGATGAAAAAGCCTCAAAAGGCTGGTTGGTTGAAGAACACACCAAAATTCTTCATCTTTAGACAAAATGTCCCACAATCGCCTGATTAAAGGTTAGATGCTAGATTAGTGGTTCATTCTTGCTGTAATAGGACCAACACCAATCTTGAAACTTTTTTGAGTGTTAAAAAATTTTCCCATCAAGTGTGCCAAATTTTTTTGACATTATGGATTGCATCCTTGAGAAAAGGTTGGGATTCTCTCTTCCACATGGCACAATGGAAACTCCTCTCTTGCTTGTGGGTCTGGAAAAACTAAGGGGAGAATCTCTAGATAAGGGCTAGCTCCCTCTGATGCATCTCTAAGTTATTCAGTTAATATTGCTAATACATATATATAATAGGGGGGGTTGAAAAGAGAGAAGGATTACTAAAAAATAGAACCTAAACTAAGAGGGTGATGCACCAAAAAAGTTTGATCTACTTAGATTGAGCATACACTTTCCACCAAGAACAAGCTGATGTACACTTCATTTGATATGAGAAATTCTCTTACATTAGTGAGCTAGGGGTCCTCTAGAGATACAGGGAGGAAGAACTACCAGAGGTGTTCTAAGAGACACTATGGCAGCCTATTCACATGTGCCTATACTCTTCTATAGACACTTCTGGCTAACTTGCAAAAGAAGAACTCACAATACACTAGACATGCTAGAATCATTTTGTGAAAGCATAAGGGAAAATGACTTAACACAATACAAAGCGATAGACATATGCAAAAGTTCAAGCTCAAATGGAGGCAAAAATGCTTCTTTTTGATTCAAGGTAAATTTTGTCAGGGCTCCACCTCACAAGCTGAGAGATATCTTCTCAAATGAGAAGTTACAAATATATAGAGAGAGGAACTAAAGGTGCCCCTTTGGAAAAGACTTTGGTGCCTTTTTACAAGTTGGCCCATGTGTGTTGAGAGCATTGGGAAGAGGAAGCCACTGAAAAAGGATGTTGTATTGGCTATAAGTCTTGACTTTGGAATTCAAACATTAATGTGAAAGCATGAGCCGCACCTCTTTTTCTACATATAAGACCACTCCTTCAAGATATTCACATAGTTTGCCTGCTCATCAATGCAAAGTGTGGAAAAATAGGTCACGTCTTCACTGTTCATGCTCCTTGATGACCACTTGGCAGAGACTGTATCAACCGCTAGAATAAATCCTTGTGCTGACACCTTCTTTTGCCACTTGGACTATTTTGTCCATATCTGTGCTTAGCTGGGTGCATCTTTTGGAACATTCTAGATGTTGTCGTATGTGTGCGTGGCTATGTTTTGGATTCTCTACTTTGTTCCATCTTTCGTTTCTATTTTTTTTCCCTTCCTAGCTTTGTTTTTTATTAGCTTTATCTTTTCCTAGCCTTGTGAGCATTCAGGGCTATCTTCTCGATAGGTTGCTGAGTTCACTTGCGGCCTGTCCTTAAGCTTTTCAAAATCAACAGCTATTCCCTTGTCCTTAATTTGACATCTTTGGGGGCATCATCTGATGTCTGGATTCTAGTGGCTAGTTCATGATGCCTAATTTGATGTTTGCAGGCCCGTCACCCCTTTGAATTCTTTTGGCTTACCCTTTCCTTCAACTTTTTCCTTTTGGAAAATTCCTTTAGACAAAAGTCTGAAGGAATTCCTTTGAACTTTTTGTCTAAAATAATTTTCTTAGTTTGTTTTGCTGTTGGATTTTCCCCTGAAAGAATTCCTTGTTTGTTTCCTTGCTTGTTTCTTTTGGTTAGCTCTTTTCTTTGGGCAAATTCCTTCAGACAAAAAGTTTGAAGGAGTTATTTAAGACTTTTTGTCTAAAATATTTGCCTTGTGAATTTTTCCATGGAATTCTCCTTCTGAGAGGACAGTCTATGCCTTGTGAATTTCTTCAGACAAAATGTCTGAAGGAATTCCTTTGGGCATTTTGCTTGAATAAAATCAAATTTTGTTTTTGGATATCTTCCTTTTGCCTTGTTCACTTCATGGATTTTCTTTAGACATTTTGTTCGAAGAAATCCTTTGCTATTTCCTTACAAATTTCCTTTAGACATAAAGTCTTAAGGAATTTTTTGCCTTGGTCTTTCTTCTTGAAGGAACTCACCTTTTGGCCTTTTAACCAACTACCCTCCACAAGGGCTGTTCAAGTCCAAAGTTACCCTTCAAATCTTTTACAATGGCCCATCTTGCTCATCATCTGCCCTACATAAGGTCTATTTAACCTTTAGAGCTTTGTAAGAGACTCTTATTTGTCTAAGGTATTTGCTCGAAGTGAAAAGATCCATACTAAACCGAACCCTGTAGGGTTTTAGATTTTTCAATGTTCTATAAGAATAGAGCTTATTGCAAAAAAAATGAGATTTTGCAGAAGGTGCGTGCATGACTAGACTAAGGTTCAGAGTGGTAGGGAAGGAAGGAGACTATGGTCTGCAGGACCAAAATGGTCAACAATACCTTTGGTAGGGATTATTTTCTTCTTTTCACCTTGATAATCTATATTAAACAATCTCTTTAGTGAGATCATACCCTTTAGTATACTATTGGTTTATAGATTGATTGTTCCTCCCTTGTCTAACTCAAAATCTTCTTTTTCATCTTCATCAATGATTTGAGCTTGAAATACCTTTATGTTTGTGATGAATTCAATGATATTTAGATCATCATTAAATACCTATAAGTTCCTAACATTTACAATAATATGAGTAGAGACTAACTACATCAAGAATCTCCTTAGTTTGGAGTGAACAATTAGTTCAAAAGTGCTCAAATCTATTTCTAATGCATCTACATTATAGTTTATTCTAAGGGGTGGTGTCTGAATATTGAATGTATCAAAATATTCTATTAAATTCCACACTTAGTTGTGATATCTAGATAGATGCTTGTCCTTACAAGCATACTAGCTTCTCACCTATTTGACCACTAGTTTTTAATATCCAAACAACTTGAGATTTTTGAATTTATTCCTAAGAGTGAATTGGAGGCCATGAGTTAATGATTCATACTTAGAGACATTTTTCATGAAAGAAAATTTCAAGTGCAACGTAAATATATGACCCTTATCTTGGGTTAATGAGCGCAAACCCAACACCACACCCACTCTTAGACTAAGGGCCATCAAATTCTAATGTCTACAAGTGATTTTAAACTATGTATAACATAATTTTAAAATTAGGTGTTACTAAAATGTTGACCCCTTTGTTATTTTTCTCCACCTCTAATGGGATTTCATCTTATTCTTTAGCTAATAACAACCTCATAGTGTGGTCCTCAGTAGTAGAATTGTGCATTAGGATACTTAGAATAATGATATTCACATCACATGAATTTATAAACTCCTCACTTTCACTTAGATGAATATTTTTTAGCTTTTTGATTTCTAAATCAGCCATCTCTAATGTTGATGAGAGTTGTTGATAGCCTAATTTACACTTTGATCAACTTGCACCACCTTCTCACATGTAAGGGAAACACTATGAAATGAAGGTATTTTAGGTGCATAAAGGAAATGATATTACTCAATCTGTTCTAACTCTTCCAACTCTAATTTTTATTGTGTGGTCAACATGTTAATGAAGAAGTTTTCATTATTTTTTTCTGCTTCCTCCAACATGTAAATAACAAGCTCAGATTCCTCATACACAATCTTATTTGTAATGTTATATTTAGTTATAAAATGAGTCATTTTATCTCTCTTTAAATCTTGATTTGATTATGAATGCCACACCATGATAACCACATATGGTATAAATCAGTTGCCATATATCTATTTAGTGTTCTAAACTAGTATTTATTGAGAAGCATACAATATGCATCAAGTATATCGATTCATCAAATGTCAATGAAATATTACACTCTTGGATAAAAATATAATTTCATATGAATGTGGTTGAGTTAACCAACAACCATGACCTCAAACCCTTCTAGCTAAATAAGAATTATGCTTGAATTTATAGAGTCTAACCGAACTACTAGTAAATTGCATAAGGAATCACATCACCTGAAGCACCTGAATCCATCAAATGATTGTGTAAGTTTTAAAAAAATATATGAATTGTTAAGAGAAAATAATTTTTAGTATTTGATTTATAAATATCAACATGAGAATCAAATACCCTATTAACTTCTTTCCATTTAGAAGCATATAATTCTTTGAATAAAAAGTCTTTCTTATATCAAATTTTGTTTTATTCCAATGGTCTATCACCTTATGTGGGTATAACATTATTATTGGTTTGATAAGAAGTGGTAATTTTTTTGATGTATAAATATGTTATTAATTGAGATTTCATTAGGTGGAACCTAAATGTTGCTCAGAGGAGTAGACGTGGTCAAAAGATTTTGTAACCTACTCCTCAACTAATAGTTGTTTCCCCTTTGAATTTTTTTAAATGCATGGAATTCATCCAATTTATCTTAAGGATCATTGTCACTCTCAAATGGGAACTCGTAAGTTTATAATACCATGGAAATAACCATATTCCCTCCATCTTGGCTTGGGTTATTAATGTCAAGTGCAGACACTATTTTGAGATTTTTCATTTCCTTTGAGAAGATTTGTGATGTTAATATGAACTCCACATAATTTTTTTCAACATGATCATCTATGTTATGCATCCTACACCAAGTGGGTAAGGGTAATTCAACCATGTTCACTTAGTTTGAAGCACTATTTTTATTTATATTCATTTTGTCAAGAGGGCTAGGCACATTTCCATTATTAGGCATAGTGTTGCACTACCTATTGGTTATTTTAAATTTATAATTATTATTTTGAGGTGGGTTATTTTTGGTTTGATTGGTGTTTTTAGGCACTTATATCCATTATTTAACCATGAAATTGGTTAATCAATAAACCATCTACTACAAATTGGATACCTATTGGTTTACAATAGCATTCTGGATATTTCTCATTTGTGGTAGTGGGTTAGCCATAGGTGCCACAATGTTAAAAAATGTAGGGAAAATAGAGTGTGTTTGGCTATGTGCATTTTTATCAAGTGACTAATAATTTAGAAATGGTAGGACATCATATTAATTGGTATTAGGATCAACCTAACCACTTTAAGTTTTCATGGTATAATTATTATTATAAGTAACATAAATAATTTATTGGTTTTTAGGTGATGGAAATACATGATTTGGGGGTGTGTGAAAAACTGATTTTTAGGCATGTATTTCATGGGTATTAGGTTGTAGATTAGATTTGTAATTAAATACATAGCACCTAATATTGAATTCACTAATGATGTATTATTAATAAGAGCCTGATAGATAATGGGAATCTGATTATAAGCACCCAGTTATCCTAATGAGGGTAAGAGACCAAAAACATATCCTTTAGGGACTATTTTTTGTTCAATATTGATAGCTTCATTATTGTATAAGGATAAATATGTAAGTGTTTCCAAAGTTCTTCAGAGAAAAATAGAAGTCATTAGATCTAAAGCTCATAGATATGTCTGAATGGCAGCAAGTTCTATCTACGTATAACGATATTTTAAGATTTTATACAATTTATGGAAATGAGTATTAAAAATACTTATGGGTTCCTTTGGTTTCCCATGGGTAGATGAAAACTGATGGTATAATATTATAGGATCAATTCGTATTCTAAAATGGTTAAAAAATATAGTTTCAATATTATTCTAAGAGGCAATGGATCCATTTGGGAGACAAAGATACCAACCATATGTTGATTCATATAAGGTATAGGATAACAATATATAGGCCATATCTTCATGTTGAATATGCATTTAGATTAAGGCATCTTTAAAATTTTGGATATGTTCCTTTGTTGGTCCTATTTTGTCATGAATATACCTCAAATATAATTTCTCAAGGTTTTTAGGCAAGTCATACATAAGTCCATGAATATTCAAAAGACAAATACCTCATCCAATCCAAGTAGTATTAGCCATTGGTGAGTTTTGAGTAGCAATAAATGGATTAAGGAAAGGGATAATCGTTATAGGGGAGCTATTAGATGAATAGATTTATCTAGTTTTGGACTTTCCTTTGTCAATTATGTCTCTTTTATGATCTGTGAGGTACAATAGCTCAAATTCACCCTCAATGGACTTTTTCTTAATATTAATTCTTATAGCTTCTAGTTTTTAAACCTAGAATGCCTTAGTCTAAGAAAGGTTTATAAAATGTTAAAGTAGGCCCTCCTCTTAGTGATAATTTATTGATGGTCTATCTGGCACACCAAATTTAGGTAGGGTGTAAATTCACCAATCTCTCATGAAAATAAAAGTTTAACCTCTCCCCAAGGTCTATTTATACTAGGTCTCAGCCTACTAATTTCACACACTAGGTTTTTGTAGAATGTTCCAGGTCAAGGGACCTTTTTTGGTTTTAAATTAAACACTTATGAAATAAAATTAGAATATCTAACTTAATTTAATTAATTTATTCATATCCAACATAATAATTACTAGTTGATTAATACTTTCCATTTATTAATTAGATTCAATAATGACAAGCAAGGAACACGAAATCTAGATAAAACTTGAAGACACCGACTACAATTTAGACTACTCTAAAAATAATATAATAGAGGTTATAAGAAACATAAAAAGATAGAGGATAGGGAGAAAGAAAATATGAGCCTACTTTATAAAGGAAACAAATCTAATTCTATCGAGTAAACAAATCCTTTGAGAAACTAAATAAAATTAGGATATCTAGTTAAAAATATTAATTAGTTAATTCATGTTCAACATAAGAGTTACTAGTTGATTAATACTTTTCATTTATCAATTAGATTTAACAATGCATAAATAATGAAAATCAAGGAACATGAAATCTAGATAAAAATTGAAGACACTGATTGCAATTTAGACTACTCTAAAACTAATATAATAGAGGCTATAAAAAATATCAAAATATAGAGGCCAAGTAGAATGAAAAGATGAGCCTACTTTCTAAAGGAAACAAATATGATTTTTTTGATTAGATAAATCCTTTGAGAAACCAAAATCTACATGGCCAACATAACACAACTAGAAGACAAAGATAGTGCAAGAATATAGGGACAAGGTTAACTATGTGAAAAAGAGGGAAATAATGCCACTATATACACATATAGACAATGAATATTAGTTCAAAAAAATTTCAAATATAAAATAATTCATTAATCACCAATGAAATTCATCATATACTCAAGTGAATTATAGAAATATGTCTAAATAACCTCAGCAAGCAAAAGAAAATCTAACTAAGAAAGCAAGAAAATACACAAAATAAAGGGTCAAAACAATTTAATCTCCTCTCTAATTATCTATATTATATCATTTGATAAAATAGATAACCCTTATTACACAAAATATTTGGTATTATATAGATAATTCTAGTCCATGGAGTCATTATTTGTTTAACCATCAAGTGGTTTAAAGAATTCAATGGGATGAATCCACTTGAGATTAGGATTGGTGAAGATCATGCTCAATCCCAAGTAATCAAAATTCAGGCCATGTTTATTGGATCTAAATTGAATTTTGTGTGGTAGGATTTTTTTGACATCTAATGGGGTGCTTAGTTAGCCAAAATCTACACAATATAAACTATGCCCAATTAATATAAACTTTTATCTTTTGTGCTCTTTATTTAATCCCAAAGTGCATGCCATGGATTGGTTTAATGCCATTGTCAATTTTTCTTTGAATTCAACATTTCATAATAATTATGCCATTAAGAGATAATCCACAATTTGGATTTGTAGGTTGGATTAGATACACAGTCCATTCTTAGATTTGATGGTTTTGATAGGTAAAGTTACTATCAATTTTAAGCTTAGTTCTCTCCAAGATGACCTGGACAAATAATATGTCTATTGAGATCCACCATGTGGTTCTTTGCTACATGGTAGTCTATTATTTCTTGGGCAACATATTTTACTTTTTTATTTGAAAAACCTAGTCTTTGACACTTTGATGGGCTGAGACATTTGTCAATATAAAATTTTACATGCTGATATGGATGTTAATGTGTCCTTTATTGACTAAATCATGCCATGTGGTAGCTACCTACTTAGTCTTTAATTGACTATGAGATAAATATGCATTAACTTCTTTGCTAATTTGGTGAAGTGGGATTTCACCACATGTCTTCATCTCATTTAGTTAGAAGACCTGACTACTCACTCAATATTATGACTACTCTAGGGAACCAAAGCATTGAGATCATGATAAATGGTAACATCCCACTTAGTAAAGGCTCACCTACCTTTTTTCTATGTACGGGCTACCCTAGGGCTATGGTAAAGAAGGATTTCACCATGTGGCATCATCTGGGTTAGTTAGGATCCCTATAAACTTGGCTTGAATCAATTTACCAAAGTGTTATAAAGTAGTGAGATCTTGATAGGTAGCATCATCCCACTTACTCAGGAGTTCAAAAGACTTTGAACTAACTGAATACTCTAAGGAAGCAAAAATGTGATAAGTGGCAGCATCTCACTTACTCAAGACCTAGATTTTTTTTTAATATTGTTAAGTCCCAAAAGTCATAGGAGACTACCACATGGAAAATAAATAAGTCAAAACCTACAAGAAAAAGAATCAGTAAGTCAACAAACTTGTTTTTTACAAAATTGACTAAGTATAAAACATATAAATAACTCAAAGGTCAGATAGAATAAGCAAATAAAAATAACCATTTTTTCCAAATTAATAACTTAGTTTAAAAAATCATAAAGTGACTATGTTTAAAAGTAAAATAATGTTAACACTTGGTCATTTTAACTTGAAAGGAAGCAATAATAGACCAAATTAATTAGGTAAAATATACAAAAAATATAAAAATAGTTAGACAACTTAGCTAAGTCTAAGCCATATTTTTTCCAAAAGGGATATTTTTATACTCTCCAAAACATGTCTTAGAAAAACCAAGAATCGTTAGACTTAGGAAAATTTGGATAATGAAATAAATGAAGTCCTAAATGCAATATTCTTTAGACCAAGTACATGGGATGAAAAATTATTGTTCAAACTTGGTTAAAGTCATGAAGCATGACTAAAATTCTAAATTCACATCCAAAGGTCTTTCTCATCTAGGGAATTTCTCACACTAGACCAAAAATTTAAATAGGGCAAGGCTACCAAACTCCATTAACACAAAATACTAGACTTCAAATCAAAAATATTTTCCATGATTTTTGATGAAATTAGCGAATGCTATGCAATTAATAACAAATGGTGACTTTGATATAAAATAATCTCAAGTATTTTAGGACAAAATAAACATATTTATGATCCCATAATTTTTGGCTGAGATAATTCATGTAACATGAATATATCCTAAAAAGTAACATATTGGAGTGGCTAAGTGATGAAATTCAATATTCTTATTGACTCAGTGTGTGTATATGAGTTAATTTACCATTTATTAAAATCTTCAAGGATTAAATATTATATTTCCAACTATTGGGCTTGTGAATTCTATGTTGAGGATGTTTACCTAGACATTAATCTACTACCAAACATGTATTTATAACCCCAATGGAGTTGCCTCCAATCCCACTCAAGGCCTTGATCTACTATTTGTTGGGCATCTATAGCCTTGATAGATATTGCTTGAATCACCTAGGATTGATTTTTTTGGTAATTGAGTTTTCTTTTATGTTTTTATTTTCTCTCTTTTCTTTATTTTTAGTATCTCAATTATGTATTAGGGACCACCATCACAAAATAAATTCATAACTATACATTTTTCACCCTATTTCTTACCACAACAAGTTTATTCAAGTAAATCTAGAAACCATTAAAATGTGATTTTGTGCTTAGTTTCAAAAGAATATTTTCAGAGGTAAAAACTTTTATCCAAACTTAGCCAAACCTAAACAAATTCAAAATGCATATAATAGTCTAAGCTTTCAAAATTAACTCCAAAATAGAATATAATGTTATAAACATACTCAAATAGTACTTACGCATAAAAACATCACTTGTGTCACTTAAAAAAATTTCATTCTTCACTATTTAACTAATAAGAATACCCACAAAGAAAAACACATAGGAAAACAAAAAAAAAAACAAAAAATGAAGCCAAACCAATGATGAAAAGCAAGGAAAGTAAGAAAAGTAAACTACACTAATAAAAACATTGGGAAATAGATAATTACCAAAATAGAAAATCAAAAAAGTGACTGGGAAATAATTTATAAGACCTTACCAAGCTAATTCAAGATTAGAATTAGTGCTTGAGGAACTACCCATTGACAAGCAATGTGATTTCCTCATTAGTTAGACACCATAAGTAGAAAGCATTCTTTCTTATAATTTCTTAAATTTGGTAGGGACCTATGATGGCCCTTCCTAGACTATACACAAACTTATAACCTTGGCAAGGCAATAAGGTTGCTACCAATGAAGAGACTCAAGAAAACTATAAGATACCATAATTGATATAAAACTTGAGGCTTTATTTTATATCCTATAAGGACATATCCAAAATCAAATATATTATATAAAACCAATTCACCTATTGGTTTTACCCATTTAATTTCAAAAGATTCAAAATTTTCCTTATCCTAGAAGGTTTGGATGCTTCAAAAATGAATAAAATCAATAAGTAATTGTAATCAGAGTTATATACTCACTTCAAAGACTTGTTTACAATTATTTTTAGGTAGCCCAACCTTTTAGATCACTCTAGTAGACTTAAACCCAAGAAATTTCATCATAAACCTTCTATGAGCCTAGTGGCCTTAGTGACCTCATACAGACCAAAACACCAATGAGTTATAGACTCAATTCAAAGAATTGTTTACAATGACTTTTAGGTATTCTATTAAAACACTCTAGTATACTTAACCCCAAAAAATTTCATCAAAAACCTTTTATGAGCCTAGTGGCCTTAATGACCTCAAATAGATCAAAACACCAATTATACATACCTGTAACTTGAGAATGATTTTGATATGTTAAATTTGGTATTTATAAGCTAAGTTATTTCTTAGGACAAGGTTTTTGTCTTCTCACTCAAAGGATTTCACACAAAAAATCCTAAAGCTCTATTTTGGTCTTCTAGGCCTAATTGGTACAAATAGGTTAAAACACAAAATATCACTTTATCAATGTAAAGGAATATTTTAAGAGGTCTACATAGTCATAAAAATGATTTTTCAACCTTTATGTCACTTTTAATCTAGACAATTTACTTATCTTGCTACCAAGAACACTCAACATTTAGGGGTTTTCATACACATAATCAACAATAAGTACAATTGTACCTCTCCTCTAGGTCTCAAACCTCTTTTATTATCTTCTAAACTATCTCTTAACTATATTTACACAAAATTTGAGGAATTTTCAAGGGTTAAAAAAACATTATGACCCTTTTTATCCACACAACCCTAAAACTAGGGTTTTTCTGCATTTACAAGACCTGAGAGCTTGCTAATGATTGTTAATAGAGATGGAGACATTTTTATTCTTTATAATTATTTGATCACCTTATTATCTCTCCCATACAACCTTTCCAAAACTAATTTCAATACTATGCTAGAAACTATTCATCAAACAAGTGATTATAAATAGGAAATTTAAGGTAAAATAGAGTTTGTGTATACAAAATAGGTCTATATGACCCTAAATATTTTTATTCCCTTCAAAAAATTCTATTAAAATATAAAAAGAGTCTCACACATCAATTAAAAATACTAGACTCATAAATACTTCTATCTTTATTACAAAATGTGCAAATACATGTCTCCAATAAAGGTAGACTGTCATACACTTTGTCTACATCGTGTAACCTCCAAATGACAAAAGTTATGTCTCTTTATGACCTTTTATGTTCCCATAATGATGAATTTGACCTGATCTATCCAATACGTTATACTCCCAAGCTTGGCATAGTCTAAAAATACACATGATTCTTCCTTAATTATCTTGGCTCAACTCAGTAAATTAACTATACAAGACTTATCAAGTAGTTACCATACTCAAAATGACTTTGGAAGATAAATATGACCTTAAATAAACCTAATCAACCCTTATATACATATCTATTTCCTTAAGACACTTTATAGAACAATTTGACTCACCTAATTATTACAATTTAACATATTTATACTTCAAATGCAATTTGAAAATTTAAATTAGCCTTTTGGTAGGAAAACTAGACAAAGGCCTTAATTCACCCTAAAATTGACTTTGAAGGCCTCAACATGGCCTATTATTGTTTTTTAAGACTCCCTAGGACCTCTAAGTTCCTTGACTAGAACATATATACATGTTTTTGTGATGTTCCTATATCAATCCACCTAGGTACTAAAAGAAGTCTTCATTTTGACTTTACTGATATATTTGACTACCAATGGTTTTGTTTTTTGTCTTTTTCCTTGGTAACTCTTTTTCATCTTTGCTGATTTGAGTCCTCTAAGGTCCCATGGCCTACTAGAGAAGAGAATACCTATTGATTCAATGAATTTGATGGTATACTTCATTATACGCACTTCAAAGCTTGTCATTCTCAGTCTCTCTTTACCTTATTTGAGTAGACCTATACATAAAACAAATAACCTTTTCCTTAAGACTTTGATATCTATTATTTCATTATTCAAGGATTGGTTACTTCTATAGTTCTTTAGCTTACACTTATATTGTTGCTAGTTATCCTTCATGCTTACAAACTTCTTGTTTATTATTGGTATCTCCCTTGCTAAGGTTATTGTCTTTATTACATTGTGTCTCATCTTATTTAGTAGCTTCACCACCAATGTCTTCATTATTACCTTCACTTGTGACCTTTTTATCAACCTCTTTACTATTGTTATTTAGAATAAATCCATTATCTTCTTGCTTTTGCTGTCCACCTAAAAAATGACTATTATTATTACTTCTTATTGTAATTTTATTCAATAAACTGACCTTATCAATGAACCCCTCAAGGTATTCCATGCTTATTATAGAAGACAAACTATTAGTCAATTAAAAAAATAGTCTATTCACACATCCATTTGACAAAATATGATCTATCAAAGACAAATCAGATTTTACATGAGTTGTAATGGTTACCCTGGCCTGATCAGATAGTACATCACTTACCTCATCCTTCTCATTCTGCTATAAAAATTCTTTATGAACTATAATAAACACTTTAGAATGACTTCGAACAAATGCATCATCATTTTTCAATGGTAAAGGTGTATGTATTACTCCATTCTAATCAAAATTGTATGTGTTTTTCTCTCCATTATACATGGATTTCATATCATAATGCAATGGTATGCCTAGGATCAAATGACAAACATACATATGCATTACAACACATATTAATTCATCCTTGTAACTTCTTGTTTACAATTATACCTTACACTACTAATTCATATGAATTTTGATGATTTATTTGTAGCCAATAAACTTGATATGGGGTAAGATGACTTACCTTTTGCAAATTCAAATTACTCAACATCTTAGTAGACATAAGATTGTCTATACTTTCACTATCAATGATGACATTACAACATTTGCCTCGTCTTGTGTGTAGTTATAAAGAGTGTCTTCCTTTGTGGAGGTTTATTAACTTCCTTATTGAGCTTGAGTAAACTTATTTTCATAAGAAATGACTCACCTTATTTTGTAACATCTTCATAAAGAGTTTATGTACTATCCTCCTCTTTATTTATTTGATCAACATAAACACTTCCTTGTCTAGAATATGAATCATTAGGACATCATATGATCTATATCCAGAATTTCCACATTTAAAGCATCTACCAATGAAAACACTATTTGTACCCCTAACTCTATTAGATGGCTTCTTACCTTTAAAAAAATAGCTTCATATTGTAGTAGATTCTTACCTATATGGATTACTTTCATCTTCTTGTGTGATATAGGAATTTGACTCAAGAAAAGATGGTTAGTATCGTGTTATTTCCAAAATGAAAACAAAATGAAATAAACACACTAATAGCATAACATCTTTAGGCCTAGACACTAGGGAGAGCTTAGTTAACAAGAGAAAATTACAAATACAACTAAAAATTAAGGAATAAAACACAAGAATTCCTTCACCTTCCTTGGATGATCCATATGCCTTTGTAGTAGTGGCTTGTTTGGCTTGTGCTCATAAAGTCCTTGGAAATGGAAGCTTGGCTTCCTCCATCTCTCCTTGGCACCTTTGCCTTGTAGCTTAGCTTGGATTGGAATCAATATGGCATGATAAAACTAATTGCAATGGCTTCTTGAAGATATTTGTGCATTATAACTTTGCACCAAAATAGCTTAGAAATGATGTTCAAGACCTCTCTATTTATAGATTTTTAAGAATGTCTAGAATCAACCTAAACCATCCATCCCAAGATTGAGATGTGTGGTTGAGGATTAATTCAATTTTTGAAATTAAGTTTATAATTATCCTCATCATGACATTGGAAAAAGGGGTAATTAAGTGGCATGGAGGGCTTTGATGAGGTATGGGAGGCACAAATCTTGATATTTGTGACATTTATGGCCTAGGGATGTCTTCCCAAGAAATGAGGTCAGCTGATGATGTAGATATTCAATATCCATTTCCAAAAATAAGTATTCAACAAGTTTCCATGGAATTATTGATTAGGCCTTGATTTTTTTGAATTAGCTCTTAAGCATGTTTAAGCACTTTGTACACAAATTACTCAAATTGATCAGAATGCATTGTTATGGGTCCAAAATTTGATTGGATTGGAATTGGAAGTCACTATTAGATGAATTGGATGCATTATCCCTTTTAGGATGTCACCAATAGAAAATAACAAAGGCATGTGTCTTGTGCAAGAGATTTAATAGGAAATAACAATCCAAAGCACCTAGGTGTAAAATTGGTATTTTGACTAAGAATGATTTGATCAAAGTTAGTTGGCCCATAAATTACATTACCCCATTTAATGATAATCTATCCAAAATCAACACTTGAATATATCAATTTCAACTCATTTAATGCATTTTAGTGTTTTTAGGCCAAATTGTGCACTTTGGGTGGAAATTGGTCAAGGCATATTGGTATGACTCCTTAGTTAACTTGGGTGTAAGAAGATCAAGTTCATCTTGAATAACAAATTTCAATCCATTAATGTAATTTTTTTTTCTAGATCCTCCTCTACATTACCTGCTCTTATCACTAGTTTGTAAAATTCCTCGATATAATATTTTATAGACATATCCTTTTATTTTAGATTCTTCAATTTCATAAATAGGATAGTTTGATAGTATTTGGGAATGAAATTAATTTTCAATTTCTCAATCATTTGGTCCTAACTTTTGATTCTTGGCTTTCCTTTTCTCCACCTTTCTTCCTGGATGCCATACCACAATAAGGATACTTGTCCTTTGAGCCTTGTCACTACAAATTTGAATCTCTTGTCTTCATCCATGTTCTCATAGTCAAATTAATTATCCATAGTACTTATCCAATCAATCAGGTCCTCTACATTCAATCTACCATCATACATTGGCACTTCTAATTTAAGCTTAGAGATTACTCCCATGATTGATCTAATAAGAATTTCTTCTATTGGTTCTCTTTTTATCTGTAAAACTATATCTTTTTCAATATTTCCTTCATCCCCATATCATTTACATCACCAATATGTACACCTCTTCTATGTGCCAATTTCATGGTCTGCAATCTTGCATTCAGGGTCCTAATTTCTTCAAGCAAGATAACTTGGGTAGATAGTATCTTTTGTCCAACTCTTGCTCTTATTTCCATCTTTTCTGATTAATATTTTTAATACTCTAAATAATTATAGGATCCTATTATTATGTACAACCTCTATGCTTTGATACCATAATTGATGTCCCTTCCTAGACTATCCACATAATTATAACCTTGGCAAGACAATAAGGTTAGGACCAATGAAGGGAATAAGAAAACTTTAATATAACCTAACATATATATAATTTGAGGCTATATTTTATATCCTAAAAGGACATATCAAACACCAAATATACTATAGAAAACCAATTTGCCTATTGTTTTTACCCATTTAGTTTCAAAAGACTCAAATCCTTCCTTAGCCTAGAAGATCTAGATGCTTCAAAAGGAATCAAATCAAGAAAAAATTATAATCAGAGTTATAAACTCACTCCAAAGAATTTTTTACAATTATTTTTGGGTATTCCAAACTTTAAATCACCCTTTTAGACTTAACATTAATAAATTTCATCAAAAACTTTCTATGAGCCTAGTGGCCTTAGTGAGCTCAAATAGACCAAAACACAAATTATACGTACTTGTAACTTAAGAGTGCTTTTGATAGGTAAAATTTGGCATGTATAATATTATTTCCTACTTAGTACAAGTTTTTTGTCTTCTCAATGAAAGGATTTCACACAAAAAACCCTAAAGCTCTATTTTGGTCTTTTAGGCCTAATTGATACAAATAGGTTAAAACACAAAATATCACTTTATAAATACAAAGGACTATTATAAGAGGTATACATATACATAAAAATAATTTTACAACCTTTATTTCACTTTTATAGGCTCAAAACTTAGGAATTTAGACAATTTCCTTCTCTCGTAATCAAGAACACTCATAATTCAGGGTTTTTTATACACATAGTCAGCAATAAGTACATCCACACATCTCCTCTAGGTATTATTTTTTTTTTATTATCTTATAAATATCTATTAAATATATTTACCAAAAATTTTAGTAATTTTCAAGTGTTAACACAAAATTTATGACCCTTTTTTTCCACACAACCCTAAAACTAAGGTTTTTCTGCACTTACAAGACCTGAAAGCTTGCTAATGATTGTTTATAGAGATGGAGACATTTTTATTATTTATAATTCTTAAATAAACTTCTTATCTCTCCCATAAAACATTTCCAATACTTATTTCAAGACCATGCATGAACCTATTTGTCAAACAGGTGACTTTAAAAAGGAAATTTAAGGTAAAATAGAGTCGACGTTTACAAAAGATGTCTATATGACCCTTAATACTCTTTATTACATTAAAATAATTATATTACAATATAAAAAGTTCATAAAACATCAAATACAAGTAAAATAACCATAAAAAATTCTATCTTTAATACAAAATGTGCAAATACAAGGCTCTAATAATGGTAGACTGTTATACACCAACTCTGTCTTATCGTGTAACCTCCAAATGATTTTTTTTTTACCTCTTTATGACCTTATACATTACCATAATGATGTATTATACCTGATATGGTCAATAGGTCATACTCCCAAGCTTTTCATAAACTAAATCTTTGTTGATTATCTTGACTCAACTTAGTAAACTGACTATACAAGACTTATCAAGTAGTTACCATACTCAAAATGACTTTGAAAGATAAATATGACTTTAAATAAACCTAATACACCCTTATCTATGTATATATTTCCTTAATACACCTTATATAAAAAATTGACTCACCTAGTTATTAAAATTTAACATATTTCTACTTCAAATACAATTTGAAAATTCAAATTAACCTTTTGGTAGGAAAACTACCCAAAGGCCTTTATTCACACTAGAATTGACTATGCAATCCTCAAAATGGAAGATTATTATTTGTTTATCCTTGAATGGAATATATATACATGTTTTGGTGATGATCCTACATCAACCTAACTATGGGACATCAAACTTGTCATGTTTTCCCTTATTTTCATGAGCCTTGTCTTAGAGAAGGACCAAATTATAGGTTTGAAAGGCTTTCAATTTGGCTCATTTTTAAAACCAATGCTTGATAAATCCTTGGTGTTTGATAAATTGAAGTAGGGTTAAATCATGTTTTTATTATAGCTACATTAGGTTTAGAATTTAATCCTCTATTTTATCATCATTTTCTAGGTAGTCTCAGTTAAATTCCAAGGTAAGGATTCATGAATTCACATGGAAGATAGGATCTTAGACATATACTATGTGATACAAAGAAGTGCCTAAGGTTGATTTAACTCTAGTCCTATCAGACCATGACGGAAATTTTAAAATGTTATGTAAGTCTCTTGATTCTTTTTTGAGATTTTATTAATGACATCAAGTAAGTTCTTATTCATGGATTCAACTACCCCATTCCCTTGTTGATAATAATTTTATGAGAACTTCAATATTACCTAATTGTTGTATTAACATTAATTAAATTACAATGAGGAGAAAGTAGGGCCATTATCACATACTAGAACAAATGGCATTTGAAATTTGGTAACAATGTGCTCCTGAAAGAAGTTGATCACCATGTCATTTATACAATTTTTGAAATTTCAAGCTTCATTCCAACACATGTAGTAATTAGTTGTCATAATAATGATATTATGTCATGAGGATGAAATGGCATTGATCACTCCCACAAATTCTAATCCCATTTTAGAAATGGCTAGAAATTAATAACTAGTTGTAATGGCATGGTTGCGGTACATTCTCTATGTTAAAAAACTTGGTAGGTATGACACTCTAGACATGGGCATGTGCATCTTTAAAAATATGTAGGCAATAATAGCCTTCCCTTAGCCCTTAATGGGCCATATCACTCCCTGAATCATGACTAGTTCTATATTTTCCATGGAAGTCTTTGAGCACTTCAACCACTTATTCTTTGTTTAGGTATCTTAGATATATGCATTCATGATTATTTCTATACAATATGCATGATTTGATAATGAAAATGTTGCTCTTCAGGTTTATTCCTCTTATTTGAGTGGATTTTAAATGATTTGGGCATTCATTTTTGAGCAAATAGTAGGCCATATCTTGATACCAATTATTGTTTATGATATCATGCAATATATAGTATTGGAAAACTATTTGTGGATCTTCCTTAACTATTACTTTATTGAGTCCTTAACCTCTCAAAATCTTCATTGTTTGGAGATATAGATCAAAATATTGAAAAATATTCATCCACTTACCACACCACTAGCCTAATTCCTTTTGCATTAGCATTATTTTTATGGCTATATCGGGTATAATAAAAAATAATTTATTATGTAGGACGTAATGTCTAAACTTATTAACCACTTTAATCAACATAAAATCTTATTTTTCAATTATTGAAAACAATAGTTTAACATTTTGAAGTGGAGAACTCATGAATGAGAAAGGCCTCTCATTTCTAACTTATGTTTTGTGATAGGACAACAACATTTGAATGCTTTTAAGTGAAAGAGTTGATGTAAAATGGCTATGTGTAGTCAAGACTGATTAACACCATTGATTTTATAATAAATTTCTTGATTTGAGTAAAATATTCTTGTGTTTCAATTTCCCATTCAATCTTATCATCCTTCATTAACATGTTGGTCAATGGTTGGACTATCTATGCAAATCTTGAGATGAACTTCCTCACAAAGTTGATTTTGTCAAAGAATGACTTTAGCTCTTTTATGATATTAGGAAATGAAATTTTTATAATTTCCTCCACACTTTATAGGCATACATAAATACATCTATTTGAGATGATGTACCCAAACAACTTTCCTTTAGTCACCCTGAATAAAAGCTTCTTTAGGTTCAATGAGATACCATTCTCTCTTCATCTCTACAACATCATTCTCAGGTCTTTCACATGGTCCAATTAGTTCTTAGAAAAGATAGTTAAGTTATACATGTAGGTGAAAATGTTTTTTTAGAGGTATTTTAATTCAATATACATGGTAGGCTGAAAAGTAGCACCTACATTGATTAGGATGAATGGAATCCTCTTATATGTAAATGTACCCCACTTTTTTGTAAATGATGTCTTGATTATATCTTCATTGTTTACCATCACTTGATTATGTCCCGAACACCTATCAATAAATCATATCATTTATGATTCATTCACTATCTATAAGACTTTATCTAGTGAAGATAGTTTGTATTTATCCTTCTTTACTGCTTTATTCACGTTTTGAAAGTCCACATAAATTCATATCTCCCCATTATTATTTCAATGTCTCATTTCTCCAAAACACTTCATCAAAGGGATTCTATCCAAGTTTATCAGGATCCTAACTAAGTTATATGTTTCCACCTAATGAATTTTCACTTCATCATAGCCCTAGGTTAGTCTGTACATATCAAAAAGGTAGGAAATATTAGACTAAGTGGGATGCTACCACTAGTAAATATCTCACCATTTCCCAAGAGAAGTCAATACATTGAGTGAGTAGTTGAGTCCTCTAAATAAATGAGATGAAACCATGTGGTGAAATATCCCTTCACCAAAATATCAAAGTGGTCAATGCATATTTAGTCAATAGTTAAATAATGACTAAGTAGGAAGCTACCACATGGCATGATCCAATCAACAAAGGATGCATTGACATCCATGTTATCATGAAATAGTTAAAATCGATAGTCATCCCAACCCATCAAAGTATCAAATACTATGATTTTCAAATAACAAAGTTCCCCAAGTAGTGATAGACTACCACATATCAAAGGATGACACAATGGATCCTAATAGCTAGATTAGTTGGCTAGGTCATTTTAGAGATCACTAATTTAAAATTAATAGTAGTTTTGCTTATCAAAACTAATGAATTTGAGAATGGAATATATGTCTAATATGACTTGCAAAGCCAAATTATTTCTTATATCTTAATGGAAGAATGATCATGAAATATGGAATTCAATGCAAAATTAATAATTAAACTGAACCTAGTCATGGCATGCATGTTAGGACCAAATGAAGAGCATAAAATGCAATTTTTTTTCTTAATTAGGCATTATATCTATTATGTAGAGTTTGGTCGATTAACCACCCCATTAGATGTCAAAAAATTCCTACTATCTAAAATTCAATTCGTATCCAATCAAGATAGCCTCAGTGTTGATTGCCTTGGGATTGAACATGTTATTCATCAATCCTTATCTCAAGTGGATTTGTCCCATTGAATTATTTCAACCACATAGTGGTTGGCTAAATAATGACTCCATAGACTAGAATTTTCTATATAAGACTAACTCTTTGGTATAATAAGGGTTGGCTTTTTTATCAACTAATATAATTAAGATAGTTATAGAGGAGATGAAGTTGATTTTCCCCTTTCCTTTGTGTATTTTCCTTCTTTCTTATTTACCTTTGCTTTTGCATGATCTGAGTTTATTTGGACATACCATCAACACTATGTAAGTCACATCCCCTATAAATATTCTCTTCATGCCTAGATTGGGAACAAGTGGGAGACCATTGAGATCCAAGTAACCAAGGTTCATAACCTCACCAAGGTATTTTTATTGTTTTCATTCACATAACCTTTGAAATTGTAAGATCTACTTAAAAAATTGAGTTGTTGGTTCCTTTAGAAATACCATGATGATTTTGTCTAAATGATCTCATGGTTTTTTAGTCTTGGAGTAACATTCGTCTAAGGTCCTAATTTAGGTTAATTTAATTGGTTTTTTGATCCCTTTATAGTTTTTATTTCTACAATTATCAAGATCATAGGGTGTATAATTTTCAATGAAATAAAAACAAATGTGCATCCTAACAATTGTGTCTATGTGGAGATTAATTTGGAAAAAGATTTGAAAACATCATTGACATTCAAATAGAGATTGAACACTTTTCAAAAAAAGTCACCTATATTAACCTTATAAACACATGTTTTTGATGTAAATCACCCAATCATAGGATTTCTTATTATCCCTTCATGCTTCACTCTAGGCTATTTGTTGAACAATCAATGCCTAAAACGTAAATCATGTTTGAAAAAGTGATGGTTAGTATACTAATGTGAATTAAAAAACATGCCATCAAGAATAAGATTAGTTGCATTTCCAAAGGAAAACCCTTGAAGAATGTGAAAATATTTAATCCCTCTCCCCTTAATGTTCCTCAAATCCAAGGCCCTATGGCTGATCTTCAGAGATGTGTTTCTCAAGAAAATATTATGTAACTTGTTATATCCATTATTGGGACCTCCTCTATGATCTCTCATACTACGAGGCATTTACACAACCCAAATTATAGTGGTGAAGACTTATAATGTGTATAGCATGGGGATAAACACTAATCCATTTCATTAGGGTAATTTTTATAATGAACTAACAGTTGTTGTTAACAATCATTTTATAGTTTTGGGTTTAGAGGAAGCATTTGAGGATGTGCAGGAAGAAATACACATGGAGGATAATTATTCATGAATATGCTCTCTTATAATTTACAAGCTCTCATGAAGTCCTCTCATAAGTTATTTATGCATTTCTCTTATCAACTATTGGGTACTTTATATTTTATATGCTTATAGGAAGTTAAATATTTTGTGTTTCTTTTGCAAACATATCTAAGAAATATTTAGTCTCATGCATCTCACATTTTGAATTCATAATGAAGATGGACATCACGACACTAGTATTTTGGTTTCTCCAATAAAATTCCCATTAATTATCACATCAAAAAAGACCTATCACATCATATTATTTGGGTTACTCTTGATGATAATGGTTATTAGATAGGGATTGTCAATTTTTATGTCCTTAATGATGACCCTAACAAAATGGTGTTTTATTGATGGTTAATTGATAATATTTATTTTTTTAAATAGATTATTTATAGAGACTTTAAAATGATTGAATCCCCTAAGATAAGGAATGTGTTTTACTTAAGCATTGGTGTGTGGGAGAATTTGAATGTTGGTATTATTTTAAAAAACATTAGGGTTTGTCAAAATGTCTTTTGTAGTGATGCCCTTAAAGTTTTAAACCATGGTTCACTTAGTTAAATTTATAATATAGTATTTATCAACCTATCAAATGGATATACCATGTAATAGATTTTGGGAAATATATGTTTCCCTTTTCATTTTCGATGGGCAAGATATCACTTCCCACACATAGTTTATTCTTTCCAACATAATCCCATCACATGATAGTTGTAATGTTAAGGTGGCTATCATAAAGTTACTCATAATAAATTATAATTGAATACATCACTCCTTAGCCATGGGGGCATGATCTGACTCATCTCTAGAGTGTGGAACTTAGTGCCACAATAGCCTTACACTATAATTTTGGAGTGGTGGAATGATACAATCAGTCACACCACCTCTTTCCTTCACCATTTTGTCAAGTAAGTTGTACATGTTTGGAAATTGTCTAATGTAACTATATATAATGAATTATAGAGAATTTTTATGTTTCTTAAGAAAATTCCCCTTGACACCTAGTTTTAGACCATGACAACTGAGCTTAAACATAAGCATAAAATTTTGGAAACCAAAGATCCTCAAATCAGGGTCTAATTACATTGGATAATTTTTTTTGACAATTCCTCCAAATATTTTTTCATATCTTTCAAGGTAAAACATGCCAAAGAGAAAAAAAAGCTATCCAAATTTCACATAGTCACCTCATGATTTTTCTAGACCACTATAAAAGGGTATTCCAAGCCTAATAAAACACAACAAAGAGAGCTCAAGAATTGAAATAATGTTTATACATGTTGCATTTCAAGTTAAGTCATTTAGTTGTAAAGCTTCCCTATACCCCCTATATCTATATGATATTTATGTTATTGTTCAAAGCATCTCTAATGATGAGGCATTAAGAGTGGATGGTTTTCCATGTGAATTCTATAAAGTGAATTTATAGTTGTTATGCTTGACCAACTTTAGGTTTACATAGAAACCTTATGAAAAAAATATTTAAGGGTATTATCAAAAATGGCAACATTAAATTCAGAGATTTTATGTTTTTACAATCTATGATATGTAAAAGAGGCTTTTGGATTAACTATGTGAAGAAATTTTTCATAGATGTTTTGGATCACATTCCATGATCCATCATCAAGAAGAAAAAATTATTGATGATGGATCATGGGATGTGATCTGAAATGTTGATAAAAAATTTATTTACATAGTTTATCTAAAAGCCTCTTTTATAAAATAATAATTCATTCCTAAAGCAGGAGATCCAAAACACATAACTTAGTGGAGATTGATCACCATTCTTAATGTCTCTATTAAAATCATGTCCAAATCTTTGGCACTTTGCCTTCAACATAACTTGCCTATAATCATCAGACTATATAAAATAAGGTTTTATCAAAAGTTCTTACATTTTGGATAATATCATTGATGTCTAGGATGAAATGGAATGGGTCCACATTTATTGGTAGAGGACCATCTTCCTCAAACTTGATTTTGAAAAACCTATGATTGTATTGAGTGACCTTTTATCCTTTCCATGCTTAAAAATACAAATGGTTTGATGAGTTTATTATTTTGTCTATTTAGAATCTCTTCTTAAAGTCCTTAACTTGTTTGACCATAAATCACCACAAGTATGAAATTTTTGGGATTTTCAATTCTATGTGGAAAAGTTTCCCTTTCACTCTAGTGTTATATGTTCTTATGGCCAATGCATTTGGTAATTTCATTGCTCACATAGCTAAGCATGGATTGACTTTGGGAAATTAACTTCTGTATCATACCACTCAGATGATCAATGGGATTTTTTTAGATGATTCATTCCTTATGCTTTTAGAGCACAAGGCCTTTTTCAAAGAGGTGTTGCATTACATAGACATTTTATACAAAGCTTTTGGATCTTATCTATAATGGGATTAAACATAATGCTACAAACAGAGTATGTTTCCATTGAATAATTGGATTAATTAATTTTAGTGAATCAAAATGGGGGAGAAATTCAGTTTTTTAATCATTTCTTTTGCCTTTGACAATTCTTTTACAGTATGTAATTGAAAGAGAGGATAAAACAATTTATCTAGGATTACAAAGCCCTTTTTTATTAGGAAAATTTCAGGTTTGTAAAAAAATTATTTCAACCACTCATGTCTACTAATCCTCTTATTTTTCTCCTTCAAAATCATCATATGACAAGTTAACTAAATTTCTTAGAGACTTTATTTGCGACATTGCGAAGTAGACTAAAGGCTTTCACATTATTTTTTGAGATATTTATCACCTTCTTAGTGACAAAGGAGGATGGGCATTATTGATATTTATATAAAAAGAATTTATCTCTCTATTAATTTGATTGTGAAGGATATTGAAGGGAATGAGGCTTGAAAAATCCTTCTAAGACATTGCATTTCTACAGGTTCACCCAATGGCAAGAATTGTCATAAAAAGATAGGACTTCACACTATAGTAATTACTTTAATCCTTTTCAAAATTGAAGATTATTTTATTACCACGATAATAAAGAAAACCTTCCAATATATTAAGTCTCACCTAAAATGATAGCACTCAAATCACTTTAACCAATAAAAAACACTTTACGATAAATCTTGTGCCCACTAAGACGGGTCCACAAGCATTTTTTTGATATTAAAAAAATAGGTACATAGAAAGGGTACCAATATGTCTTTAACCATTTTACACACTTGAACATGAATATATAGTTTCCACCTATGACCAATTAAAAAAAAACTACATAATTAACCAACTCTCCATGAGAATTCAACCTGAAAGTTAGTTTTATTATTAACTCAAAATATAAATTCAAACGAAGTAAATATGACTATGATTATTAAAGGGGGTGTGTTTATAAACAAATATGCATACCCATTTACAATTTATTATTTCCTAAAAACCTAAACTAAAGTTAAAACTTTGAAACAAGCCCTAACAAACCCCTCCGTGATCCAAAGTTAGTTCTTTGGACATATACCAAACATTTTATAAATTTTCAAATTTAATTCTATCAAGGAGTTTTATGAAAATATCAGTTGTTTAATCAATAATAGGGAGATAGATTGGATCAAGTGATTTATCAGACACCAATATTCATAGATAGTGATATTTGACATCCATATGTTTCATTTTGGCATGAGATAATAGATTTTTTGACATCTTGATCACACATTGATTAGCATGTATAGCTATGTAGGAGTAATCTAATAAATCTGAAGATCTTCAAGAATGCAACATAAATAATAAATTTCTTTGGAAGCATCCCATGTTATGATGCATTTTTACTCTATTGATGAATTTTCCATTGTATCTTACTTCTTAAAATTCCATGCAATAGAAGATGAACCCATATGCATAGTGTACCCTATTATGGACACTCTATCATCTACAAAAATCTTCATCACAATACCCAACAAGTTTGATTTTTTTGTTATGGTGGTACTCAAGGCCATATGTTTTCATTCCTTGAAGGTAATGCAATACTCTTTTTTTTGCATGCAAATGAATTTACTTGGGCTCATGCATAAACCTATAAAAAATTCCAAATGCAAAGGATATATCTGGCCTAGTAGTCATCAAGTGTATCAAACCTCCCTCTAACTTTTGGTATTTGGTACTATAAAAAAAGGCACTACTATCATCTTTTTATAATTTCAAGTTAATTTCCATGGGAGTGAGGGCATGTTTACAATCATTCATGCCAAAACTATTTAATAATTTAGAAATATACTTAGTTTATGAAATGAAAATACTTTAATATTATTGAGTAACTTCTATGCCAAGGTAATAGTGGAGAATTACAAGATATGTCATAACAAACCTATCTTTTAGTTCCTTATTGATAGACTTGTGGTTTTCATAATTTCTTGTGATAAACAAGCCATCAACATAGAGAACAAGAATTACCAATTTCTTTCCCTGTACTCGAATATAGAGAGTATCATCAAATTCACTACATGTTAGGCCAAATTTTTTTAAGTAGGATTCCATTTTTTCATACCAAGCCTTTAGTGCATATTTAATCCCATAGATATCTTTGATTAATTTAAACACTTTGTGCTCTATAACCACTTTCTCAAAACATTGGGCTTGTTTCATATACACTTATTCCTGTAAATAACCATTTAAAAAATCATCTTTGACATCCATATAATATACTTTCCAACCATTTTGTGTTCTTAATACAAGTACCATACGAATAGTGTTTCATTTGGCAGTTGGTGCTGTCATTTCATCGTAATTAATGACTTTTTTTTGCTTATAAAACTTTGTAACAAATCTTGACTTATGTTTATCAATGGATCCATCTGATTTAAATTTGAACATATACACCCATTTTTATCTGATGGGTTGAACATGTGGAGGAAGATCAACTAAAACCCAAGCATGATTGTTAAGAATGGCATCATACTCATTTTACATTGTAGATTTCCAAACCTATTTAGTACAAGCTTCCTTAAAAGTGGATGGGTTAGTGGAAGAAGTAGTAACAACTATTACATAATTTGATTATTTAAAAGAACTCCTATGACCTATTAGATCAACTTCATCTACTTTCAAGTTATTAAATGTACTTTGAGCCCATTTTGGAACTCGTCAAAATTTATAAGATCAAGAATACTAGAAGTCTCTTCATGTGTACCATTTGAAGGAAGACTTAGAGAATTTTCAACATTTTCTAAGTCATTATCCTATGAAATACTCAAAGAAGTATAAAAAATGGAATTGGTACTCATATCATACCATAATATAATAGAGTTAGCCTCATTATTCAACCCTTAGTACATTTTTGAATCTTACTCTCTAACCTGTCAAATTGTGAGTCAATATTTATAGTTTTTATAATACCAAATTCATCAAATATCACATACCTATTCACTATGAATTTACCTATATCCTGTATAAGAAAATGATACCCATTTTTATTTTTAGAATACCTAATAAAGATACATTTTCTACATCAAGGTTCTAACTTAGTTCTATGTCCATCAGGAACTAAAGCAAAGAAAAGACATTCAAAAAATTTCAAGTGTTTAAATTTTGGTTTAAACCCATACCAAGCCTCATATGGAGTTTCACCCAAAAGTAAAACTATAGGGGATTTATTTCTCAAATACATTGCACTACTAAAGTCTTTGGCCTAAAACTTATCATCATATTATTTATAGTGAAACATAGCTCAAGTTGTGCCCTCTAAAGTTCTATTCATTTGTTCATAAATGCCATTATAGTATGGAGAATAATTATTATTTTATTTTTGATGAATTCCATGTTCCTAATAATAATAAAAAAATTCATTTGAATTATACTCACCACCATTATCTAAACAAAGAGCAGCTGAGTGTAAACTTGTTTCTTTTTCAACTAAGTGTAACCATTTAACAAACTTAGTGAAAAACTTTGATTTATGTTTCATAAAAAACACCCAAGTCATCGTATAAAAATAATCAATAAACAACACAAAATATTTTAACCCTCCAATGGATGACTTCTTCATGGCAGACACATCTCTATGAACTAACTACAAACATTTGTCAGCCCACCATTAAGAACTCTTAGGAAATTTTTCCATTTTATTTTTGATTGAAACGCATGATTCACAAAGAATACTATATTTATAAAAAGTGGGAAAACAAATCACCATACCATATCTATGTAAATCCACTAAAGATTGAACATTCAAATGTCCATAGTGGAGATGCCACAAACACTGTGTAGACATTGTACTCGTACCTATATCAATAAATATCGCAAGTTATACTATGGGAGTAATCACTTTACAATGAAAATGAACCAAATTACCATCCTCATAACCTATATACATGGTTTTTATCCATATTTCACTAATTTAATATAAATGAAACCATTTTCAAGCATAATTTAATAACCCTTCTTGTGAATAGTTACCAAGTAAAGAAGATGTTTTTACAATGTGGGAACATACCGAAAATTCTCCAAGTATTTTTTAGAACCATTAAGAAGAATAATATGAATAGACACAAGTCCCTATGAATTATATATAGACTTATGTTCCAAAGATACTAGAGTTAGAGACACTTCTTTGAAAGTCCAAAAGAAGTCTCACCTAAATTGTCATGTGTTTGGTTTCACCTATATATAAAAACCACACATCTGTGAACTCATATCTAGCCTCATATTAAATATAAATAATGTTGACTAAAGTAATGAATGTAGATTCATGAGAAACATCACCTGATTAATCATAATCATGGTCAACATATTGAGTAGAGTTAGACTTAGTGACTTTTTGTGGCTTATAAAATTTTGTCAAAAGGAATCCTACATTGAGAAGCAATGTGACCATATTTTACACATATATGATATTAAATGTATAATCTACCTCAACCTCTAACTCTATAAGAGTTGTGACCGCATCCTCTATCACTCATCTCATTTCAATGATAATGGTTGTATTGTTGATTAGAATAGTTGTTCTGATTATATCCTCTATCTCTTTTTTGAAATATGCCTCCTCTATAACCTCTACCCCTCTATAACTTTTACCTTTATATTTTTATTGACCAAAAGAAAAAGAACTAGGCTTGGACTCTATAATGTGGGCTTCATTGGTTTTTTTGGATTCCTTGGGTAGAGATAGGTCATGCTGAATAAGCAACTTATCCAATTTATCAAAATTTATGCATGTGATCTTGTCAGAGACATGAAGCATTTCCACAAAAAATTTATAGGACATAAGGAGTCCTTTCAATGTAGCAATGATAATGAGATCATCATTAAGTTTACCAAACCCAGTCTTAGTATACTTAGTAGTAATATTATTTAGTGTAAAAAACTGCATGTGTATATCTATCTTCTTATGCTTGGAATTTTTATCATACATGTAAGATAATTTCTTCCATGTAGTGTAACTATGAGGAGAGTTTTCAATATGGATATATGTATCTCCAGTGAAACAATAATTGATTAAAGATAGAGGTTTAGAATCACACATGTTTAAAATATCAAGTTTAAATTGTTATGTAGGCACCACAGGGTTTTCACTCTTCACAACATCCCATAACTCATTAAAAACTAATCAAGCTTCCATTAAACATTTCCAATCAGTGTAATTAGAAATCATGAAACGATCACTATATTTTTTTTTTGAATTTTTGGCATTTTAAAATGAAAGTAAATGCACAAAATAAAATGAAAATACACTTGCAGTAACACTTGGTAGAAAATAATGTTTCTATGGGGTTTTTCACTTAACCTCCATGTAGAGCAAAAGAGATATTTTTAATAGGTTTTGCACTTAATCTCACCAAAAAAAGAAAGGTTTACACTCTTATTCCACCAATTACACCTTTATTTCACCAAATAAACACACAACTATTACTTTTCTCCCACTAAATTTCACTATTTTACATGATTTATGCCCTTTACAATATTCAAAACATGCAAAAGATTCCCAAAAAATGGAATATTTTTCCAAAAAGAAAATGACCAAATAGAAAAGTTGACCAAAGGAGAGATTTTAACCTTGGAAATTCATATTCCAATGGTTTATACAAAATTATCCTTTCCAAAATCTCTAAGAGCCTTTACAAGACATATAGGGATAAATTTATATTTAACTTTGATTTTTGCTCTATAAAAATAAAAAAAATTACTTTCCTAAGTAAAAATTAATTCATCCATGAATTTTTTAGAAAAAATTAAAAATACCTTGTCTTTTATAGGATCGCCAAACCCTAATATTTTTTATAAAAATATATCAAACAATTGACAAATGAAATTTTTATTTTTATTTGGTATTCCAATGCCATGCTTCAGCCAAGGACACCGTGGATACTCAAAAAAATTCACGTGACTCTCCCATATTCGTATTAGGTCATAAAATGGAGGTTTTAACTAGTTTAAGGTGGCTATAAGGGAAGTTTCTACAATGGGGATGATGGATGCAATATATGGGATGCCATGGAGGTCGTACAAGTACACATATAGGCCATACAACTTAGGAATTTGACTTTTATAGATTTTAGGATTGTTTAATATCAGATTTTTTGAAAATAGAATCTTAAAACATATAGTGACTTTCAAAAAATTGACCCATATTCATTTCATATTTTTACACAAACTCATGGAGTTCAGACCACATTTTTATAGGGGTTTTCCAAGCTAAAAAAGCTGTACAAATGGCTTATTGGGCAAAAAAATTATAATTTTATTGGAATAAAAAGATTTTACATAAGGATCAGGCTTCAAAATGAAAGAAGAAATTTAATTTTATTGATTCTCAGGCATACATCCATATAAAAACTAATTTCTCAATGTAGTTAATTCCTCCAATCATAAGATTTAAAAAAATGTATTTGAAAAATTTAATATTTGATTTTTTTTTCAAATGTTGACAGAAAAAGTTTAATAAAAGGGCATACATTAACTTTAAAAAATTATTTTAACATGATCCTTCCTTGTACAATCGCATGAATTATTTTACCTCTTCTTTTACTCAAGATCCCCATGCCTTCTTTACCATGCTTTGATACCACTGATAGCACTTGAATCACTTCAACCAATAAAAATCACTTTATGGTAAATCTTGTGCCCACTGAGGTAGGTCCACAAGCATTTTATTGATATTAAAAAAATAGGTACATATAAAGGATTCTAATATGTCATTAACCTTTTTACACACTGGAACATGAATATATAGTTTCCACCTATGACTAATAAAAACCAACTACCTAATTAACCAACTCTCTATGGGAATTCAACCCAAAAGTTAGTTTTATTATTAATTCAAAATATAAAACCAAACTAAGTAAATATGACTATGATTATTAAAGGGGATGTCTTTATAAATAAATTTGCATGCTTCTTTGCATTTTATTATTACCTAATAACCTAAATTAAAGTAAAGACTTTGAAACAAGTCCTTACATCAAATGGGTTGGTGATAGGTTTAAAATTGGTATTTCATTCAACGACCATAATATATGGTAGTCCCCTATCATGACAAGTACCAAACTCCCTTTTTTAAAAATGCCATGTATAAATACCCTATGGATTTTTATAAAATGCATTTCCATTGTTAGATATATTGTCTCATCCAAATATTGGATTTTGTGCCCTACCTTTCAAACTAAGTTTACATTGTTAAGAGTAAACTTACCTTGTTGGGTTATTTTCACACACATGCTAGATTCCATGTCATGTGTATACCCAAACACTTAAAAATTCATAGCACCAACATATCATGCTAATGATTAACATGCTCACCCAAGGTGCAAAGAGATTACAAGTCTTAGTTGGGTTAGTTGCATGAAAAATTTATTCACTTAATCCCTTGTTATTCAATATAATGTGAGTGCAAACCATTCCTTGTCATAATTACTGGTACATTTTTATAATTTATCTCAATATAAAAACTACACTAAAATTTTTCCACCTATGTAGATATCCATGAACCATTTATAACTAATACATAACCCATTGCATAAAAATGATACAAAAGTAGTCAATCACTTAACAAATCTTGCACCTCTTCTCATTAAGTCCATAATACAATACATGAGTTAATAAAAATTTATCCTAAATCATCTATGTATCAATGATTCAATATTATAATATAAAAATGACACCAAATTTATCCAATTTAAAATAGTGAGGCAAGGTAAGGTTTTATAGATTTCAAATAACAACTTGTAGTTACATTGCATTAGTATGCACTTCAAAAGGTGTGCAACAACTTTTTATAAATATAAGTCATAATTAATTTTACAATCAATGTCCTAATTCTAAGATAACCTTATATATGTGTCATGATGTGATAGATTCACTTAAGGACATTTATTATAACCATTTTTCTTAATGCATTATCCTGTAGACTTTCTCTACTCGCCTAGCCTATAGTTCCTTTCACATTATATGATTCATGCAACCTCTTTCTTGATCTTTACACTCCTAATTTTGTGTTGATCAACCAATTAAAATTTATGCATATCCATACTTGGTCAAATTATTATTTAAATCTCTCAGGATTATTAGTTACATCATGCCACTTCATCCTCATGAACCATTTCATAGTATTAGACTTAGTTAAAATTGGTTCTTTGCCCTACTAGATTTATGACTTCACACAGTCTTTAATATGCATGCTTATCTTATGCCATCTGATCTCTAAAAATGTGTGCTTATATACTTATCTAAAATTAGGATCCAGCATCACCCAACACTAACATGGTTTTATGTCCCTAGACAACTCTTCCAAATCTACTAGCACTACCTAAAACTTGAGACCATCCCTTTGGATATCTTCTTAAAATATATTCCACCTAGAAATTACAACCTAAATAACTTCTATTTTGTTGGCCAAGTTTATATCTAAATATCTTAGCACTAAAGGTTTCTCTTGAATTTGTTATGACTTAAGCTTTTTTATTATTTTCAAGGCTATCCCCTCTAGTATCTCCCATATTTTACTCTTTTCATCTACTAATTTTCACTATAATATTTTAGATTTATTCTCCATTTATTTGTGCTTTCCCTCTATTTTCTCTCCAAGGTCTTCTAAATCCTTTAGAATTTTATTTATCTTGGATCTATATTTCATCTGATAGACTTACATCACTAGATATTCTTAATTTCATTGATCATTGAGTAGTTACATGCTTATTATTTGTACTTGTCATATAAAGTTTAAAACTTACATTTTAACTTTATTTGCCTTTTCTCTGAGCTTAGGTATTAGTTTCTTGTATCTATCCAACTATTCTTAAAATTCAAGTTATACCTTATCTTTTCCATTTAATCCTTTTTTGCACTCTTACCTTTATCCCTTTTCTTCAATAGAAAATTGACCATTATAACCAATTCATCAATGCTTGTTAAGGCATCTATATTGGTTGTGTCTACTAGGTTTAGATCCTCATTACTAATGTGTGCATTTAGTCTTGAAATTTTTCATTCTATTACAATGTTTTTTTATCTAGATTTGTGTGCTTCTTTACCATCTCCTCAAATTTTATCTTTGTGTTCCACGTAGAGGAATTTTTCAAAATGTTCTACCTGGATACCTCTACCAATAGACACACCAATGCACACCTTGATTGAGATTTTGTCAAAAAAGTTAGGTTTACATGTAAGGTCATTTTTTTCCATCTATAGTATATGGCTCTTCCTTGAAGATGCTATTTTTTGGTACCTAAAATTGTAGCTCATCCCAAGTGGGTATCCATGATAAAATATATCTTCAAAAAAATTATTCCACATAAATGTTTTTGTGATAAAGATATTTCATTGCACTTTCTCCCATAATAAAGATTCTTCCTCACCTTCATCTTCTTTTTATGATAGACATATTTTTCAAAATCAAAATTTGAGTGAATATGTCACAAATACTATAGCCAAGTTAGTCCATGTGCATCATCGTCAAGTTTTTATTCAAAAGTGTCTACCTCAACAACCTTTGTCCCCAATCCCTTACACACTTATCCTTCCTTTATTTCTTCCCTTATTTTTCTTTCCTTCTTGATCATCTCTTCATATTCATCCTCCTCCTCCCTCTATTTTTTTTCTTCCCCTTATAATGGATTCATCATCCCCCACTTTTTCTCTACTTCTTCCTCCTTTCCTCCTCATACCATATTGGTTTTTTTTCCCAAAGTGGCCATTTATTCAAAATGTAATGCCTTGTCATCTTGTTGTGTACTCATTTCAATACCCATGGGGTTTTCCTGTAGTGTAACCTATTCTTCATTAATCCCTTTTGAATTAAACATATCCATGTATTATTGTGCAACAATAGCATGAGGATCATGTTCAATTACCTATAATTTTTTGACTCTAAGGTAATATGCAGTGCTACCATTTGTTGTTTCCTCTATTTTTAGAGAAACAAGCTATTGTAAGGATGGGGAAGTAGGATACTTTAGTGATGATGGAAGAGGTGATGGAGGTTTATTAGGTAAATAAGGTGGTAGTGTTGGAGGTTGATTAAGTGGAGATGGGTGAGGTGTGGATTACACCTAAGTGGGATACCTTGGTGGCATATTCAAGTATTATGGTTATGGTGGTTGTTTTAGTGAAATCAGTGTAGGCTTTGATGTTGGTGTCAGTTCCTTCTTTAGGGGTGACCTTTATTTTGGGACAATTTTATTTTTCTTAAATAGTGGCATGTTATCTTATTCATCATATAACACCATGTGTTATGAGTCCTCAATTTTGTCTTGTACCTTTATATAAGACACCACACATTTATTTCCTTGTAGATTTCCTATCATTCTACTTGATGAAGGTTTAGTTTATTGTGGTGTAGGATGCACAATATTCTACTTTACAACCATAGGTACTTCCACATCCATATGTTTTTCAATAATCATCTCAACCTATGGATTCTTCTCCACCATACCATACCCTTGTTCTTATACCTGATCAACCTGGTACTTACCTTTCTTCTTCTTAGGCTTTAACACATCTTAAATTTTACATAATTGATTTAATACTACTTCTAGTAGTTGAGGGTTAATTTTTCCGAGTCATCATCAAAATTACTCTCATCGCTAAGAGTTTTCCTCCCAAGATATGCATACATAACTCTAAGGAGTAATATGTCCCCATAAATCTAGGCAATGTTTACCCTTTTCTTTTTTGCTCTTGGTATCCTTTTCACCACATTTTTAAATTAATGTGTTTAAAATCCCATATGGTAACTTGACCCATGGAGAAATGTTATTATCTATGAGGTAGATCCTGGCAAGTAAATAGTGCCTCATCAAATAAAATTATGTATAGTCCTTTTAAGCTTATGGTAATATCCTTGGGATATGTCATTCATCCCCAAAAGCTACATTTGTGTTTTTGAACATCCTTTCATCTTAATTTTATAATTTTTATTGTATGCACCAAGGCATAAATGGTTGTTGCACCTTTTTATGGGTGACTTGTTCCATAATAGGTGGAATCAAGTTGTGTTATTGTATCTATTAGGGACTCCAATTTCATATACCACTAATAAAATCAATAATACTCCCAACTTGAAATTTTCACTAGCATTATATGTTTTCTCTAAACCATTAATAATTATATCACAATTACATTTATAAATATTAAATTATGTATCCTTAAATTCCATTCAGTGCGTGATGTACAAATAAAGTATGATTATGCTATCCCACCTTTTAGTTCTTAATTTTTTACTTACCAAATGTGTAGCTCCCATAGTGGTATGATCTTAAATTTTCTCAATTAGGAAGGTAAATTTCTCATTTTATATAACTCAAAAATTTGGCCACTCTTTCTATTTCTATATTTTTGGTTAGTGCAACCCTCTTATCCTCAGTGCAAGAAGGTAATCCAATGGATATGGTGATGTGATTTGGATATAATTTCTTTTAGTTCCCCTAAAAATATAATATTTCCTCATGGGTACACAATAGGAGGAACCAAAATAACTTTTATACTTTTCCAAAGTATGGTAACTCAAATGGTTTCAAAACCCTTATTTTCTCAAGTGTTACTTTTACATGTGCATCAAATATCATGGTTCAATCTATGGCCACTCTCCTAATCTCCACTATATAGTTTTAAATCAAATTTGTCTCATTTTCCCCCATTTGGTGGTTGTATTCATATAACTTACATCATGTAACTTTTGACTCCCATTATTCTTCGTGCTGATAGGAGTTGAGAAATTGCATCTCTAAAAATTATTTTATCCCTTTCAACCTCCCCATACATTTATTCTTAAGTTATTTATTTAATGATGATCAGATCTCCTCCTAGTGGATCAAGAAAATACATGCGCTTATGGATTCTTGATGATTTTATCCATATGGACCCCTTGGCCTTCATATTTAATGACATCCTAGTTCTAAAACTACTTTGGTACACCCTGTGACTATTGATCCTATAGGACCCCCTAATTTTTCATTCGACTATGAGCTTCACAAAATTTTAGTGGTGACTAATATACCTTACAACCCTAATTTTATATGATTATTCCCTTTTCTATCTTTCTTCACTTAACTTATGATTTAAATAACATCACAAGACTTTATAAATAAGACTTTAGGTCCAAAATACCTAAATTTTTACAAACATTGTGTGAAAATTCTTTCCCTAATTTAATCTATTCACTCTACACTTTATGGCTCTATATATCTTTAAAAGTGACAAGTGGTGAAATGACATTTATAAATTAATTTATAATGCATGGTTATGTTTTAATTTCCATAATGTTGCATGCCATATAGTAATATAGTCATTATTGTTGCTTCTATACATTTGTATTTACTCCTGATGATGTCATCTCTTGCATGACTCCTTTTAGGTATGACATATACCTTTACCTCTTGTGTTCCTAGGTGTAATTTATATCCACTTTACTTCACACTTTCTCACCCCGTGGACCTCTTATATTCACATACTTGGTGGAATTTCCATGCACATCTAAAGAGATCCCTTTTCATCCTTCTATCTAAGTAGGTGCAATTAATACCTTTTAATATATCAATTAACCTTTTGATATACACATGTGATTGATAATTATTTTTTTTCAAAGTGAGACATGATGGTGATTCACATTGTTTTTGAAACAAGTATTCTTGCACAAACCAAATTTGTGTAAAACAACACTTAATAACATGGAAAATTTTAAAGTATAGCTTTTAAAAGGCATAATTTAAGAGATAAAAAATATACAATCAGAATGGATTGAAAAAACATTCCTAGAAACACTTAGATGCCTAGGGTAAGTATCTCAACTAAATCCTTCTCTCGAGTAATCCAACTAGCATTATAGGGTTTGCACTTTTATTACTAATCTTAATGACACACAATCAAATATATGTGCTTATTTGTAGAGAACAAAAATAAACTAATATAAAATTAACTGAGAAACATGACAGTAATGTAAACACACGAATCCATAAGAGGTTAATTCTTGTTAATATGCATAGTCAAAAATAAAATAATAGAAAATCTAAATTCTTAAGCATGGTTCTTGGATTGGGCAAGATCTATCCAAGAAAAATAAATAGAAAGCAATCAAAATATGTCACCTTCCTTATGGATGTCATTATTTAGTCAACACACATACATTATTATTATTATAAAATATAGAGCTCAAAGTATTGTTCAATGTCACAATATGAAATCCATCAACATCTCTCCAAGCGCTGTCTGAAATGATTTGTGAACCAATTAGAAGAAAAAGGGTGAATCTTATTGAAAATTTTTATAGAGTTTCTTTGCAAAAAAAACTTATGAAAGGTTTATGGTGACATTTTTATTTATAGATTTACTAGATTGATTGTGGCCATTGGATTCAAATCAAGATGCGTGTCCTAATATTAAGTCAATTTTAAAGGCTCAATGCCATAAATATTTTGGAAAGAGGTTGCATTAAAAATACATGGTTTGCCTTAATCTTAATATTTATTTTCATTAATTATTAGTGATTGACAACTTCCATAATGACATCATCATTCCTGATATATATGCATGATGTCATCATTTTTCCACTTGCCATTATTGGAGGAATAATTCAATTCAATTAATTAAGGAAAATAGAAACTTTCCAAAAAGCTATGAAATTTCCTATTAGAGGAAGATTAGGTTAATTAATAAAGTTTAATTAACTTAATGAAAAGTGAAATGGATTTTGAAAATTGATGAACTGTTTGACATAATTAACCCCAAAACATCTATTACATAGTCACAATTTGACTCAGGATGAATTAGGTGAAGTTGATAATTATGTATGGTGTATTAATCTAATCAGGGATGCCCTGATAGGTTGCAAAAGATGCATGAAAAAATGTGTTTAATAATTTAGGTGTTTTATTGATTTATGTGTCATTGTTATAAATCATTATAATTTTAATTTCAAGATGAGAGTGGTGATAATTGAGTGTATACAATTTTTTCATATTTGAGAAGGTGTTGAAAGACATAAGCAAAGCAATGACTTTTCAAAGAATGAAAAAGTTTCTAAAATGATCACAATAAAGATTGAAGAATGACATGTTCATGTTTTGTTAAATATTGTTTAATTTAATGAGAACAAGTTAAAAATGATACCCCTTTAAAGGAGTGGCCAAAAAATAAGATTAATGGATGGGCCCTCGAAAGGAAGAAAATAGAAAAGAAGAAGAGTGAATTTAACCCATGAATGATTTTAATCTAGTCAAGTTAATTCTTACATGTGCTTATATCCAATGTTTGAGTCTAATAGAATTGAATTGACCCCAAAGTAGGGGGAGTGGGAAGGATGCATCCCAAAACAAGTGGCACACTTTGACTTGCCCCAAACAGGGAGAAAGATTTGGGTTTAGAGTTAGAAGAAAGATGGATTGATTAAATTGCCCTAAATATGAGGACTAATTGAACAAATTATTTGCCCCAATAGGGTGGATTTGAGTGTTGATTGGTCAAAATGGTTAGATTTTCATGACTATTTGTATATGCTAATATAGAGATATACACATCTTAATTAGCATAGAAATAAACAAGTTTTATATATTTGGTGATTACCTATGGCTAATAATAATGGAATGATGTTTTAATTATGTGATTGATAGGTAGTGCAAGGAGAGATGTTCTCAATGTGTATCATGGATAAGACTTGAGCACTTGGTTTTTAATTTCATAAATGACATTATGTATCATAATTATAAATGAATCATGATAACTATAGACATCAAAATTATGCACACTATAGTTTCAAATGTTAAAACACCCCTAGATTAGACCATTACCCAACCCTTGACCATAACCCACTAACCAGCCCATTAGACCCTGAGTAAATTTAGCTACTTAGATAACTAAACTTAATAAAACACTAATTAAAACTTAACCTAACCCTTTTAACTCACCTTTACCCCTTTACCTCTAGACCCTTGACCATAGATGATCAACATGACCACATGGTTAGGCTGATCATCAATGGTCAGGTCTTCCTCATTCTAACACAAACATAAGTTGTGTATAAGATAGCATGACATAATTTAATATGTTCACCTTACCTTGTGTTAATGAATTCCAAAGCATCAAAATTAGTAGTCTAACCTCCTATGGAACCTTCTATCCTCCATCTTTATTTGCCTATAAAAGGAGGGGAGTAGGAGGTGAAAGGAGATTTATAATCAAGCATTCTTACACACAAGTGATCAAGATTTCAGCCACCAGGTCTTCCTTCCAATAATTCAACAATTACAATAGAGATCCAAACTTGTACCAAAATTTCTCTTGAGACAAAGTACCATTAATCTACCAAAATTGCTCCAAGATCAACCATCAACCTTCAAGTAATAAAATAGGTACACTTTATATTTCTAGTTTTGTTATTTTGGTTTTTGACCTCCCTATCCTAATCAGACCTTTCTACATCTTACTTTCCAACTCATAGACCCTTAACCAAATCCTAGACCAATCACTAGCCCATTATACAAATCCTTTTCTAAACATCTTTAGAATCCATAAAAATAATCAATGGTCACCCTCAACCATCAATGATTATCTTAATTGTTGATGGTCACCTCAACCACCAATATTCAATATGGAAAGAAATAATATCAATTTATTTCTAACCCCTTGCCCCTAACCAAATCTAATTTTTTGTGTCCTTACCTATTCACAAACCCTTACTTGATTTTTTGAACCTAACCTAACCTACTTTAGCACTGATATTGACCTAATTTTGCTATATTTAGCTTATTTTTCATTATCAAGAATCTATTTTTTATTGTATTTCACTTCAATTATTTCTATTATTTTATGTGATTACTTATTTTTTATCTCTTTTAACTTAACTATTATCAAAGAGTGGATTGACAACCTCCTAGCAAGCTCACACTTCTTGGATCTAGCTCATGCTAGGCAGTCCACCTTACTATATTTATAACAACCCCTTTTGTTATTGTTTTCTTCTCTATAGGTCATTCTTCCTAAGACAAAGAGGAGTTATTCATGGTCATCTACATCACTCACACAAAAAGAACTAGGTTCTTCTACCATATCATTATTACTAGTTTCTTACTCCCTCTTTAATTAATAAATAAGTAGAAATTGAGAGAAACATTTTAGCACACTTAGTGGGATAGCTAGTGCTATAGTTTCTCCTCCTCTCTATCTCAAGGTGTCCCTCTACTAGGTCACCAAGCCTAGTGAAGTCCATGCCTGGTCCCTATCCCCTATCATAGTCATAACTTGACCCTATAATGTCATAATCTAGCCTTGTAATGTGGCCCCCTATCCTTGTAATTCTATGATTTATGCCTGTGTGGTGGCCAATGCTAATCTTACTTGCCCATTATGGCCACCTCCCTATACTTGTACCTATGGACCCCCACCAATTAGGTCCACATCCATTGTCAAGTTTGGGACCCCTGATCGTCAATGGTTAGGAAACCCATTTTTCCATTTTTTAGGAACCAACACCATAATGCCACATTTTTTAGAGATTATTCTTCTCTACAAAATTAGAACCAACCTTCAAAGAACATCCTCTCTAACAAACCAATCACCCAACCATGTCCAATTTGATGTTAGCCATTTTGGCCCAAACTATCACACATTTTATGATGACCTTGGCTTGGTCCTTTTGACCACACCGACCAACTTTGCCATGTTGAACATTTGAATTTACACCACCTAGTGCATAACTATACCATTTTTATTTTTTCCAAGAGCATTTATTACCTTAGATACATATGAGAACACTGAACCTATCTAAGAAACTTATGTTTATGAGTGTTCTAAACCACCATGTCTAAATACGATCATGTGATCCACTTGTCACTTGTCCTTTTTAAAATGACCTTAATTTTATGAACTATGGAAACTTAGTCTATGCACGATCTTAGATATCATACTTAGTCACATTTTATATGCATGTTTGTGATTCAAATTCCTAACCACCATTGTCACCAACCTTGTGAATAACCATCAACTACTTATCAAACCTCGACTCAATTTTGGTTTCACCTCAATGACTCCCATTTTGAGGGGGAACACCTCCTCCCATACTCAGGGTAACCAGACCTTTAACTAGTAAACCATTTTTTGTTTTAAAGCTTGATAACACAAACTACATAAAAAAAAGGGGAAAAATATAGTCATAAAAATTCTACACACTACATTTTTGAATGTTGAAACACCCTTAGATCAGACCATTACCTAACCCTTGACCATGACCCATTAGCCAACCCATCAAAAACTAAGTCAAGTTATCTACTTAGCTAACCAAACTCACTAAAACACTAAATGACCCTTAACCCAACCCTTTTAACTCACCTTGGCCCCTTTACCTCTAGACCCTTAGTCATTGATAGTCAACATGACCACCGATAGTTAGGCTGACTGTCGATGGTCAGGTCTTCCTTGTTCTAACAGAAACACTAGATGTATATAAGCTAACATGACATAATTTAATATGTTTACCTTACCCGCTACTAAAAAATTCCAAAGCATCAAAATAAGTAGCCTAACCTCTTATGGAACCTTATATCCTCCGTCTCTCTTTACCTATAAAAGGAGGGGAGTAGGAGGTGAAAAGATATCCATAATCAAACATTATTTCACATAGGTGATCAAGCTTTCACCCACTAGGTCTTCTTTCTAGCCATTCAGTAATTTTAATAGAGATATGAACCTCTGCCACAATTTATCTTGAGGCAAAGTAACATTACTCTACCAAAATTGCTCTAGGATCAACCATCAACCATTAAGCAACAAAATAGGTACACTTTGTATTTTTGGTTTTGTTATTTTGGTTTATGACCTCCCTATCCCAATCAAACCTTTCTAAATATCAATTTCCAACTCTTGAACTTTTTACCAAATCCTAGGCCAATCACTAACCCATTTTACAACTCTTTTTTTGAACATCTTCAAAATCCATAGGAACTGATGATGGTCACCTTGAACACTGACGGTCACCCTCAACTACTAACAATTACCTAACCATAAATGGTCAACTTAACTACCAATGATCACCCCAATCATTGAAAATCATTGTGGCAAGAAATAATAGCTAGTTATTTCCAACCCCTTACTCCCAACCAAATCTAACTTTTTATGTCCTTACCTGTTCATAGATTGTTGTTTGATTTTTTGAACCTAACTTGACCTATTTTAGCACTGGTATTAACCTACTTTTGCTATATTTATCTTATTTTTCATTATCAAGAATTTATTTCTTCTTGTATTTCATTTTAGTTCTTTCTGTTATTTGATGCAAGTACTTCCTTTTTATCTATTTCAACTTGAATTTTATCAAAGAGTGGATTGATAGCCTCCTATCAAGCTTACGCTTCTTGGATCTAGCTCACACTAGTCAGTCCACCTTACTATCTTCCTAACAACTCCTTTTGTTAGTGCTTTCTTATCTACATGTCATTCTTCCCAAGACAAAGAGGAGCTCTTCACAGTCATCTGGATTATGCGTGCATAAACAACCAAGTTCTTATACCATACCCTTATTACTAGTTTCTTATTTCCTCTTTAATTAAGAAATAAGTAGAAATTGAGAGAAATAATAACAATGTGTCAGTCACATAGGGACTAGTTTAGGTACAATGGATTACCACTCATGGTCATGATATGGAAAATCAAGACCCAAGTAGGAAACACAATTTACTAAAAAATATATAGACCAAAAAAATGTCAATAATACACAAACACAAATAGATTAAGGTCTAGACATGAGGGATCAAGACTCAATTATAATCACAATTTATTAAATACAAAGAAATAACTAAGTTAATAAAATGAACACACAATCAAGCACATAATCTAATCACCCACAAACATAGTTGTAAGAAGTAACAAGTAAGCAATGAACCACATTATGTGTGTGATAATAAGGTATGAGGCTTGGATGCATTTCCCCTAAGGCAAGGGGATAATAGATGTGATAATGTGATCTTTTGGATAGAATGGGGGAAAATAATAACAAGGGGTGGCTGAGCTATATGCAAATGCCCCACGTAAGTAGAGGTTGCTTACATAGTCCATGGTAGAATTTAGGTCAAAAATAGTTCTCCTAGGGATGGTGATAATGCATAGACTAAATTTGATTAAAGACATAAAAATAAAAATTGTATCATAAAACGGAAAGAGCGTAAATGGACTTATAAAATAGAGAAAGCATAAGTGGACTCAAAAAATAGTAAGAGCATAAAATAAGGTTGCTCACAAAATGGAAAATAAAATGGGGATGAGGGTGGCCACTATAACCTAAGATTCCCCATGCATCCAAATGCTACCTACATAGTTCATGTGGACCTTAGGTCAATGTAGTTATCCTAGAAATGGGATGATAATGAAGAAATTGAAAAGTTGATTGGAAATAATCCAGATTAGATAAGAAATTCCTAGTTTCCACCCAAAATAGGACCAAGGGCCACTAGTGAATAGGCTGACAGAAGGTTCAAAGATTTTAGGGCTTTATATCTCTCTTGGATATTTTAAGCCATTTTCGAATTTCCTTTTTAGGATTTTTAATCTTTTTACCATTTTTGGGTTTTTTATAATAAGGAAAGAAAGGGAATATTCAAAAATGTATAAGGAACCATCTAGAAAATTAAAAAAACCTCAGGTAGGGACTCACATAATAGCTAAACTGATTACAATGGTAATGATATGAACTAAGAATAGAACCTAAGGGAAAGGGAATGCAATGCAATAATAAATAGGAATAGGAAGGAACATAATGGGGGAAATATTTAAAATAAGTGAAGGGAATATATTTTAAGGAACTACCAAGTAGGAAAACTATACCAAAGTACCTTGATAAACTTGTCTATAAAAGATGTGTTGATAATGATCAACCTGAAACACCTTCTATCATGTTCTCTAAATCTATGTGTAGCACTTGTTGGTCATGTAAATATCATGATGGTAATAGGAACTAGGAATAAGGAAAATAATTAGTGAGGGTATAGAAGATGAAGGGAAGGGAAAATATGAATAGATGTGATATATATTCCCCCGAGCAATGGTTCTCATAGATAATGTTCAACCAAATCAAGTGTAGAAGTGCTTGAGATGTATAATATTCATGGGCTCATGTAAATCTTACCCATTAGGTTTAGCTATCAAGTATGCTCTAGAATCTTGTTTGTTGTAATAATATACAGACCCAACCAATTGGCCTCAAAATTTCTCTTCTTTTTATGTTTTGCATTGGTGTTTTTCTAATTTTATTTTAGCATTAAATCACCAACTTAAAAATTTGGGAAGAATATGTTGATTCTAATTATGACATAGCTTATTTTGATAGGATTTCAAATGGTTTAATACATCTATCTATTTCTCATCTAATAGATATAGATATTATATTTTTATGACTATATAGTAATCCTCATCAAGTATATTCTATTAAGATATTCATAGGGAAGGCAGCTCAATATCTATATGGATGATAGCTTCTGAGCCAAAGACTAAGGAATATGGTGTGGAACTTGTAGGTGTGTGGGTACTAGTATGGTAAGCCCACATGAATTTTCATAATTATAAGTGTTAATCATGATTAGCATCATCAATAATCTTCTTAAAACTATTAACAATAATTTTATTAGACACCTCAACTTAATCATTACCTTAAGGATAATAAGGTGGTAAACTTTTATATTTAATATGTAAATGGGTACAAAGGGATTTTACATCTTTTTTTTGAATGATCCACCATTATAATATATAATGGTGGAGGGAATGCCGTAATGTCAAATGAGGTGACAAAATATGAACTTAGAAATCTATTTTCTAGTTATGTAAGTGAGAGGTATTACTTCTTCCCACTTAGTAAAACATTTATTATTAATTAGGACATGTTTGTGGACATTATAAGAAGCTGGGTTTATCTTTCCTATAAGATCAAGTCCCCATGTTGAAAATGGCCAAGGAGTTGTGATTTTCTAAAGAACTTGTGAAGGAGCGTGAATCAAATCACCATGTTTTTGATAGGTAAGGCACTTCTTGACATACTTGTAGGTATCTAAATCCATTGTTGGACAATAGTCCCCTATTCAAAGGAGTTTCTTATCCAATACCATACCATTCTTATGGGACCAAAAATACTTTTATGTATACCTTTAAGAGCTAATTTAGATTCTCCCAAAGTTAAATAAAAAATTAGTGTTCCATCATAGCCTCTATTATAAAGTGTGCTACCAAGTAAGGTGTAACATGAGGCATTGTGAATGAAGGTTTTGAGTTAGTTTTGTGATAGGTCAATAGGGATAATTTGGTTTTGGAGATAGGTGTATAAGTCTTGGTAAAAAGGGGAATTGGGAACATTAATATCATAAACAATCTTAGAATCTAACTATACATGATCTAGTTAAATAAGGTTCTCGATAAGAAATGAGTACTCTTTGACATTTTGATCACTGCTATCATAGAACTGATTATTGTCATTACATATTCTAATATATTATTGTATCTCAGTATTTTCTCAAACTGAAGAGATTCAAAATATGGTTTGAGGTTATCCACCATGTCTTTATAGGGAATTAATTTCTCATATTTAGTATGATATTGGTATAAAACCTAATTATTGATCAATTAGGAATCCCCATATACAATCAACTACTTAATTTTCCACTGTAAAGAAAGATGGGGTCCTATAATGAATGACTTATATTCTAACATATTGTTGGTGCAATGAAAACCAATGTGAAAGGCCTTGGGAATGAGATATCCTTATGGAGTAATAATAATAATGTCAGCCCTAGATCCATGGGAGGTGAAAGAACCATCAAAATAAAGATTCCATTTCATTAATTCAATATGCACTTCCTCCAATGTCAATATCAATTTGTCTAGGAACTCAAAAGTGAGTGGTTTAGTGTCTAGTAAAGGGGCTTCCTTAAGTTGGTCTAAAATAACCCAACCCTTAATAAATTTTTGGTTCTAATACTCAACATTAAATTTACTTAACAACATTACCCACTTGGAATGTGACAAGTCAGAGTGGATTTTGATAGCAAATATTTGAGGGGATCAATCTTGGCAAGCATAATGGTATTGTTATTCAACATAGATTATCACAAATTTTAAGGTGTAAAAACCATTACCAATAAAAATTTATCAATTGATTAATAGTTTTTTTCATAGGACATAATTGTTCTACTCAAATAATAAACTACACACTATTTACCTTGATCGTCATGTTGAGACAAAAGTTCCCCCAATGCATGTTTAGTTGTTGAGACGTAAAGAAGTAGTGGCTTCCATAGCATAAGAGGGGTGAATAATAGTGGGTTGGAAAAATAGGGTTTCAATTCTTCAAATCTTGCTGATAATTTATATTTCATTGAAAAGTGACACGTTTCTTCAGAAGGTGAGTAAAAGGATGACATTGATCTACAAGTTGTGAGATAAACTAGTGAATGGACTAGATCTTTCCTTGAAAACTATAGAGTTAATTTAGGGTAGAAGGAGGATGTATTTACATGATGGCCTCTACCTTTATAATATCAACTTCAATACTCCTACGAGATGTAATGAGCCATAATAATTTTATAGAAGTGATGCCAATTAGGAAGAGGCACATCTTATATTCATATAGTCTCTCAAATATTCTTCATAGAAATTCAAGATGACCTACACATGTTTTTGACTTTGCTAGAATGTCATCCACATAATCTTGAAAATTGTTGTGTATCATGTCATAAAAGATGATAGTCATGGCATGTTATTAATTTGCAAAGGCATTTTTGAAGCCAAATGGCATGAATTGATAATAAAATTTCCCCCATATAATGTTTAATATTGTTTTGTGTTGGTCTTGAGGTGTAATTTTTATTTAGTTATATCCTAAGAATCCGTCCATGAGGGACAACATCTTTTATCCTATAGTTGAATCAACTATCATGTCATTGTTTGGTAAGGTAAAATCATCCTTAGGGAAAGATTTGTTGATATCCATAAAATAATTACATAAGTGAATCCATTGTGGCTTCTTGCTTATGTGTATAATAATTTAGATCCACTCTGAGTGATCAAGTGGCCTTATAAAACTTGAACCCAATAGTTTTTATAACTCTTTATTAACCAAGATAACAATGCATGGATGCATTTTCCACAAATTTTATCTAATTAACTTAACATACAAGTGAACTAGATGGTGTACCACTAGATATGGATCTAATCCAAACATATGCATATAAAATCATGTGAATATGTCAATAAAATATTTTGAGATAACAATAGTAAACTTATGCTTCCCATAAGTGGTGGATGCACCAAATTTAATAATTTTTAGGTCATCATAGGTTCCAAATTTTAGTTGGTGGTGTCCTCCACAAGAATAATGAAACCATATTCTAAAATAGTTGGAAATGAAGTAAACTGATCTCCTATAATGGATTATGAGTCATAAGGATCACCTATGTAATATGACCTAGAATCAACCATGTCTGGCAGTGGCCAATTAACAAATTTCTCAGGTATGTCTTGAATAAAGTGCTTAAAGACTCACTACTCCTCTGAACTGATATTGGTCCCTAATCATAAATGTGAACCTATAGGAATTTACGCTTCATGAGGAGAAAAGGAAACTTCCCTGTCCAAGGGTGCCTAAAACATATTTTCACCAATGTACTTGTCTTTTTATTTATTTTTTCATGGTCAAAAGGTGAGTCAAATAGGTTTTACTAGTGAATCTCAATGTTTTATGTTCCTTGTGACCAATGAAGTTTGTTTACTCTCTAAATTATGCAACATAGTCTAATATGAAGTTAAAGTCTTGTTTATGATCAACAATAAGTAGACCATCTCTAAGGCCCATGAGATCAAATTTTACCTCTTCATTTTTTAAATCATCCAATGGTATAATAGAATCTTGTTGGTCCTAATAAATTATTTTTGGATAATGGATGGAAAGAGGAATGTGGGTTTTGATAGTGAGAATGACATTGGTATCAAATAAGTTGGTGTTGACAAGCTCATCATATATATGCTATAATGGGATGTTTTGTCCTTTTAAAAAGTATCTCCATCACATGTTAAAGTAATATCACTCTCAAAATATGAGGGGTCACCTCTAGGCAATATGAATACAAGACCTTGATTTCCTATATGTTTTTCCATAGGACGGATATAAGTATGCCTTTTATTTTACCCCCAGACCTTTACCTTTATAGTCTTTATTATCCATGATTATATTAGGAATGGGGTACTTGGTGTTTTGAAATCACACAGTAAAACCATCGCCATATAACCAAGATCCTTATAAAATTGTGGGTATTTTTTGATTTGGTGAGGTGTCTTTGATAGGCACAAGCAAATTTTATAATAAGAATCAGTTCTTTTTTACCCACTATATTGGGCATGCTAAGAGTTTTGGTAGTATTGGGTCTATATGGGATTTAGGAGATTTTGTTAGCTTGGAAATGTGTAATCAATGGTTTATTCTATATGTACCAATACCCTTATCTTTAATGGTAAAATGGGAGGACACTTGGTGAGGTAGATTAGAAGAAGCGGACATAAGGCCACTTGGGTAAATGCAATAAGATTTAGGAGATTCAAGAAATACTTTCTTTTTATTTTTTTCTACAAACTTAGTGATAAGATACTAATTATGTTCCCATACTCAAATTTTGGGTTTTTAAAATATTGATATGGTTACAAATTTCTAAGAATAATGACCTCTAATCTAGAATAAGAGAATTTGATAAATTGTTGTAGTTTGGAAGGATTGCATGTACTTCATGGATCCAAAGGCAAGCAAAAAATAAATTATAAGTTAGTTAAATATTAATTACATGGAAAATGATATCATGGGTTATACGCCCAATGATGATAGGTAGACAAATGGTATCTGATGACTCTCTACATTATCATAGGCTTTGATCATAATAATGTTTGGCTCATATCTTTTGTTTTATATCCCAAGTGTTGGATTAATTTTAAGGAATAAATATTTAGTATTTAATAATTATCTATGATAACCCACTTGATTGTGTGGTAGGAAATGATGGCTTTAATATATAAAGGGTTATTGTGTAAAGGACCAATGGATTAGATGTCACTTTGATCGACTGTTAACTACCTCCCTAAAGATAAGTTCCCCACAAGTACTTGTTATTAGGTAGGATCAATGCCATTTGGTACATTAGAGTATTGGATAAGGTCATTTTATATTTTTATATGAACTTTCAATGTACATAAGAGATCCTTGATGGAAACCTACGCAGGTATTTTGCTTAACTTTTCACTAATATCATACTAATTCTCAAAAGAAGGGAAAGATGCTTTGGACTTAGAAGGTTTAGAGTATTGAATGGGATTAGTAGTGGAATGGTAAAAGGCCTTAGATAGTAACTCATGGACATCTAGTTGTAATTCCAAAATTTCAACTTCGGAGGAAATTACCTTAATTATATGAAACAACTAAAGGACTAGGAATAGTAATTCATGGAGCTCAAGGCATAACTACACCATTTTGCCTCAATGGGGAATTAATTGAACATGAAGGTGGAGGTATTAAAATTGAAGGGCCAACATTATGATGATTACTTGATGGTGGATGATCAATAACCTTAATAGTAGCAACATAATTACTAGTAACATAACCCATACTATTGTCATAATCTTATGGGACATTATGATAACCAATTTAATTGTTCTAGGAATAATGATCTTGATTATGAATAGATTTATTCTACTTATGGCCTTACTCTTGGTTCTAATGATTCTTCTACTCCTGATTATTATGATTTACAAAGGGATCTTTGTAGATACCCATGTTATAATTAGTATCATATGCACTCTTCTTTAACTTAATTTCTCCATTATCGAGAAAATCCTAGATGAAATGCCTCAATTATATGCATCTATATACATAGCTTGTGACATGATGATAATAAAAATACTCATTTTCTCTGTACCAAGTAGGCTTTGGTTGGCCTTCCAAAAATGGATTTGGAATGGGTCAAACAATCATATTGATTGCAACTAACTTTGAAATAATAACTCAATTGGCTCACCGAGATAACTAAAGACTCTATTTTGATATTTTCCCCTCCATGGTGGTGCCTTATGGAGTGTGATTGGTTGATTAGATGGAGTTATAGGGTAGGTGTTGGTTGTACCATTTACACATGTCTTAGTTCTGTGACTCCATTACCAACCATGTTCTTATTTTTTTTTATTAAAGGCCTTATGATTTTTATAAGAGCTTGCTTGAGTTGGGGTTTGTGTTTGAGGTTGAGGTTGCACTTTATTTTGAGAGTAAATTTTGACCAAAACTTTATCAACAAGTGCCTTTTCAATTTTTACCCCTTTGTCTATGATTTTCTCAAATGTATTGTTGTAATGGAGTTTTAAATTAAGGCTACCTCAATATTTAGATTCTATGTGAAAACACTAGCTTGTTACTTATCTAGAAGATTATGTAGGGAATGACTAGCTAGGGATGGAAAATAATGAGATAATATATTTCTACCCTGTTGTTTAGCATTGAAAAAATCAACCATGATCAATTTGTGTTCTATGCTAAATGAGATGTACTTGATGATTTTTTTTGATGGGTCATCAAAATTGGTGATATTTCCTTTTGACAAATGGAAGAACCACATTGAGGCTTGTCCACTTAGACTTCAAGGAAATAAATGAAGTAAATAATAATAAAATTTAATTCCTAACATACAACAAATAATTCCTATAAATTATCCCATGGGTCACTTTTCACTTTATATTTATCAAACTTAGGTAGTTTGAAATGAGGTGGGAAATATACTTGAAGGAAATCATGTTAAGTAGGTAAGGGCATATGTCATCAAATTTATATTTCTTAGGAAATTTTAAATTAGGTGGGAAAGGTACTTGAAGGAAACTCATGTTAAGTATGTAAGGGCATATGTCATAAAAATTGTATTTCTTACCTTGATTACCTACTTGACACCATGAAACCACTTCTTTCATCTCATTCCACTCTTGGTGATTAGGTGCACTTTGGGATGGAAGGAATGTGCTTTGTTGGGCATTAAAGAATTGCTTGGCTTGGTTGAAATTACCATAATTAGGGATGAATCCATATTATGTGGTTATATTAGGTATATTATCCCTATACCCAGAATTATAAGGTTGATAAGGGATGTTTTATTGGCTTGAATTTAGAAGGGAATTTCCAAGGTGTTACTTGGTTTGGAAGAATCTATTATCGATGAATAGGGATTTTTTGTGAATATAATTAGAGTTATTATTGATTACAAGGAATTTTTTGTTTATTCAAAGGAAACTATTATTGTTTTAAAATAAAATAGGTTTTTTTGTTGTGAAGTAGGAAATGTGTGTTGCAAATTACTCACTACTTGATGTGGTGGCATGTTTGAATCTTGTTGTTGTGAATTATTAAGGACATGTTATTCATTAGATAAAAATTATTGATGATTGAATAAGGTATGTTGTGTATTGATTAAAACTTATTGTGAAGAACTCATAGGAAGTGTCTACTCAGTAGGAGCCACTGGATTCACATTAGATGTAAGATTGGCTAATGAGTTTTGTGGTTGTTCTACTGACTCGTTTTGGTCTAGGAATGAAAAATTGTTAGATGAAGTGGAAATTGAGGAAGTTGTTAAATCAATGACAAATTGATTTTCATAGCATTGAATAATATATTAGAGCATGCAAGCAATGATTTATCCATATTGGGATGGGTCAATAAGTTGACCTTTTCCTTTGCTAGATGATGCAATAATGGGTTTTGTATTGTGAACAAGAGGCTGATTTTGGTTAGTAGTTATCTCTTGAGTCACTTCCTCTATTCAAAAAAGGATACATAGTTGTTCTATAATAAAATCAAGGGGATTTTATTTCCAAATTCTAGTAACCTCAAAAGGGATTTATCTTTGTCCTCCAATAATTAGTTTTCAACTTGGTTTTGACTAGATTCTGCTATGGGAGGGAGATCCTCAAACATAGCTAGGTTTTATTCCTTGTCCTCATTATTTTAAAACTTTATAAGATACTTTGATGGATCATAAAAAATTCCTCTTCAAAAAAAGGACCAAAATAAAACCCACTACGAGTGTACTTAGACATGTTTGAATTAACAGTTGAATTTGACTTGAAATAAGACACTTGGGTTGACTTGATGTGAACATGTGAAAAATTATTATTTGATCAATTCAAAGGGGATTTTAAAATTTTTAGAAACATTTAGGATCAAATTATACCCTAGTTGACTTTTGAATTTTTATAATTTGACCATTGAAAATTTGACATTGAAATAGGAATTAGAATTTGACTCAAAAAAGTAAGCTTTGAGACCTAAATAGAAATGGGTAATGTGATGGTGCTAAACGGATATAAATTGGATTTAATTTGGATAACCTAATGTTACTTATGTTAACAATACAATAATACAATCAGCTAACTTAACACTAAGAGTGTACAAATATGGTCCAAATATTGGGCAAAGTAACACCTTATTACGTAAGTGTAATATAATGATGGTATTGGACTTTATTTTTTAGACTTGAATTGTTGTTAGATTTGGTTTTCAATACAAACAAGTTTTTTTGACATGATAATCAAGCATCAAAAAACATTATAACAAGGTCATTTTAATAATTGATGTAGTTTTGCATCATATCCATTAAACCTGTAATATACTCACCTTTTGAGAGGATTTAAAAATTTAAAGATTCATCATGTAATTAAATATAACTATGATGGTATTTTAATCCCACCCTTACCTTAAAAGTTCTTATGTGTAATGAAACCTTCAAGGATTATTATCTTTACACTTCTATATTAGTAAATGTTCCATGGCAAAAGAGTCTCCTATAAAGTAAACCAAAATTAGGATATTTGTGGGAGGGTCTAGCCCCTTCATAACTACTTCATATGTTGGATTTTAGTGAATTAATACCAGATTATTGATATTACTTACAATTTTATTTATCCTACTAGATGGTCTTTGAAGGGCTCAAATCCATCAAAGAAGATATCCATGTGTCAGGTTGTTCATAGGTGAATACATCCCCTAATGAATACACCCTAGATTCCTCAATGGTGATGTTGAATGGATTAGCATTGGGAATTAACCCTTTACTTTCACAAAACCCTTTATGGGGAATTTTGCTAGGCCTTAAAAACACCTTCCAATAATTTCTATCCCTCATCAGATGTACAGGGCTAGTATGAATGTTGGGATATCAACCCCTAGTTAATGTGCCTTAAGGACTTTTAAGAATGTGATGAACTCAACCTCACACACCAAAATTAAAAAAATGAAAAATAACACCATTTATGAGTCACCTAAGTTCCTAGGAACAAAGGGAGAGCATACATGGTGAATTTTTTAGGATAAAAGACAAGCAAATTCTCTTACATTCCTAAGAATGAAGGGGAGAGCATATTTGTGAAGGAAATAAAACCAACTCAAAAATCAATCAAGAAGGGATATGACTTAAAAACTAAACCAATTTAATCACAAATTGAAAGATTAGTTCATTTTAAGCCCAAATTAAAAAATTATTTCATTTTGAAGCCCAAATATAAGTTTTTTGAAAAGAAATGTGCTTTGTTTTTGGGTAAAAAAAATCACTCTTGTGATTAAGGTCCTGCAATAAAAAGAGATTAGAAGTCTTCCAATGTGATTTTTAATTGACAAGGAAGTTGAAAAAACTTATTTTAAGTCTCAAATTTCACCAAAAAATGAATTCATTGTTCTAAATGAATATTTTGTTAAAGTTCAAAACAAATTCATTATTTTGCCTGATGATTTTGCTGAAGTTTGTTATGATTTCCCTATATTTTAGACACACAAGAAAAATAGTTAGCAAAATATAGAAATACAAAATTTGTTCCCCTATATGATTTAATTATTTTAAATGATGATTTCACTATTGTTAATGATAATTTCATTGATCTTTAGGATGATTTTACCATTATGAAAGTCTATAAATAGAAGGACGAGAGATGATTTTGCCATTTTTTGGTGATGTCATTATTTTGTAGCCTAAATTTGTTAATGAGTGAATTTCACTAAAATTCAAAATGAATTTACTATTCTCTGAGATGATTTCATAGTTTCATATCATGAATTTTTTATTTCACATAATGAATTCATTATTATTAAATTAGAAAAAATAAATTAAAAAGAGGTCAAAATGATTTTTTTTGAATTTAAAGGGTTCAATAGTGTTCCTAAGAAGGTTGTGTGGTGTATATGTCCCACCAGTGTGTAAATGTAAACACATGAATCCATAATAGATTAATTCTCATTAGTATACACAAGTAAGAAAAAAATAATAGAAAATCTAACTTCTTAAGCATGGTTCTTAGATTGGGCAAGATCTAGCTAAAACAAATAAATAAGAAGTAATAAAAATATGTTACCTTCCTCATGGATGTCATTATCTATCCCTCACACATACATGATTATGCTTGAATGTAGAACTCAAATTCTTATTCAATGTCATAGTATGAAATTCATCAACATCTCTCCAAGCACTATCTAAAATGATTTGTGAACTAATTAGAAGAAAAGGGGTGAAGCTTATTCAAGATTTTTGTAAAGTTTAATTGCACAAAAAAGCTTATGAAAGGTCTATAGTGACCCTTCTATTTATAGATTTACCAGATTTATTGTGTCCATTATATTCAAATCAAGATGTGTGGCCTAGCATTAAGTCAATTTTAGAGGCTCAATACCATAACTATTTTGGAAAGAGGTTGCATTAAATAGGCATGGCTTGCCTTAATCCTGATAATTATTTTCAATAATTATTAGTGTTTGACAACTTCTATGATGACATCATCATTCTTGATATTTTTAAATGATGTTATAATGATGTCATCATTTGGCCACTTCCCATAATTAGAGGAATAATTTAATTTAATGAATTAAGGAATATAGAAGAATTAAAAAAAGTTATAGAATTTCCTATCAGAGGAAGATTAGGTTAATTAATAAAGTTTAATTAACTTAATTAAAAGTGAAATGGATTTTGAAAATTGATGAACCATTCAACATAATTAAACCCAAAATATCTCTTGCACAATCATAATTTGACTTGGGATGAATTAAGTTAAGCTGGAAGTTATGTATGATGTGTTACCCTAATTAGGGATACCCAAATACATTTCATAAGATGCATACCAAGTGTGTGGAAGAATTTGGGTGTTTCAATGATTCGTGCATCATTGCTAAAAATCATTATAATTATAATTTTGACATGAGAGTAGTGAGAATTGAGTGTCTACAAGTAAAACACTATGGCATATGGCTTATTTTTTATAGGCTCATTTACAAACAATATATAATAAGGCTTGAGACTAATCACATTGAAATTCGCAAGAATACTTTTTCCATCTAATGTGTATAGCTTACTTGTTTTAGTATCTAGAATATCATTTATTATATATGGCCACATCCAATGAATCTAGAGTTTACCTATATGTTTTCTATATATGGAATCATATAATAGAACATGTGAGCCCTTGTGTAAAATTTTCCCTTTAATATTCTTATCATGTTGGGCCTTTTGCCTATCATTGTTCATGCTTTGGCTCCAACAAGATATGATGTACCTCTTCTCCATCTTCATAAGGTATTTTAAATGTGTATGTAGCGAATCCTTATCATCAAGTCATCTAATACATGTAATTAGTAAGGAAGGCACATAAATATATTGGTGGAACTGTGTTCATTTTAAACACTAGTTGAAAGGGTGTAGACTTATTTATATACTTTTAAGTGGTCTTATATACCCAAAATACTATATAAAATGTGTCATTCAAATCCTTTCACACCACATCATAAATCTTTGTCAAAATCTTACCTATAATCTTTTAAAATATTCAATAGTTTTATTTGCCTGAGGGTGATGTGTGGTTTTATGGTGGGTGGTATGGTGTGCTTTTATGGTATTGTAGCATGAAAATTTACAACAAAATGTGCACCATATAATTTACACAATGTGTTACCAAACAACTAGTTATATTTAAATAGAACCCATATCTAATAAGAATATTTTTCCAAAGGAAGCATGTTACCATGGTTACAGTACACTTTTTTCATTAGTGATGCTTTTACCCACTGAGTTAAATAAAAATTGGTAGTGATGATATAATACACACATGTCTTGTGTGTGGCTAGGTATTTAGGTCTAACCAAATCTATATCTCATTTTTGAAATGGTTCATAGGTAGTGACATGAACTAATGGCATCTCATCTCGATGGTTGGGCTTACCAATAAGTTGACACTATAGGATGCCAAATTTGGGCAAAAGAGATTTGATTATACAATTTAACCAAAACATCTAAATATACAATCTACCATTAAAAATGAGAACCATTAGATCAAAATGCAATCAAAATAGACATTTAAAATAACATTATAATCTAAATCTAAGTGTTCCCAATCAAGATTCAAATAAAAAGAGACTAAGTGATTATGGATTGAGATTTGATTACTTACAATAGACTTATATTTACACCATGATTATAGCTTGATTCAAGAGACTTGGATGTATTCATGGATTGATTTGATAATTATCCCATTAGTTGGTTTCATGGTGCAGTGAATGTGTTTAAATATAAGGATGGAGGGAAGATCAATGTCCAACATTCAAAGTTGGATTAGGAGGATCCATGGTGGAGGATTATCCAAGGAATTAAAAATTCCTTGGATTGTTCTATAGGAGGGAAGGTTTTAGAGGTAGAAGCCTCTAGAATCTCTTTGGGAAGCCTAATCATGATTAGTGGTGGATTAGTCATGTGATTTGGGGGTAGGCTTGTAGGAAAGCCTAGAAGTAGGTAGGTAGGTGGGTCATAAGAATTTTAAATTCCAAAATAATGGATAAGTGTGATTTGGATAAGATTAAGACATGATTAAAATAATTAATAGATTGGTGGGGATAATATAAGGTTAATGGAGTAAGAACAATGAAGTGGGATGATATAAAATGACCAAAAGGGGTAATATTAGGATGGATTTAGAAAGATAAACATGATTAGACAAAATAAGTGAAATCAGTGTCCACTACTAGTAATATTAGTGATGATAAATGAAGTGAGTGAATTTAGGTGTATACATTTCCCCCTCTTTGAAAGGGAATTATGAGTGGATGAAGTAGAAAGAGTAATGGTATTTCAAAGAAAAACTATTTCATAGATGAATGTTAATAGATATAATTCCCCCTTGATGGGACATGTGAGGAAGAAGGAGATGTATGGCCACTTGAAATAAGTAACAAGGGTTTGGATGTAGAAAAAATAGAAGGGTATGGGATGCTAAATGTTGAAATAGATGATGAAGAAGGTGAATTCAAATTGAACAGTAAGCTTTAAATAGATGACGACCCTACCAAAGACATATACATAGGGAGTGAAAATGACTATGTCACAATTGTTGACACATCCCAAGGGGGAATCAACCATAACATGATGATGATAATACTAAATGCCACAAGCTTTAGACATATTCCAAGAAAGGACACATGCTAGAGAAAGTTATGGACTAAGATAATACTAATTTTATAAGATTAATGATGAGTGTAACTCAAAACTAAATTCAAGTGATATGATGAAGGAAATGAGAGAGAATACATGATATAATTGAGTGATCAAAATATGAAGGGGAAAAATTAGAATACATTGCATAAAATCAATGATCCATAATTATGATTAATAGTGAGGATGCCCCTATCAAGGATACTTACAAGGGAGCACGAGACTATAATAAAGTTATGGTCCCAATCATGCCCCAATTAAATGAGGAAACTGTAAACTTTAAATGATGAATTGAAAAATTAGTGATCATGGAAGAAAATATGGATGTTATGATTTGTTGTGCCTAATCAATAGGTGTGGATGATTGATGAAAATATTAGGTAGATGAGTGTGGGGATAGTTATTGATTGATTAATGATTGATATTATAGCTCAAGGCTTTGACTAATGCAAGATGAGAGGAAGATGAAAGATAATATAAATGTGATGATGAATGGTGGGGAAAGAGGATATAGTGGCCGAGTTGAATTAGGCACACCATGTCACTGAGTGTTGACTATATAGTCTAAAAATATCTCAAACCAATGTAATTCAGACTAGATTAGAGGATGATGATGATGGATTAGAATATTAAGATGGTGATGATTGTTAGACATGTTAGTTGTTAGATTGAGGATGTGATGTAGATCTTAGACATGAAAAATATGGGATTAGGATGATTGGAATATTAGACATTTGAGAAAGGATAGGATAAATGATGAGTGTGTCTATTATCAAGCCATCATTGTTATATAAGGCTCATCATATTCAAATTAATCTAATAACATATAACACTAGGTTTTATGTCCCATGATATAAGTATGACCAAGAGGATATTGTGCCAAAGTACATAAAAAAGGGAAAATATCAAATTCTACATCATTGAGGGAACCTAAAAACATCATTATAGCTTTTGGTGCCATCATAACATCCTCATTCTTTGGCCAATAGACAAAAAGAGACATGATGTGAGACTAAAAATAAATATAGACAGATGAACAAAAGATAATAAAATATATACATGATAAAATACATGAAAATAATAAATAATAGACAAGTAAATCACACAAGTATCTATATGTAGTGTCATTATGTTTTGGCTAATTAGCCTGAGAGTCGATGAGATGATTGATCAGGTGATGACTTGGAATAAGTTGGTCATGATTTGAATGTGGATTAAGTTTAGGAACTTAGAAAAGGTATGGACTTGGATTAGAAGAGGGAATTTGATTAAGATTAATAGTGATTGAAAATATGGTGTTATTTGAGCAAATTTGAACATAAGGGCTAGTTGACTTGAAGATTGGCCATGTCATGATCTTAGATGAGATACTTGTCAGGCTAAAGTGAAAATAGGTTAATGATAGCGTAATATAGATTGATTATGACTTGGTTATGAAAGATAAATGGAATGGAGATGGATTTAGATGGAGTAAATAGACATAAGATAAGACATTGGAATATTTTTGGCTTTTTCTAGATTTTTATGATTTTTGACATATTTCAATTTTTAGGTCTTTTTAAGATATGTATGTACAATATACAAATGGGGTTACTATCAAAGGGAATACCAATCCTAAAAACTAGGATAAGGATGAATGGATTGATGGATGAGATGATAAAAGGATGAGGGTAATGTTGATAAGGGGATGAATACCAAGGAAGGATGGACTAGGGATTACCAATGACCACATTGTTAAGGAACCAAATATCTAGTTACCTGAGTATCCATTATAGGATATGCCAAGATTATTATGGAACATTTCTCAAGACATATTCTACTCCCTTATGAAGGTTAAGACTGGAAAAAGGGAGGGACACAATAGGATACACGATATGATAGAAGATAATGTGTAGGAATAATGGATAGATGGATATGATATGGATGAGATTGAAAAAGGATGGATTTTTCCCCCAAGTGTTGAGGTAAAATATGGAAAAGAGACTACTTTACCATGATTCCATAAATTGGTTTTCATCATGGTACTTTTCCTTGACACAAGAAGACTAGTTTTCACCATTGGATGAATGATTTTTATTCCATTTCATTTCATTTCATTTCATTTTATTTTATTTTATTTACTTTATTATTGGCATTTCTATTTATCAGATATGGGTGCAAGATGTGGGAATGCTAAAAATTTCTAGGTCTTCAGCCAACACCTATTCTAGAGAGATGTGATGTTAAGACCATGTTATCAATGTTAGATTCACTGATGTCCTTATGAACTTTGTTTATTATTGATTTAATATCCTCTGGACATTTAAGTGGGGTGTATACATAACCCTTACAAGATACACTACTACCCAGGGATTTTATGTATGGTATAGATGGTATTATATCTTAATTTTGATGGTGGGATAAAGGATGTGAATGGTGATATGGTTGTGATGGACAATATGACTGGAAGGGGAGTAGAAATGGGGTTCAATAGTTGCATACACTATTGGATATGGTGGAAGGGACATTTTTTATTGGTGATGTGAGATTAAGGGATCCAATAAATTTTGACTTATTTTATCTTTGATCCAAAGATTAAGAGGATTATTAGCCACATGATTTTTTATAATGTTTTGATTTGATGATTGGATTTGACTTTGATTGCCTCTTGGTGCCTATAACTAGGCTTTACTAGAGTAATTTTATTTGAGACTTGATATATAATATTGATGTTTATTTTGATGATCCCTTAGTACTTCAAGGATATATATACTAGGGGATGATGATTTTTGACTTAGTCAATGATATTATTGACTTTGATTGGTTATTATTAGATCATATTTGAATTTATTCTTTGAATTAACTAATTGATTCATGACTTTTATCATTATGGATTTAGAACATGATAGTACATGATGAGGGGAATCCGATGATGCATGTTCCTATTTGTCCCATTCAGGGAGTGGGATGAAAGGAATATTTATAAGAGTTGGATGACTTTGGATGTGTGATGAAATGGGTAGATTAAGGGGATAATGTCAAGTAGAGTCCTCATAGGAGTTATTAGGACACCTAGCCTCAATTTTAGATAAATTATCTTAAGGAATCATAAAATGATCACTAAGACTCTTTGTATAAGTAACATCTAAAGTTGATTCATATCCATCTTGATGATCTTCAACTAATAAAACATACAATAATTGTGTTATGATTTCATCATCCCAATATAGATTAGGAATCATGCCTTATGATGGTTGGACACTCAAAATAGAGACATCCTTAAGGATATATGTGTTAGCATGACTTTCATTATAGGAAATAGATGATGATTCTAACATGATTTTGATTCAAATGTTGATTTTGAACATGATCCTAACCATTTTGATGCTAACTTTGATAGGGATGTTGATGAAGTGATGTCATCAATAGAATATTTTTTGACATTAGCCATAGAGAGGGCCCTTTAGATAGCATCATTGTCCACAAGTACCTCTTTCACTTTGGGTTTGGGAATGTTGTGTTAAGATTAATGGATTTGTTAAGATGGGGATGTGATGTGAATAAGACATAGGGAGGGTCTGATCAGGGATGGTTATGGAATGGATAGGATTCAGGTCATGACCTTATTTAAGGGGGGAAGAATCTTGATCATGCTTAGGAATTAATTCTTAGCATACCCCCTTTTACACACTTCTAGGTGTGGATGTAGTGGATTCTCCCTGAATTTTAATATCACCATTATCAATTAATGTTTGTATATAATATAAAAAAGGGAGAGATTTATTAATATAATTCCTATGTAATTTATGGTATATATAAAATTTTTTAGCTTGATAATATGAGGGCACATGTTTGGACAAATATATAGGTCTTAGATAATCATGCCTATGAACCTTAATTTCTAAAATAGGGTTTCCATAGAGAGGGATATATTGCTTGTGTCTCTAGTGTTGGATGTGGAAGTGTGTGATGGTGATGTCATAATGTAAGGGGATTGTTTAGGATGTGAATTATAATTGGATGGACAAGATAGGATTCTATTTTCTAATAGGAAGGGGAATTTTTGATGGACTATGATTGGTGAATGAAGGATTTGATAATGGATAGGTTTAAACTATGGGTAATGTTAGATAAATGGGATTAAGACCTTTGGAAAGTTGGGCTCCCATATCAAGGATATGTAAGAAGACTTCATACTTGTTTAAAATAATATAGTTATTAAACAAGGTAAGATTTAAACTAGAAAGGTCATGACTAGGACTAAGACTAGTGGATGGGGGGCTGGAATGGGATTGGTTGTCATAATAATTGGATGGGGATGAGGGTTGATGAAGTACTTATTAGGTAGGTATCCTCAATTTTATGGATTCAAAGTCATTAGGAAAGAGGGCACCCATCTCCAATAGCTATAAGAAGACCTCATCCCTATTGGCCAATATATAATCATTAAATAAGGTGACCTTATCACTTGTATAGTGAGGACTATGGTTATGTTGAATGGATGATGGATTTGAACATGGTGATTTTTCATGTGGGATAGGTGTAGATGGGGATTTTTGATGGGGAAGGAAATAAAACATTGATTTAGGCTTGATGGGATCAATATTGGAAGGTAGATGAGCATCCATTTCTAGGGACCACAAAATGATCTCATCCTTGATGGAAAATAGGTATTGTTGGATAAGAATTGGGTCCAAATACATTTGAGTAGATGATCGATGAAGGATAGAAAAATGACAAAAGAGGGGATGATGTGAAGCTATATTAAGGATTAGCTTAAAAAGAATATCCTTAGACAAAGTGAGTCTAAATTATTGGGTTAGTATGAAAGGTGATGCTGAAAATGAGATAGACTAAATGTATGATGATTTAAGAATAGGATAATATTTCAAATTGATAGTATGATAAGTGCTGATGATCTATTGAAAATGCTTAATTTTCAATCGATCAAAAGGATCAGGGATTTGACTAATGCTTGGATTCAAACTAACAAGTCAATAATTATATGGGTGATAGTTATGAATAGGCAAAAAGACTAGATTAAAGATGATTAGATTGATGATGATTATATGCTATATTTAAATTGATAAAGTGATAGGTCAATAACAAGGTATCGACTAAGTATGAAATTTGATAAAATGATGGGTGATAGAAAAATGATAATGGACTAGAGTGATAGGATGATATGTAAGGATGATAAGAAGACCAAATCAAGTCTTATACCAATTTGATCAAGGTGGGTTGGGTTAAAATATTATGTGATAAATGGTAGATGGGAATAAATGGAGGGATCAAGGATGATGAGATTGAGTTTAAGATAAGGTTGATGATGTATGATTTAGATAAGTGTCTGACCTAAGAATCCAACAATAGGAATATGGGACAATGTATGATGGGGTTAGACTATATGGGAATGATAAGACAAATAATTAAAGAAAAAAATCAGATTAGGATATGTATAAGATGAGATAATAGAATATACAAGATATAATGATGGGTAAAGTAGATAAAGATATACAAGAAGACTTTACAAGATAAATAATAAGGATACACAATATGATGATATAGAGAGCCTAGATATCCATGTATAAGTTTGGGTGAAAGGCTAACATAGATTATAAATAAAACTAGTCTATCATGACACATACCAAAGCAGGTAGACCATAGTCTTAAGATTAGAAAACTTACGGGTGTGTAACCTAATGTTTACACTGTCCAATATATTTTTGGGTATGTTTGTAGTCTAGTGACCCATTATGGAATCTCACAAACCCTCTCAACCCCATCTTCAAATGAAGGTCACTTGGGAGCTAATACTGAATCCAACAACAAGTCACATGTTATGGTTGATGGTCCTATGCTAGGTTACACAGGATCTCTAGGGGAGTCTTTGATATACACTAGGTATAATGGATCCCAAGTTCACGTAGGGTGTTGTCTAATGCCTAGTTTAGAGAATTAACTCTTCCCATTCATAGATAACTTCTATAGAGTCAAATAATTAACCTAATGATAATTTTCCTTGATATTTATACTCTTCTAGAACATAGAGTTTGGAATAATATGTGGTGGTGAAATCCATAGTCACTATCCCTTAAGACTATGGAAAGTAAATGGGTGTTAATTACATGTCATCTTGTCCCTAAAAAAATAAAAATTAGAGGGTTTATTAGTGTTTTTTGATCCTCTAATAATCATTGTAAGGATATAAGGAGGAGAGCATACATTAATGTAGCCCTCGGGTGACACATAAGTAGATAAAAATATTAATTAATTTAGATGTGATATATGATATTTACAAGATTATTATTTTAAACACAAAAATATATTTGATAGGTTACCTACAAAACAAGTGATTAGTGGTTTTAATTAGCAATCTAGAGGGGCAACCTACAAGACAAGATTTTAGACAAAAATATGACCTACAAGGGAAGATGTTAGCAAGCCAAAATTACCACTAGATTCATCCCTATAAAAGTGTTAGTGTAATAAGCCTTACTAAAAACACTAAAAAATAAATCACAAATTTTATCTATAACTTCTTTAGATGAGGGGCCACAACATGGGGATATGGGGGCGGCATCCCCCAATAGGGTCAAGGGGAAGTGCCTCTTGTAGGGTCTAGGTGCAACACCCCTAGTGCATTGTGGTACCAGGTGAGGTTAAAGGGTAGTGCCCCTGATTCTAAATGAAATTTTGGACTTATAGAACCCTTTGGATGACTCAAAATTCACTAAAAATGATCTTAAAAATGCACTAAAGAAAGGATAATTTGAAGGCAAAAAATGATTGTAAAATTTCTACTGGATTGAGCAAAATCACAGATACACATTTAATTAATTCAAAATTGATTCCAAAATATACAAAACCATAACTTAGGGTCAGTACCACAACTCAAATATATGTAGTTTTCAATTTTTTAGCTAACCATAATTTCATGGTTATGCAAAACTATAGGTTGTCAGGAAATACCATAGGTCAATTACAATATCGTAGATCATGATATGCAATTTTGCATTTTAACAAAAATAAAATAAACCTAGAAACAAAATAAAAAATATCTATAGAAGTTAAAATATTTATAGATTTTTTAATAATATGTATATAATGACTTATGATAAAACTATATTAAAAAAAAAATATTATTTGAACTATCTTTTTTCAAAACTAACTATTGATGTGCAAAACTGACACTCAATATTCAATACCGCTTCTTTCTACTTGAGGTTTTTGTAGAAAATAAATTTTAACAATAGATTGAAATTTTTTCCAAAAAAATGTTGTAGATATTTTATAAAATGATTAGTAGTCTTTATACAATGTTATAAAGTATTTACAAAATGATGAAGATAATACTATATTAGATTTCAATTAGGTAAATGTATTAGTTAAACTATCTAAGTCAAGACCACCTCTTTCAGTTGTAAAACCATAGTTAGGTGTCAATATCATGATTGTAGATAAGTGATATTTCATAATTTGTTAAAAAGAGGTATTTCAAGGATGAGGAGTCTATCTGAGCAAAGTCCCCCTTTCTTACAAGCAGACAACAACCCAACAGAAGCTAAAAGATTGTTAAATAGTAAAAATCACATATCTAAGTTAGTGATTTTATGGTTAAATCAAAACCACATTTCACAAGGACAAAAATTCAATTTAAAATCAAAACCACATTTTTTTAGATGAAATTTTGTAACAAGTTAGAAAACTACCAAAATAATGGTCATAGTTAGTAGTCAGTGTTGGTGGTTAAGCAAAATTGTAAGTGTTGAGGCCAAAATCACCTCTGTAAAACTTCAAGTTATAAATCAATGTTTCACTTCACCTAGATGTGAAAATTTTTATGAAATTTAAAGCTTTATCCTTGTTCAAATAGTCCTATAAGCTATCAAAATATTTTTAATATGCAAAATGGTTAATTTGAAAGAGTTGTCACATAATGGTCGCCAGTGTAGGATGATAAATTTGGTCAAAAAAGATTTGATTATACAATTTAACCAAAATACCCAAATCTAAAATCTACCATTAAAATTGAGAATTATTAGATCAAAATTCATTCAAAATAGACGTTAAAAATAACATTCTAATCTAAAGCTAACTGTTCCTAATCAAGATTCAAACAAAAAGAGACTAAGTGATAGCTTGATTCAAGAGACTTGGATGGATTCATGGATTGATTTTCTCATTCTCCCATTGGTTGGTTTCATGGAAGAATTAGGGTGTTTAAATATAAGGATGGAGGGAAGATCAATGGCCAACATTCAAAGTTAGAGTATAAGAATCCATGGTGGAGGATTATCCAAGGAATTAAAATTTTCTTAGATGATTATAGAGGAGAGAAGGTTCTAGAGGTAGAAGTCTCTAAAATATCTTTGGTAAGAAATTATTAAAAGAATTAATATATTGGTGGGAATAATATAAGGTTAATGGATGAATAATAATAAAGGGAGATGATAGAAAATGACTAGAAGAGTTAATATTAGGATGGAGTTAGAGAGATAAATGTGATTAGATGAAATAAGTAGAATTGGTGTTGACTAATAGTAATATTAATGATGATAAATGAATCTAGTTAATTTATGTTTATATATACATAAATAATAATTTTACAAGTAATCCTTAGCATCTTTGAACAATGTTAGTCATCACAGGCCAAAGAACAAGATATTTCACATGGTAGGCTTTCCTACATGGTGGCCAAATGCTACCCACTCATTTCCTTTGTGAATTTTTTTTGTGCACTCATGTTCCATCATGCACCTACATAGAACCTCATCACATCCCATATTGTAAAATTATCCATTGATTATTTAATAAATAATAGTGCAAACTGTTAGTTGTTTATTTTCCTTCAACATCATCTCACTAAGGGAAATGCCTAAAGTAAATAAAGCTATGATATTAGCCAAATCTTGTAGAACACACTACACTTTTTACTTTTGGGCATATAGAATACCATAATCTATGTTATACAAATCCTCTTTTAATTTTTTTGAGATAGATGTTCAAATCTAGAATTTTTTTTGTTCGTCTTCATCACCACTAAAAATTTTAATTCTTAGAAGAGCATGATCCATCTATGAATTCTTACATGTAAAATAGGCTTATTCATAATATATTTGGGAAATTCATGATTTGTGAATAATGAAAATGGCGTGGCAAGAAAATATTAGTGAAACTCATAAAACACATAAACCATTGCAAGTGCTTCATGCTCAATTTTCATATAATTTTCCTCAATTGGGGTAAGCTTCCAACTAGAAAAATAAATAGGATGATCAAACATATCATTCCTAAGTTATGACAAAATGGAACCAATAACTAATATTGATGCATCAATATGGACATGAAATAGTGTATTCTAGAATAAAAATTGGAAGATCAATGCACTTGTAAGTTTCTCCTCTATAGTGTCAGATTCCTTTTTTTGTTTCTCTTTTCCAAATGAATGGGCCATACTTGTGCAACATCTCTTTCAGTGATGTGATTTTTTTAGGGTGTGTTCGAATTATTAAGTATGTAATAAAATAAATATTGTTAGTTAAAATAATTATGTAAATAGGCTTTTGTGTGGTATATTATTTTTATGAATAATAACAATATTATATGGGGGATTTTGGGGGTTGTTTGTTGAGTGTTTGTAGGGATCTCAAGATCCCCATATATAGTGTTTGCACTTCCTATATAAGTGACTTATAATGATTCAAATGAATAATACAGTGTATTTGAATAATATTAATTATGTGTTTTAAATTATTATGTTTTGTCTAGTGTTCAACTCTATCTTAAAACTCTGAGTATTCTCATTATCTGGTATCAGATCATGAAAAATTAATCAAAATGGGGGTAGTGTCTAGGTTTTTGAATGCCCCAATTCATGAGATAAGAGATTTATATTTTAGAGTTTTCGAGATAATAAGAGATTTATATTCAAGATAGTTATTTATGTCACAAATAGATCTACGCTTACGTGTCTCACATTTGATGTGGAAAGGGATTCAATTCAATCAATTTATAATTTATATGAGCATCAAAGTTATCATATCTACTAGTGTTCACTCATCCTTAGATAGAATGGATATCCAGTGTAAAAATCTATATTTAAATGCAACCTATTATTGGTAAACACATGAGATTTAGTTATTCATATAGTTTATTTGTTAAATCAATGATTATATATTATAGGCTTTCCACTATGTTAACCTAATTTGACACCTTACAAAACTATTGGAGATTATATCTCAAATCCTTTTTGATATCCATATTATTTACCTTGGATACTACATTTAAAAAGCCTCAAAATGATTATCAAGCTTGTGATAATGTGGATATCTACATGATAGTAGTAAATATTGACTCATTCAAATTTATTTTTGTATGTGGTATGCCAAATCTCCATGCAGCCATGTATTCCCACATTAATATACATTATTACATTGGTTAATTCATGTATGATCTATGCATCTATCTTCCATACACCTCAGATTCCACATCTTGAATACCTATACATCCTTTAACCATCATGTGAGTTGTGTGTGCCATTCAAGATAGACTACCATATTACCACCATGTCTATACCTCATGTGTTCATAACAACTGTGTGTAATAGTTTTTACGATCTAGATATGTTAAGATTTGTGAGATTCATTCATAGAGGTATTTTTAATGTTTTAATTTTTCTATTTATTAAGTCTAATATCAAATTCAATAGTGAGTTTTATTTTGGATATAAGTCTTATGTATTTAGTTTTGGTTAGATGTTTTTTTAAAGATTGTCAAAATCAAAAACTCTAAGAGTGTCAAAGTATCTTTTATGGTCATTATTAAATTATGTTATTAAGTGTTATTTATTTTAGTTCTCAAAATATTTATAAAACAAGTGTAGGCTTAGAAGTTATATAGAGTTTTTATTGTTATCATCAAGTCTCATTTTTTTATGTCTTAGTCAAGTTAGTCACATTTTGTAAATGATACATTATCAGTGGAAACTAATGTCTTATTTCAAGTATACAGTCATGGATAAAATGAGAAACAAATAAGATAAAAATAAGAATAAAGTAGAGCAGAATGAAAACAACTAAAAAATTTTTATATTTAAAGTTCTAAAATATGTGCACCCAAATGTTGATATTTCTAGTAAAGGTATGTGTATATTGAATTATTTCATTAATAATATCTTTGATAAATTGGCTGAAGAGGAATCCATGATTGCTCATCACAACAAGAAGCCAAATATTACATCCAGGGAAATTAAAATAGATGTACATCACGTTTTACCATGAGAACTTGCTAGACATGTTATTTCTAAAGGTACCAAGGCTATCACCGAGTTTTCTAGTTCTTAAGTAAATAACTTCTTAAATTGGAGGTCAAAGGTCATGGAGTGTGGAGGTTTTAGAGCCTCTCATTAGGCACTAGCAATGGGACCCCATATGCTTTGGTGTCATATATATTTTTTTTGTATTTGATTTTAGTTTTGTGTAAATAAGAATAGATGATGTATACCTATTCACATTTGTAATAAGTGAATTGAAAATTCCTATGTAACTTCTCTAAATATGTGACAGTGAAGAAATCTAGCAACTATACTACACATCGTGATATTGTTTATGGTAAACCACTTATAAAACCATTTTTTGTGGTTGTTGGTAATCCACTTTAAAACCATCCCATTTTGGTTATTGGTAAGTCATATGTAAAACCATTAGTAAGGTTTGTGATTGTTCTATGAAAATCACTGAATCACAGTACAGGTGCAGATATGGGATTGATGTCTTCCTCATTTTCACATTAAGGGGGTGTAGACTAAGGGTTAGTAATTTTCACAAGGGGGTGAATGTTAGGGTGTGTTCACATTATTAAGTCTATAATAATTTAAATATTATTAGTTAAAACAATATTATGTAAATAAGTTTTTGTGTGGTCTATTATTGTTATGAATAATAACAATATTATATGGGGGAGTTTGGAGGTTGTTTTTTGAGTGTTTTTAGGGATCTCAAGATCCCCATATATAATGTTTACACTTCTATATAAGTTCCTTATAATTATTTTAATAAATAATAGAATGTTTTTGAATAACATTCATTGTGTGTTTTAAATTATTCTTTATTGTTTGGTGTTTGAATCTATCTTAAAAATCTGAGTATTCCCATTAATTTTCACATAGTTCTTCATAAAATTGTAATAGCAACCCATATGACCTATAAATGTGCACACAACCCTTTGTGTAGTTGGCACCTCTAATAGAAAAATGAAAACTATTTTTTTTGTATCTAAAATAATTCCTTATTTACAAATGACATGGCCAAGTAGTGTCCCAAATAGAGTTGAAAATACACACTTATTAAAATTGAAGTAAAATTATAACTATCAAAATTGATTTAACATTAGATACAAGGTTATTTGGTGGTCTTCTTGATTCATGAAAAACCTCTACATATCTAAACACACTCATCATTCATTCATCTACATAAATCTCACACATCTCATGTAATCCTACACACTGCTTTAATATAAGCTTTCTCATACTCCCACACACTAGTCTCATGCTTGCTCACAAACTTTCATGCAAATATTACCTCAAATAATCCCTACATATCTCATTGTGCACTCCTTAGCTCACATTATTGCATGCCTCACTATCATCCACTCATAGATTATCCTACTCCATCAAGCCCCACTTTAGCACAACCATGTGATGGGTTAACCTAATTGTGCACCTTTACTAGTTACCCTAGGTTAGCCCAGACTCCTAGGATTAATTATCATTAGCTATCAGCCAGGATTCTTGATGTCACAACCATTAGTGAATAGTTTGGAATCACTTGAATGAATCATTGGTCACTAGTAACATCGACATGAAAGGAAGGTGATATGTTTCATCTTCACCTTTGTTGTATTGTAAAATAGTCATTTATAACTACCCTTATAATCATGCATGTTAAATATTTATCATAGGCATCTAAACTTAGATAGTTATGTTGATGAAATACATAGGCATAACACAAATGGAATGCTTTGCATATCTATTCTATAACACATGCACTGTAACACATTGTACTAATTTTTTCTATTATTTATGACTAAATAGAAGTTACATTTTTACAAATAATACTTCCACTCTATAGAATGTGTTTTGGTTATTTTATCTGAATACATCTTTGAAAATTCACTATGCACAACCAAACTTAGTTTTTCCCTACACACTTAGTTATGGTCCTTATGGTGTGGATCATTGGCATCAAATATTATATCTATTGCTTTCTTTCCTATAACCATCTGAGTGCAATGAGGAGAGAAGGTTTAATAGTTATTTATATTTCAAAAATTCCATATGAATGCCATAGTAAAATAAAGATTTTTGACATTTAAAAATAACCTAAGGTAGCCCCGAAAGTTTGAAGGTTCATCATTGATGCACTAGAGGCATAACATACCAAAATATTTGGTCAGTTATATGAATTTATGATGCGTCTCAACCCAACACCTTCTTATTCATCTCCATAGTATGTTCCACATTAGTTTCAACAAAAAAACCCTTCAAAGTACAAGTTAATATCAACATCTCTCTTTTTGAAGGTGAGATTGATGCCAAAGCATTAGATTCATAGATTATACAACTTGAGGTAGATTTCTTAGTCAACTTTTAATTGATGCTAATAATATCACCTTTGTAGTATTGAAGATGTCCATTCCAGTTGTTCACTAATGGGAGACCTTCGGTATGTAACATGCACAAGAATGCATTCCAATAAAATCATGGAATAATTTTATAAATGTGTTAAATGACAAATACTAACCTCTCTAAAACTTTGAAGATAAATACATAAATTTATAACAATTATGTTAGTACAATGATCAGTCATTAGAAGACTACCCCAATATATTCCATGACTACTCTATGCACTTTCATGAGAAGTTTAGCAAAAAACATATGGTGTTGAATTACATCAATAGACTATCACCTTATATCCATGTGAATATGGAGTTATTGAATTATGACATGTTGGGATAATCATATTACAATTCCACCAAGATTTAATCCAAGGAAATATAAAGTAGTACTCCACCTCTTCATCCAATGCAATATATAAGGGCCTATCCCCACACAACTCCACATCACATACTTTTACATAGAATCAAAACACTTATCATAAAGGTGAACATCCTTACAAGACCATTCAATACTCTAAGGATCATGTGCCTCTACTTTAGACAAAGGTAAGAATAATTATGGTGATAAGTGGTGCCACCACCATCACTCATCCACTCATAACAATTCTAAATGTCATGGAAATCAATATTTTCTCACATAATCTACATCATGACCCACATAAATAGACAAAACTAATCCACATGCCTTCTATCTAAGTATGAACAACACTTTGATCGACATCTTTGAGGTACATGGACATATCTTCAACACCAAGTCATGGGTGAAGGTTTAGCCTCTTCATGTCATCATAGATAGTGACAATTAGAAGAACATCATTTCTCAATCCATAAATCAACACCTTGGTGCTACCACTACTATGCACCCTAATCCATATTATTTAAGGTGGTTATAATTGGGGAAAGATATATAGGTCCAATGATAATTCACTTTTTAGTATAAATTCGAGTGTATCGAGGATAACATCTCTTGTGGTATCTCACTGTAAACACTAAAAAATCATACACTATAGTTATATATGTTGTACTAACCCTTAGACCAGCCCTTGACCCACTTGGGATAATTTATAAATCATTTACCCCACTAGTTATTAGTATAAATGGTTAATTTGAGCCAATTTTGACTATGACTCTAAACACTAACAGTCGACCCTTAACCATCAACAATTAAACTTAACTGCTGATGGTTTGCCCTTAACCACTTTAAAAGTTAACTTCAACTCAAACTCTAGATTGATTGTTTACTAATGGTTGTTTGATCTACCATTTGCATAATTAATGTATGTTAGGTTAAAATTAGATATCTTGTTAGATAGGTTGTTGAAATATTTGTTTCTCCACTCCCTTTCCTCTATATTAAGAGAGGAAGAGGAGGTAAAGAGGAGGAGAAATTTTGGGTGCAAGAGATTAGAGCTTCTTTTGCAAATATTCTTCTAGCTTCCAATGAACTAGCGACTAGGATAAATATCAAAAGTGCTACTACAAATCATCAGTCAATAGCTAAAGTAATATCACTCTACCAAAATTGCTTCAAAATATATAAAAAACTTTTAACTAACCTCAACATTCTTCAAAATAAAAACAATAAAGCTAAGTATTTATTTCTTATCAGGATTCAATAATTAGTTTCTTTATTTTATTCCTTATATCGATTTCTCTTCCATCTTACTTTCTTATGTTGGATTTATATGAATCCAAACACTTCTTCTCTCCCCTAAAACCACCCATATCCTATTTCAATCATCTAAACACTCTCTACCTAAACTAGACACCTATAAACATTACCCTCTATCTTGTAACCATCATCTGACCTAAACTCACCTTCCAAAACTTTCCTGCAACCTTCCCAACTAAACTTCTCTTCTTAATCCAAATCCCATAGTAATCATTGATGGTCACCTAACTGCTAACATTTTGACAGTAACTACCAATGGACACTTAACCATCAATAGTTTGACACTAACTACCAATAGTCACCTAATCACTAATGGTCACTTACCTACTGATTGTTCAACCTTAACCATTGATGGTCACTGTCTATCAATTTTCAACAAGCTAATTTGACCTATCAGACACTAACCAAATTATACCTTCTAAGTTTCTATTTTATCATAGAGGATCACTCTATTTTATAAATCATTTTTGATTCATCTAACATTGATTTTTATCATTTATTAATAAAATTAGTTAAATTCATCTATCTCTCATCAAGCACTTATTGTATTTCATTTCAAAATATTTTTTTATTTATGAAATTTATCTTTCATTTTTAGAAATTAATGGTTTAAAAGTGTGGATTGACAGCCTCTAAGGAATCTTGTGATTTTTGGATCTATCTCGCACTAGGAAATCCACCCTACTATCTCACTAATCCACCATTTTATAGATTATTTTATTATCTGCCGGTAACTCCTCCTCAGATAAAGAGGAGTATCTAAAATCATCTGGATTCATGTGCACATAACACATTTAGGTTCTATTAACCTTACCATTATTTTATGGTTTTAATCTATGTTAAATAAAAAAAAAATAAAAATTTTGGTTAAACATTCTAGTAGCCTTGGTGGGAACCTTGAGTCTATTCTTGGGATCATAGTTTTAATAAAGGTGATTTTATTTTTATTTTATGCTCACACAACCAAATCAAATTTTCATTTTGGGTTTGAATCAACCTGCCTACATTGTTTGCTTGCATATTTTGCTCACATAGCTTAATTTAATAAAGTAAATCAATCGTAGATTCACTCTTATCACACACACAAGACCAAACCACTTATACCCAATTAAAAATCAAAACATTGACATAAGTCCTGACTCAAATTTCATCACCTATCAATCACCTTTCCTTAGTTATCCTTTTTAGATTTCACCACCAAGGGGAGAACCAACTCAATAAGTTTGTTGAGTATAATCTCTAGCAACTCAATATATTATGGCTAAGCACTCGACACTCTTATCACTATAGTGTGTGAAGTGAGGGGGTAGGCCCTAATATCAAGCCGCATACCAAGTTCTAGTATAGGTCTTGAGAGCCTTTAACTACCTAAAACCATCCTTAGACATATTCTTCTAGTACCCATTCTACAAATGCAAATTTTGGTTCTTTATAACTTATTTTAAATTGAGGCATAAGCCTAAAGAGAGATAATAAATTATCCTAAGATCTTAATGCACTTTAGTATATCCATTATTTTCCTTGAGATCTTTTTATTTTGATTGTTTCTCTTTTGAGTTGTGAGATCACTTATATCTTCCTTTTTTCCTTCCTTGCATGGTTCTTACTAAACAATAATTAAGAAACCAAGTAAACTGAGATCCACCTCCCAACCACCCATATTTCTCTTCATCTTCATCCATGGAGTATGTCTCAGATATAGAAGGCTCTCCCCATCCTTCTAAAATTCCTAGTATCCCTTAGGTATTTACCCAAGGTGATGTAGATTTCACCACCTTTATGGATAATAACCCCATTTCCATCTAACATTACCTTAACACCATATCCCACCATACCCCTACTTCAGTTCCATCTATTGACCCACCCTATGGTATGGTACCCTACCTTATGGGAAACACCTCTATTTCCATCATTTCCACCCAACCCTTAGTCACCCAAGCATCTTATTCTACCAAAATCCCCAGTGATACCACCATCTAAAGCCAACCTACCTAACCAACCAACACCCAAACACCTTCTACCCTAACTAATAACCCTTCTACTATAGGAATAACCCAACTTTTGGAAACCAGTACACCACATACTATAGGGATACCCTATATTAGTGTTAGCACCCTTCTTCTTATTTCCAACCCACCAGCCTCCACTTCATTTTATATCTTGGTGGTTCCCATACCTTCTACCCTTCCACCCATTAGTACCAAGGTTACCACCCATCCTTAACCTATCAACCTGACCATACCTCCAACCCAACCCATGCCAATTCTTCAACAAATTCTTATTATACCCAACCCAAGCTATATTCCAAACCCATAGGGTAATATGGATCCATCCTCTTGTAGACACTTAAAACTACATAGTTTTAGATGTCAAAATGCTTGGAACCCCTACCCGACCTTGAATCTAGTTGACCACCTAGTTGACTTAGCCCACTTATTAATTTACTAACTTAACTTTCTAATTCACTTCTTTATTAAATTATTTTCATCTAGACCTTCGACCATCGATGGTTAGCTTAATCATCAATGGTTAGTCTAACTACCAAGGGTTAGTTCTCCAAGCCTACTTTAAAGCATTACTAGATGTACTAGATAAGCATGGATGAATTTAACAACTTCCTTTATGTGAGGCTAACCTAATTTAAAGCATTGTAATTAGAAAATTTTTCCTCTATCCATTTAACAACTTCTTCTTACACTAATTAGTAACTTCATCCTATAAAAGAATACAAGTAGGTAGATATTTAGCTCTAAAATTCTAGCAATCCACATCTAAGCTATCTTACATACAGGTATCCATCATCCCTTTAACAAGTAAGTAACATCAACAGAGACCTAAACCTCTATTAGAATCACTTTTGAAGGCTAAATTACTATCACTCTAGGCAAATTACTTCACCCTTCCACCATCAATTTACATGTATCTCATGCTTGTTTTCTCTGATTTATTTCATTTTTAACCTCCCTAACCTATCCATACCTATCTTTATCTTATTTTCCATATTTTAGATCTATAACATCCCTCTATTTGACTAATTACCCAACCTGTCATTACTTTTTTGAACACTTTTAGAATTATATAGGCAATCACCAATGGTTAACCCAACTGCTAATGGTTATCTCAACCATTAATGGTCACCCAACCATTGATGGTCAGCCCAACCACTGATGGTTTGCCCAACCATCGGTGGTTATTATGGTCCAAATAGTTGAAAGTTATTTGGATCCCCTTAATGCCAATCAAACCCTACTTTTAATGTTCCAACCTATTCACAGAGCCTACCTGGATTTTTTGAACCTAACCCCAACTATCTTAGCACAAGTATTGACCCACTTTTGCTATACTTAGTCCTTTTGTTTAACAATAAATTTTACTTTCATCTCATCTTACATGCATTTACTTTCTAGTTATTAAATGTAAGTTTCATTTATTTTCATTTTTATCAACTTAATTATTATAAATAATGGATTGACAACCTCCTAACAAGCATACACTTCTTGGATCTAGCTCATGCTAGGAAGTACACTCAACCATCCATCTAACAAACCCATTTTTATTGTGTCTTTATTATCTGCAAGTTATTCCTTCCAAGCCAAAGAGGATTTCCCATCATCATCTAGATCATGCACACACTTTATCAGGTATTCTTTTACACACCCTATTACTAGTTTCATTACTTGCTTCCAAACTAAAAAATGAACAAAAATTAAGAGAAACATTTTGGCACACTTGGTGGGACCTAACATCCCTTTCTCTTCCTTGATTGTATGCTCACTGAATGAAATCTAAAATTTCTTTTGGGATTAAAATAAATCTTTTACATACATTGATTGCTTGCTTATTCTAGTTCATCTTGTAACTTAAAGGCAAAGTAATTAATCATAGTTTTCATTATTGTTATCACACACTTTTGCCAAACCACATAACCAATCAACACATCAAAAAAAAACTTGAGAAAAGGCCTAACTAGGATTTCATCACCTAGCGGTAAACCTTACCCTTTCCAAGCAATCCCACTTATAGGTTATTACCAAGGGGAGAACCAATTCAACTCTCTAGTTGAGTATAAACTCTAAAATTTGATATAATTTGGCTAAGCACCTGACACCCTTATCATTTTAGTGTGTGAATTGAGGGGGTAGGCCCCACTATCAAACCACGTACTGAAGATCAATACAATTTTTCTATTTTGAGGACCTAAACATAACCTGAAACTAATTTTAGATTTCCTCTTTAGTACCTGATCTACAAACCAAATTTCCTCTTTACACTTTCTAAGGCATAATCCAAAATCGATTTAAAAATAACCATAGGCTGTTAAATGTACTTTGTATTTTTAATTTCCTTGAGTTCTTTTCTTTTGCTTGCTCTTTGTTTGAGATGTGAGTTTCATCAATTTATCTCCTATTTCCTCTCATGGTCGTTACTCAACAATAATTGAATAATCAAACCAACTAACAATCAACTTCTTCTTATTCCTCCATGGAGTATACCTTTGGAGCTAAGGGTTCCCCTCATTTTTGTCCCCCTCCTACCAAGCCTCTAATTATTTCTGAGGGTGATCCAGATTTCACTACCTTCCTTGATAATAACCTAGTGGCTCTTTAACATTACCTAAACACCTTATCTAACCATTCCCATTTGATTTTGGTTCCTCTTATAGATCCTCCATATGGTATGCCTTCCCATATTTTGGTGGTGCTACCTCAACCCAACCCATGCTCACCTAAGCCTTTTCTTCTAATATCCCACCTACTACCACTCCCAAAACTCCATCCAACATCCTAGTCAGTAACCAAACACCTACTACTCCAACCAATACCTCCAATATTGGATCAAATTTACCTCTTGTCACCTATACTCCGATCATGTGGGTATCTTCTACCCCTAATTCTACTATTACCCTTAGTTTGATCAACCCACCAAATTTTACCTCACTTTAGAGTTTGGTACTTTCCATACCTAAAATACTCCCACCCATTAGCACTAGAGTTATCACCCACCAACAACCAACTAGCACTTTCATACCCCCAACCTAGTCTATGTCCATTCTACCATCCACCAACCCAAACATACCTCTAACCCAACCCATATCAACCCCCCAACAAGTACCCATGACATCTTACCCATATCTTTCTAACCCACAAAGATACATAGCACCTTCCACCTAACCATTTGTGATAATCAATCCTTATAGGGCATTATCCCAACCCCTTATGAACATATACCAATATGGGTATTCTTCAGCACCCTCTATCACTTATCCATACATTGATACCACCCAACCTCAACAAAACTTACCACCTAATTATGTAGCTTCCCAATGTCAAACATATTTGGTCTAGATGTTAATGGATAAAATGACCAACCTAGAGTCATCTATCCCCAGGTCTCATAACCTTTTATCCTATGATCAAATCTATAATGAATCCATCCATCCATCCATCCATCCATTCCTATCCATTATTATCCTCCTCATGGAAATTACCCAAGTTTTCCAAATTCTAAAGTAAGGAGGACCCCCAATAACATTTGAGAGCATTTTTGTCATTCTTGTTATTTGATCATGTATGATGATGCTCTCCTCATTTTTACCTTCCCCATGTCTTTATTATGACTATCCCTTGATTGGTATAGTTATCTCATCAAGCACTCCATCTTTTCATTCTCCCAACTTGCCCAAATATTTTTAGAGCACTTATTAGTAAATATATATAAAATGGTTTCTATTATCGACCTTTATTTAGTTAGGCAATTTGATGATGAATCAATTGCCAATTTAATAACTAGATGGAGAGGTCTCATCAACCAAATTTATTTCTCCTTACCCCAACTTTAGTTGATTGAAATATTCTCTTAGGGTTGTGCCAAACATATTTCCCCCACTCTTCAAGTTCAAACTTTCAAAACTTTTGATGAGGCATTCACCATAGCACGTAAAATTGAAAATTGAGCCATTGATGAAGGGAAATTAAAATTATAGAATAATAATTCTAGCTTTAAATATAATTACCCTAACTCTACCAAAACCACTAACTAATCCAACCATCCAAATACTAAGAAAAAATCATCCAACAACTCAGTTGTCCTAAAAACCACTCCACCACTGACTGTCAACCAACCTCATCAAACTAATTCTTCCAACCCTTCTTACAAACAAAACCAAAACCAAAACTTAGCTCCTCTAAAACAATATGCTCCCATAGAAGAGTCTTATGATTCATTTTTGGAAAAATTTCTCAGAACTAACCTCATCCAATTTCTACCTATCAAACCACCCCAACAATTTGATGCTTGTCATCCCGTGTCTAGTTGGTACAATGAGAATGACCATTGTGCCTTTCACCAAGTTAGTGGAAATAACATCAATAGATGTGATACCTTCAAAATTTTGATTGAAAGTTTAATTGATAGTGGAGAACTTACATTTGATAACCCCAATGCACCTCTTAATTAGTCCCTTAACATATTTCACAAACCTTTTCCCAATCATGATCCTTCTACCCATCATCATGATAATAAATCAGAATCATCTTTCTCATGAGGCATATATGATCAATGTTATCATTAGTGATCCCCTTATTTAGGCAACCACTACCAAAACTACTTATTCCTCTAATTCACTCACAAAAGTATTGGACTCACCTTCCATTCATTTAGATACCAAATGAAGGAATCAACCACCCCTCTCTCTTCACCTAATGAGACCTTAGCTTTATCCACCTCTCCTTTAATAGAAACACCAAAAGAGATAACTCTTGATTTAGCCATTTATTCTTCCTCCACTCCACCCATTGAAGTGGTAGAACTACCCTCCCTTCCTTTAGAAACCCAAACTAAGGAAGTAACCATGTCCATTCATTCCCTTAAGATACAATACCTACCTCCCCCATCATAAAACCATCCATTCCCTCCTTGAAAACCATCCCATAAGAGAAGGTTACCTCATCCACCCAACCACCAACTTTGGGACCTTCCATCAAGAACAAAGAGGAAGGAACCATTCCTTATTCTCTGCCTAGGGCTTAATTTTTGAAACCAATGGCCGAGGAACCAAACCCATCTACAAGCCCTTTTCTAGACTATTTCAATGTATAGATTTCACTTCTCAACCTAAATTTGATAGAACCACCTTTTGGCATTGTTTAGGTCTCCCCTACCAAAACAAATATGAATCTTCAACCTCACTTGAATCTAACCTTAAACCCATTATGACATCTTCATCGACCACATCTTCTTCCAAAACCATAGGTGAACTATCCCAACTACCTCAATCTACTATTTCCAAATCATATTATGCCTCTCTCACCAAACCTATCAAGTATCTGGGAATTATTCCCACACCTAGTCAAACTCACCCCTATTTGAAGTTGGACTTAAATCTATCTAGTCCACCAAAGAAAACCCAATAAAACCAATTAAGAGGGTAGAGGTGCCAAAACCTCAACCTCAAACTAGACCCATACCACTTCCTTACCACTTACCTTTTATTTTAGGACCCCATCCTTCTACCATACCAATTACCTATTCTTCCTCTCGTAAACCATCCCCCTTTTCTCTATCTACACCTACCCCCACCAAACCATCTAGCGTTTCTCCATTCTTAACTAATTAATCCACCTCTACCTTCCCACCTATATCCAAACCCTCATCATCTAAATATTCCACTCTGAAATCATTTACCTTGAAGCTAACCATAACTAAGCAATCTCAACAACCAACTAAAACCCTTGCACCACCTATAACTTCTAAGGTGAAAATTGCTTTTAAGAAGGCTCCCATCCCTAAAAAAATAAACTCATCACCTCTAACACCCTTGAATGAATCCTATTTAACCATCCTACAAAGGTTGTTGCAAAATTCTTCCATTAGCTTACCACCTATCATACCATTCTACCCCTCTAATCTTAAACCCTCTTGGTTCAATGATAACTTGATCTATGCATACCATAGGGAACTAGGACATGACATGGAAAACTATAAAGATATCCAATAACTTGTTCATAGACTATATGATGAGGATAACATTTTATTGGATGAATCTCTTTTACCTCCATTACCAATCCAACCACCAACTCAACTTATCCAACATTTACCTACTCCCCCACACTCACCCAAGAGTGAGAAGGATGAATTAAAGCAACCATTAAACCCAACAAATCCTGCAATCCACATTATTCATATGGTTACCCAATCTTGGGCCTAATAGAAGGATAAGGGAAAAGCCAAGGTGTCCATTATGTGGACATAACCTTTAACCCTTCAACCTTCTAACCAAACCAAAATACCTACAACTTCACCTATGTAACCACCAAAACCCAAAGTGTCCATTTTAAAACCCTCTCCCTCCAACCCTTTTGAATCCATCTAGCGTATCATGATGTAATAACTTCACCAAACATCAATGAAGATGAGCCTTTATGAACTAATCGACACCTCACCACACCACTATCAAGCTTTGATGAAGGCTCTTCAATCTATATTGGTTTAACTAGATGACCCTCAACCTCTTACACCTTTTATTAGAGCCCTTTAACTTTATGTATTCATCACCTTTCAAGATTATGAAATGCCTCTTGTTCATTGTGAGGATCTTAATTCTCCCCTTTTCATCACTATGTACATTAATCAAACCCATATCAAAATTTTAATGATTGATGGAGGAGCTAGCATCAACATTATCTCCTCCCATGAATATGACCAACTTCAATTACCCAAGAACATCATGTCCAAAATTGCAACGGTCCTTCACTCCTTTAATGATACCATGGTAACTACCTTGGGAACAATTGTTCTCCATATCCACTTGAGACCGCACACCATTACAACACTATTCTATGTTATAGAGGGTGATTTCCAATATAATATGTTATTTGAACACCCTTGGATCCATGTCATGAGTTGTGTCCCTTATACCTTACATCGATGTGTCAAATTTGAGCATGAAGGTCAAGTTGTTACCATTAAAGCTGACCCTAGTCCGTTTGCCTCTTACAATATGACATATTAGCCTAATGATGTTATTATTCCTCCTTCATCCACCTCAAAATCAACTACCAACAACACTACCTCACCACCAACCAAAACCCATAACACTCCCACTTATACCATTTGATGAATCTTTAACTAACTCATCTATCCCTTCTTCCTAGATCCCCATAGAGGACCCCTTAGAATCTACGTTCCAATGTTTATCCCTTAGGGAATATCACCTTTTAGATTTAGATGCTTTCCCCACTCTACAAGAGTATGGGAACCTTAAAAATGACCATTCCTATGATCCTAACATTGGAGCCATCATCACTTTTAGGATCCCCAACAATTAAATAAATTTAATCTATGGGGGACTTGATCAACCACTTCTCACTCCTTCCACTAATTCATCTATCTGACCATTCAACTCTAAATTATCTTATCTTAACAAACCAAACTTTAAAAAATCTTACCTTTATAGGTGTTCTTGGAATGGTATTAGCCTTGGCATTTATAAATAGGGGCCTCACAAGTTACCCATAATCAAAACTTAAAAACCTCATGAGTTATTCAACCTTGGATTCATACCACTAGGAGAACCCCCCTCACCATAACCCATCACCACCATTGATGAGGATATTCCATCTTCACTGACCCCATCTCCCTTGAATACTAAAGACTTTGATATCATCCTATCTAGTGTTTTTTTATCAATACCATTATTTTGGGCCCCTTGACTTATCAAAAGGGTTGTTGAACTAAGACCCTTTCTCTCATCTATCTTAAAATTATAGAGTGAGATTATCATATCATCAACACCATCCAACATCAAGATGATGATGACATTCTCACCTACCTTGGTATAGGGGATTATTCTATTCATAAATCCCTTCCTCATGAGAATCAAGCCATGCTGAATGAATCCACCATCGATGTCAATTTGGCTACTTAGGATAACCCTCATATCTTCAAAATCAGCCAATCTTTAAATTTTATAGAGAAACAAGATTACCCTTCTTTCCTTTGTGACCATAGTTTAGCATTTGCTTGGTCATATCAGGATATGCCCAAAATTGACCCTTTTATTTCCCTCCACAACATTTTCACCCATCTTGAGGTTAAGCTAGTGTACCAAAAGCTTCATAGGATACATCCTCACATAGCCCTTCTTGTCAAAGAACTTCAACATCTCTTATCCATTGACTTCATTCAGCCCATCAACTATCTCAAATGGGTTTCTAACATCATTTCCATCACTAAGCCCATAGGGTGACTTCATCTCTATATTGAATTTCATGATCTCAACCTTGCTTGCCCAAAGGATGACTTTCCTTTGTTAAACATTGACCAACTTTTTGATCTTACAGATAGACACAAGATGTTATCTCTCATGTATGGTTTCTCAAGATATAATAAAATATTCATTTCCCCTAATAAACAACATAAAAATTCATTTGTCACCCCATGGGGGACCTTCTATTAACAGGTCATGCCTTTTGGTCTAAAAAATGCTTGAGTAGCCTATCAGTGTGTCATGACCTACATCTTTCATGACCTCATCCATAAAATTGTAAAGGACTATTTGGATGACCTCCTTGGTAAATACAAACACTACAAAGGTCACCTAACCATTCTCATAGTCATCTTTGACTGACTAATCCATTATCATGTCAAGTTCAACACCAAGAAATACATTTTTGTGGTCTTATTTGGAAAACTTATGGGTTTTATCATCTCTCTTCGGGGAATCAAAATAGACCCCACCAAAGTTAGAGCAATCTTGGATATGCCTCCTCCTACTAACTTTAATCAACTCTACGTCCTACAAGGGAAGCTCCAATCCATCCATCACTTCATCTTCTAGCTATCAGATAGTTGTCAACCCTTTCACCATCTCCTCAAAAAAGATACCTCTTTTAAGTGGACCAAGGACTATCAACAAGCCTTTTATTCAGTCAAGGATTATCTTCTTTTTACACCTATTCTTATCCCTCATAAAGAGGACCAACCCTTCTAGCTTTATATATCCACCATAGACCATTCCCTAGGGGAAATGCTCACTCATCATGATGAATAAACCAAAGAGAAAGCCATCTAATATATTATTTAAACACTTATAGAATATGAGAGTTAATATACTCATCCTAAGAAAATTTTCCTTGCCTTGGTCTTTATGGCCTTCAAACTCTGTCACTATCTTCTTAATCAAAAAACCTATGTCATCACTAACACTAACCCTTTCAAGTACATGCACTCTAAACCATACCAAAACTAGTATATGGATAAGTGGATCATGCTCCTTGATACATTTGATCTTGAGTTCCTTCAACAAAACACCATTAAATGTAAAGTCATCATTGATCAATTAGTTGAAGCTCTTCTACCAGAAAATCAACTATTTCCTCTTGTATTTCTTGATGAGTCCATTGTAAATCTTTCTCAGGAAGAACCCACCTATCAAATGACCATGTTTTTTGATGGATCCAAATGCTGACATAGTGGAGGTGATGGAATAATTCTCATTCCCCTTAATGGTGAACCTCTTCCCCTTTCCTTCAAACTTGACTTTGAATGCACCAATAATGTGGCTGAGCATGAAACCTTGGTTATAGGTCTCCAAACTACTCTAGCTTTAGGAGTTAAAATAATAAGTATCTTTGGTGATTCCCAACTTTTGATCAACTAGGTCAATGGATCCTACCAATGTAAAAATGATGTCATATTGAAGTATAAACAATTCATAGATGTACTCTTAGTATCATTTGATAATTACCTTATTTATTCAGTTCCTTGATCTACCAACAAATTCATGGACATGATGGCTTCCCTTAATTCCCAAATCCCATCTCAACCTACCAAATATAAACTATTTGTCACCATCTATCACTTTATCACACCATCATTTATCAATTCTAACCTTCCCACCATTTTTAGTGTGGAAACATCTCCTTTCGATATTTGGTATGACCAAAATTTTAAGTACCTTAACCTTGGTATCGTTCCTCCCAACCTTTTAAGGAATGCCCAAAGAGATTTTGTTAAAAGTACCTCTCATTACACCATACTATGGGTAATCCTTTACAAATGTGGATTTGATGGCCTCCTCCATTATTTGCATAGTCATGAAGCTTCCTATACTATCAAGGAAACAAATGACAAGATTTATGGGGGACACTTTAGTGGCCTAGTTGTTGCTAAATATATCCTTTGCCTTGGTTACTACTTGTCCACCCTCAATCAAGGCTATTGTGATTATGTAAATAAGTTTTTCAAATGTCAATAACACACTAACTTACATCACACACCAGTACATGGCCTTTAAGTATCCAAAGACTATTGGCTTTTGTCATAATGAGGTCTTGATCTCATTGAGGAAATCAATACTCATTATTCACAATGACACTAATCTATCATTATTGCTACCAAATATGTCACCAAGTGGGTGGAATCCATTCTTCTTATCTCAATAAAACCTAAGAAGATTATAGATTTCATCAATCACCATATCATCTTCCACTTTGTTGTTCCTCATAATATCATCACTAACAGTGGAAAATATTTTAAAAACAAGAAAGTCCAAGCTCTTTGTGATGCTTTTGGCATCAAGTTAAGATTTTCATCACTCTATCATCCACAATCAAATGGATAGGTGGAATCTTCCAATAAAATCCTCAATAAAAATTCAACCAAATTAGTAAGTGCTTCAAGTCAAGATTAACACTTGCACATCCCTTTCACTTTATGACCCTATCACACTAACATTAGAACCTCTATGGGTGCTACCCATTTATCTCTCATCTTTTGGGTAGAGGCAATCTTGCCTCTTAAATTCTATATTCTATTCACTTTGCATATCTTTATATGAGATCCTTTTTGAGAGTGATTATCATCAGGAATGTCTTGATCAACTTAAACTACTTGACGAACATCATTTTGTAATACTTAATCATCTTTGTGTCTATCATGAATTAATTAGGTATGCATACAACAAACACTTGAAAAAGAGAAAATTTAATATTGGAGACCTCATACTTAATGAAAACCAACATATAACTAATATGGAGAAAATAAAAAGAGGTAAGTTTGCTTTCAATTGGCTTGGACCCTACATCATAACCCATAATTATGGATCAGGAGCTTATCTTTTGTCTTCTCTCGAAGGCAAACCAGAACTTGAACCTCGTAATGCTTCACATTTTCATCCTTTCTATTATTAAAATAAGGATTAAACTCACTTTTGTGTCTAACTTAATCTTGCACCTTAGCTTATGGTATTTTCACCTTCACCTACATATCCCTATTCCTCTTGAGGATAATTAATTACAACATATAACCATGTGAATATCCATCATAATTATAGCTCATCTTAGGCATGGATACCATAGCTCTACCCATGGCATGGTTCTCATGGATACTTATCATCTCTAATCAAATTGAATCCCATGATTAATTGTCTTTCAAACCACTTTTCCTCATCCATCATTAACCTTTTGTGCTAATAGTCTTACCTCCATACAAGTATACCTCTAAGCCTAAATAGACTTGTCCATGTCTAAACCTAGAATTCAAAATCAAATTAGGCTACCAAAATATCACTTAGGTCCATATCTCTAGCATTACAAACTACTCCATTAAAGGACAACTGCCCAAGAACTATATTGTTTAAAGATAAACTACTTCCTTGAAGGATAGCTATAAAACTCTAACTTTAGACCACTCCCTTGAAGGATGGATATGTTAAGTTTATAAAAAATCAAACATTTGAAGCTTCCCACATTGATCAAATTCATCAACATATCAAAACAACAAAATCAACAAGTAACCCTATGTCAAAAGTAAAGTAAGCAAGTTGTAATTGGCTTTTACATATGTCATTACTAGACTTCCCACATTGATCAGTCTACCCATTGTATAAAGGCATGGACTTATCTATTATGGTTCTTTGGTCACCTATAGAAGGGGAAAGTTAACCCACATTAGGTTACCATATTAACCAATTCCCATTTAACCATCTACCTATTCCCTAATTTTCCTTCCTAATCTCTCTAACAATCAAGGGACTATGAGCTTACTTAACCAAAATTGATCAAGATACCTTCTTTTTTAAATTAAAGCATGCCTATGCAAAGAATGTGACATGATTATTTTCACTAAATCATATTCAACTTCAGTTTTGTTAGGCCCTTGTCAATGAAAACATCATGCCTTTTTCTTACATTCCATTCATTATTACAATAACTTCAACCTTGCACACACAATCAACCAATCAATCAACTCCACATCAGTTGGCTAATGCAAGAAAAAAAAACACACTAATTCGATAGAGCAAAAACTACCAAAAGTCAAATGGTGAAAATTATTTCATGTTTTTACTTTTATCATAGATATTTAGGGTTTTCCCTGACCATTGGTAGTCAAGTTAACCATTGACAATTGCCTAGGGGAAAATCCTAACTATCGATGGTTGGGGTCCCACATTATTTTTTCAATTTTTAAATACCCCACCTAAGTGTTAAGTTTTTGGGAGGTTACCTTATCTCCCCTACACCAATCACTTGACCTTTTAGAGTTTCACTTTCTCTGACTAACCTGTTTGACCATGTCTACCTTAATGGTGGCCATTTTTGCCTCAAACATTTGCATGTTTTGCACTAACCTTGCCTTGATCATTTTGACTACATTAACCAACCTTGCCATGTTGAAATTTTTTAATTTACACCACCTCATGCATGAATAAACAATTTATGTTATTTCATGGGACCACTTCCTACCTTAGATACCTATGAATAATGATAACCCTATTTAGATGACTTGATAGGAATGACCTGATCAGCTATGACCAACACTATGGACCAATTACCCTATCATGTCTCCCTAGAACCTGACTTAATTTTTATCAACATTAACACCTTTAGTCTCTATGTGATCTTTATTATCACACTTATTCTCATTTTGTGCACAAGTTAATGTTTCAAATCCCCAACCCTTTTGTGTCACCTACCTCATGACTCACCATTTACCATTTATCAAACCCTAACCTAATTTTTTTTTGAGGGGGAACACCTCCTCCCATACTCGAGGCAATTAGACCTTGAACAACAATCTATTTTTTTGTTGCTTATTAATTCAAAGTTTCATAACAAAATGGGGCAAAATGTAGACACTCTAAAACTACATAATTTTAAATGTCAAAATTCTTAGAACCCCTACCCAACCCTAAAACTAGTTGAACACCTCATTGACTTATCCCACTTATTAATTTACTAACTTAACTTTCTAATTCACCTCTCTTTTAACTTATTTTCATCTAGACCTTCAAATGTTAATGATTAGCCTAGCCATTAATAGTTATCCTGACCATTGATGATCAAGTCTCCAAGCATACTTTAAATCATTACTATTTATATGAGATAAACATGGCTACATTTAGCATCTTCCCTTATGCGAGGCCAACCTAATTTAAAGCATCATAATTAGCAACTTTTTCCTCTATCCATTTAACAACTTCCTCCTACACTAATTAGTAACTTCATCCTATAAAAGGAGACAAGCAGGGAGAGATCCAGGTCTAAAAATTTAGCAATATACATCCAAGCTATCTTGCATGCAGGTATCCAACATACCTTTAACAAACAAATAGCATCAACACAAACCTAAACCTCTATCAAAATTGCTTTTGAAGGCCAAAGTACTGTCACTTTAGCCAAATTGCTTTAGCCTTCCACCATCAAGTTACAGGTATTGTGTGCTTGTTTTCTATGATCTATTTCATTTATAACCTCCCTACTATATCCATACTTATCTTTATCTTATTTTCCATCTTTTAGATCCATAACATCCTTCTTTTTAAATAATTACCTAACCTATCATTACTTTTCTAAACACTTTCAAGATTTTATAGGCAATCACCAATGGTTAGCCCAACCACTGATGTTTATCTCAACTATCGAAGGCCACCCAACTGCTAATGGTTAGTGTAACCATAAATGGTCATTGTGGCCTAAATAATAACAAGCTATTTCCAACCCCTTAACCCTAACCAAACCCTACTTTTTGCATTCCAACATATTGACAGAGCCTATCTAGATTTTTTAAACTTGACCCCAACTATCTTATTATGAGTATTGACCCACTTTTGCTATATTTAGTCAATTTGTTTAACAATAAATTTAATTTCATCTCATCTTACATGAATTTACTTTCCAATTATTGAATGTAAGTTTCCTTTATTTTCATTTATATCAACTTAATTATTATAAATAGTGGATTGATAGTCTCTTAGAAATTATATGCTTCTTGAATCTAGCTGACACTAGGTAGTCCACTCAACCATCCATCTAATAAACCCATTTTTCTAGTGTCTTTCTTATCTATAGGTTATTCATTCCAAGCCAAAGAGGAATTGCCATCATTGTCTAGATCATATGTGCACTCTATTAGGTATTCCTTTACACACCTTATAATTAGTTTCATTACTTACTTCCAAATTAAGAAATTGGAAAACATTAAGAGAAACACCTCTACCTAACCTCCTATATTCACTTACCCATACATGTCATCTTCCCAACCATCCATGTCCAAATATCAATATGTGGTAACCTCCCAACCTTCCACTAGTTATCCTTATGTTGTACCTACCCAAACCTAATAGAATATACCCTAAAACTATGGGGGTGCACAACTGCAAATAGATTTAATTAAGATGTTAATGGAAAAGATGACCACTTTGGAGTCATCTATCTTTTGTGTCCATAACTTATTATCATACAATAAAATATGAAATGAACTAATTCATCCATATATCCCAATCTGACCTTGTCCTCTTCAATGGGAGCTTCTAATTTTTTAAAAATTTCAAAGAAAGGAAGATCCTTGGTAACATCTTATAGATTTTAGATAGTCTTGTTATTTTATTGACAATGATGATGCTCTCCTTCTTTGTACCTTTCCCATGTCTCTATCAGTTCTAGCACTAGATTGGTACAATGTTATTACCAAGCACTCCCTTAGGTTTAGCACTAAATTGGTACAATGTTATTACTTTTCCATAAACGTCTCTAAGAAAGTCTTCATCGCTAATCTCTGCTCCATTCATAAATTTGATGATGAGTCCATTACTAACTTCATAGCCTATTGGAGAGGTTTGATAAACCAAATCTCTTTCTCCTTTCCCCAACCTAAGATGATTGATATTTTCTCTTAGGATTATGCCAAACATATTTTCTCCACTCTACAGGTTCAAACTTTCAAGACCTTTGATGAAGCTTTCACCATGGCACAAAAATTTGAGATTAGAGACATTGATGAGGGGAAGCTAAAATTTAGGAACAAGAAGTATAGTTTCAAATCAAATGAAACTTCCTCCTCTAAAACCACCATCCATTCCAATACTAACACCAATACCAAGGGACTTGAAAATGTAGTTGTCCTTAAAACTGCCCCTCCTTCAGTTGTTAACCAACCCAACTCTTCTAATTATTCTAACTAGAATACTTGAAACCAAAACTATAACAATCAAAAGCAATACACTCCATTAGGGGAGTAATATGATTTATTAAAAATTGTTTTTTAAAATAAAACATCATACCACTTGCTCCAATTAAACCCCCATAAAAATTTGATTCCTCTCATCTCACCCCTAGTTGGTATAAGGAGAATAAATTGTGTGCATTCCACTGTGTCATTAGAAATGATGTTAGTAGATGTAATACTTTCAAAATCATTATCCAAGGGTTGATTGAAAAGGGGGAACTTATGATGGATACCCATAACACACCCCCAAATTAGTCACTTGACATATTTAGACAACTTTTTCCCAACCATGCCCTTTCTATAAATAATGAAAATAATAGAGCATAATACTCTCACAACCATGAGGTATATACTATTAATGTGGTTCTTGGTGGAATAATTGTTGAGGAAACCATTTTCCAAACCACATTTCCTTCCCCTTTAATTATTGAGGTAGTGGATTCACCTTATATTCCTTTAGAAACCAAAATAAAGGAAACAACTATTCCCCTCTCTTTACTTGTTGAGGTAGTGGAGCACCAGCCTCTCCTTTGGAAGACATACCAAAATAGGTAACCATTACCACCATATCCTTCTCTTCCACCATAAAATAATACACTCTTCCTTTGGAAAACATTACTAAGGAAGAGGTCACTTTATCTATCTCTCCCATGGAAGACTCACCTTCATAAGCTTTAGAGTCTTTTATTGAGGAAAAGGACAAGGTGACTACTCCTCTCTCTCAACCCATGGGTTTATACTTTAAGACCAATACCAAAGGGATAAAATCCACTATAATCCTTTCTCTAGAGTGGTTCAAAACTTAGAGTACCTATCCTAACCCAACATTGATTATGCCACATTTTGGCACTATCTTGGGCTCCCCTGTCCAACCAAGTAAGAACCCTCAACCATACCATTGTAAATCCAACCTTCCACTTTCATTAATGAACCCACCATCACCCCGAACAAACCAATAAAAACCTTTACCTCTCAAACCATAGTTAAACCAACCAAACTAAATCCACCTAAAGTACCCCAAACACCTTATACCATCCCAACCAAACCTATCAAAAACCTAGGTGTGCTCTCTACTCAGAGCCTTACTCACCCTCACTTAAAGTTGGATTTAGCACCACCTACCCCACCAAAGAAACCCCAAGTTAAGCCAACCAAGAAAGAGGAGCCACCTAGGATCCCAAAAGACAAAACCTTGCCACTTATTTCTACCTTGCCTTCCATTTTGGGACCACATCATTCTCTCATCCTAGGACCTCATCCTTCTCTTAAGAAAACAAATCTCCCAAAGATAACCCAAACCTAACCTCCTCTTCTAGCTATGCCCCTACCTATTCTTTTCATGCCCTCTATATCCAAACCCTCCACTACTAAACATCCTACTTCTAACTCTTATATTTTAAAACCACCCACTATCAAGCTTGCTATTTATAAAACTTATACTTCCAAACCACCAACCACCAAGAATACTCCACCACCCAAAACTCCTACTCCTAAGCCTAATCCTAAGAAGGCTTCCACCCCAAAAGTTAAAACCAAAACTCCAACATCCTTACCACTTTTTCTTGAGTCTTACCCAACCATCCTATAGATATTATTGCAATATTCTTACTTAACTATGCCTCCCATCAAACCATTTGACCCCCATAATCCTAAGCCATCCTAGTTTGATGATAGTCTGATTTGCTCATACCATAAAACATCGAGACATGACATAAATAACTATAAATCTCTCTAATTCCTTGTCCATTAGTTATGTGATAATGATGACCTTTTATTAGAGGAACCACCCATAACCCATAGCTACTCCAAGAACCACAAGCCACCACCCCAAACCTACCTGCTCTTATGCTCTCATCTAAGAGTGAGGAGGAACTAAGGTAGTCATCTAGCCCAACTCTTCCCCAAATACATACCATCTATATGGTCACATTATCATAACCCAAACAAAAGGATAAGGGGAAGAAAAATTTTCCATTCTATGGACATACCCTTCTTCCACCACCCAATCACTTAACCAAACCCAAAAACTCACTCCTCCTTAATCCAAGATATCCATCTTGGGTACCTCTTGATCTAACCCGTCTGAGTCAATCCAATGAGTAGTTCTGAAGTAACTTCACCAAACACTATAAAAGATGAGTTTATATGAACTAATCAATACCTCACCCCATCACCAATAAGCAATGATATAAGATTTGTAGTCCATAGAGGTCCAACTAGAAGATACACAACCTTTAGCAGCCTTTATTAGAGCCCTCAAGCTTTCCACCCTTATTAACTTTAAAGATTTGGAAATACACTTTATTCATCCTTAAAATCCGAATCCTCCTCTCTTCATTACCACATACATTAACCAAACCCACATCAAGAGGGTTATGATTGATGGAGGGGCTAGATATCTCCTCCTACACATATGACTATCTAAAATTGCCAAAGAACATTATGTCAAAAACCACAACAGTGCTCCATTCCTTCAATGGCACTATGGAAATAACTCTAGGAACCATCATCCTCCACATTCATCTAGGATGTCATACACTTCCTAAGCTCTTATATGTAGTAAAATACAAGTTCAAGTATAATGTCTTACTTAGATGCCCTTGGATCCATTCCATGAATTATGTAACATCTACCCTATATTGCTGCATCAAATTTGAGCACGAAGGTTAAGTAGTTACCATACAAGTTTACACAAGCCATTTCACATCATGCAACATGACATATTGGCCAAATTATGTTCTCCTCCTTCCCTCCACCAAGTCTTCATTAACCAATGATGACTCCACTTCACTTACCAACCAAGCCTCAACTAGCTCATCTATTCCTTCTACCCAAATCCCCATGAACCCCTTAAAATCTACATTCTAACATCTCTCACTTAGGGAGTATCACCTCTTGGCCTTGTATGCCTTCCCTAATCCCTAGGAGTATGATAACCTTAACCATAACCCTAGTTACTAAAGACACCTAAAACTGGCCATCGATAACCCCCAACCAGGCTTTTGACCAATTTCTACTCAAAATGCACAATTTGGCATAAAAACACTAAAACATGCTAAATGAGGTGAAATCAACATATTCAAGTGTTGATTTTGGCTAGGGTATCACTAAATGGGGTAATTCAATTTATGGGCTAGCTAACTTTGATCAAATCATTTTGAGTCAAAATTCCAAATTTGAACCTAGATGCTCTGGATTATTCTTCCCTATCAAATATTTTGCATAAGACACATGCCTTTATTATTTTTTGTTGGTAACATCCTAAATGGTAATACAATTCCAATGGATCTAACAGTTCCTTCCAATTTCAATATAATCAAATTTTGGACCAATAACAAGGTATTCTGATTAACCTGAGTAATATGTGCATAAAGTGCTTAATCATGCTTAAGAGATAATTAACCCAAATCAAGGCATAATAAAAAATTCCATGGAAACTTGTTGAATAATTTATTTTGGAAATGAATATTGAATATCTACATCATTAGGTGACCTCATTTCTTGGAAAGACATCTCTAGGCCATAAATGCCACAAATATCACGATTCATGCCTCCCATGCCTCATCAATGCCTTCCATGATGCCCTCCATGCCTCTTAATTTACCCTTGTTCCAATGTCATGATGAGGATAATTAAAAACTTAATTCCAAAAATTGAATTAATCCTCAACCACACATCTCAATCTTGAGATGGATGGTTGAGGTTGATTATGATCAAATCCAAAAATCTATAAATAGGAGGCCTCACAACATCATTTCTAAGATTTTTTTATGCAAAGTTATAATGCCAAATTGGTTCCAAAAATTTCAAGAAATTAGTATTACCATGTCAAATTGATTCCAAGCCAAGCCAATCCATAATCCAAAAGTGCCAAGGAGAGATGGAGGTATCCAAGCTTCCATTGTTAAGGACTTCACGAGCACAAGCCAAACAAGCCACTACTATAAAGGCATTTGGAGCATCTAAAGAAGGTGAAGGAATTCTTATGTTTGATTCGTTACTTTTTAGTTGTGTTTAGCATTTATTTTTGTTAACCAAGCTCTCCCAAGTGTCTAGGCCTAGAGATGTTATGTTATTAGTGTGTCTATTTAATTTTGTTTTCATTTTGAAACTAACACCATACTAACAATCCTCTCTTGAGTCAAATTCCTAGATTTGATAATGGCATGCCTGGTGGGACCAGACATATCCTACACATGAAGGAGATCATTTTGCAACTCTAAAATATTTATTTGAGCCCTTAAAACTCTTGAAAATTGATTTTCTAACTTTATTTTGTTATTTTTGTTTGCCACGGTTTTACATAGTAACCAACATTGGCAAGTAATACCAACATCGGTTACCTATCTTAATTGACGTCAGCTAACAAAACTGACATTGGTTAAATTTTGGTTAGCCAGAGTAATCAATGTTGGTGGTAATAACTGACGTTGGTCACTATGTTTTTCCAAAAAACATAGACCTGAGAGCTACTTTTCCAATGTTTATTATTTCAAACTCAAAAGAGCTTAAAAACTAAAGGATATGCTAACAATTTTGCTACAAGACCAAGCTTGATATTTGTTCAAAACATGTTTAAATCACCTTTGCATGTTTAAAAATTGATTAGGAACATTATCTTTGGTGTTTTAAAAAACATTTAGATGTTTTTTTATGAATGTTTTCAAAGTTTTCAACTAAGACCAAGGGGTCAAATGAACACCACCAAATCTTTCATTTGGGCTTAAAATTGAACACACTTGTCATTTTTGTCTTCAATAGTTGTTTGATCTAATTTTTGTTTGGAAAGAAGAGGGAACCCTTAGAATCAAAAGGGCCATTCCTATCACAAATATCCTAGTTCAAGGCTTAAAAATAAAGTCATCTAAATCACTCCTCAAAAACTCGTTAAAGTTTAGGTGACCTTGAAAATGACCGTAAAGTCTTTCTATCTCATGTTTTATTTATTTTATGCATCTTGGCTTGTGAGGGGGATGTCATTACCTCCCATGAGTTCTTTAGGGAAGATTTGACCTAGGGTTTCATCTCCTAGCATTGACTTCATTTAATCCTTTTGAGTTACACATGGGATGTATCTATATTTAGACATTGTACTACACTGATTGAAGATCAAGTTGTAGTGGTTGTAAAAATGACTAGACCTTTTCACAACTAGCCAATGTCATGGTCACCTAATTTCCATGCTTATCCTTTACATCATTTGATGTAAAACTCATTATGTAATTGATTCCCCTAAAAACATTTGAAACTTGATAGTTTAGTCAACCCCACATGCCATACTCTTTCTAGTATTTAGATGATTATACTTAGCATGTTTTTGGATCATTTTATCATTTGGTATGTTTTGAGACTAAAAATTGTTTTTTTGTTAACAAATCCATGTCAAAACCAATTTTTCTATATGTCACTCTTTTATCTAAAGAGGCATTATACTGGCCATTTTACACCACACTTGTGCCTTGAAACTTTTACTAAACTTGTTTGTGTATGTGTCATTTGAGTTGTAGAGGGTAGCGTTATGCTTCCCAAATCATATCAAACCATTTTGCCTTTGAGTCTTTGAAAGATAGTATTGACTACATAATTAAAGCATGCTTACACCATTAGGCTGCTTAATTTATTACAAGACTAGTTTACCTTACACCAAAAACCATTTTTTCAAACCACATCATGCATACTATTTGGACCTTTGTCTTGTGTTGTCATGTTGTCTAATCTTGTCTAGCTTGTTTAGTCAAAACCTAGTTTTCATCATTGAGTTTTCAATTAGCCTTTTCAAATTTGGATTCAAAAATTGATTGATTTTTGTTTAGGCCTTAATTCATGGGGCTGATACATAGATCTTTCTCTTTTGGGTTGCATAACTTTGATTAATCAATTACCCAAAATTGAAAACTATTGATGGTTTTTTTGTTTAATGCCTATCCTCATCATTATTTGTGCCTTTATTTAAGACAACACAACCTTTTTCAAAGATCCTTTTATCTTATGCCTTATGCCAACTGATAATGTTTATGTTTGATTCCATGTGCTAGGTCTATGCCAAAGTTGTTTCCAAACTTGTTAGATTAAATCAAATCACATTAGCCTTTGTTTCAAGTCTATATTTTGATGTTGTTAGGCCAAAATTCCTAGCACATGTCTATTTATTTTATCCTATCTTTTGAATCCATGTTTGGACAAAAGACTTAAAAACTTAGATTTTCTCTTTCCTAGTTTAGACCTTGTTTGGAACACTTTAACCTAGATGTTTGACATGCCAATTTTTATTTAGATGCTTGACCTTTTTTGCATATGACATTTTACATTAGACATTTGATGTTAGACTATTTTATGACAAATCTTAGCACAAACCATTTTGGAGATACAACTCTACTTTCAAACCAAAATTGAGATACAACTCCACCCCTTTGACAAAGTTAGACCAAGCTTGAACCATTTGTCTTTTGGACATAGTTTTTCAAAGTTTGTGGAACTTTAAGACTTTTTGTTTTGGAGCTTTCATAATTTACGTGGATATGTCTAGCTACACTTATGATGGAGTCACATAAAATCTGACATATGATAGAATGGTTGCACAAAATGACTTTTATGGATTTAGTCAAGACCCAAATGATGCTAAGATGGTTTGTGAGACAAATTTTAATCCACCTTATATTAATCATTGATGGGAACAAAGTCATAAAATAACTTATGATCTAACTCAAGACCTTGATTGGTATGAAGAGGCTTGTAAAGAGGACTTTGAATACCCAACTATAGATACTATTATTTAGGATATGAATCCATACCCTCTTTTCAATAATCAGTACATGGAACACAATCAAGAACCAACTTATGAGCCAACTCACAATTGGGATGATATGGTTTATGAGGAAGAATTGGATGCTTTGGCTTTTGCAAGCAACTAAACTCCAAAACACCCAACCATTTCTATACCAAGACCTCATCCTTTTGTTTATGTAAGAAATCAAGTTCCACAATACCCCTTCATCATTCCAAGACCTAGTCCTTTAGCTTGTGTGAGCAATCTAGCCCCATAATGCCCTATCATTACCATCTCATGACTTTATTCTTTGGCTCATGCAAGCAATAATGCTCCCTAATGCCCTACCACTATCCAACCATAGGCCATTCTTATTTTAATACCAATCCCAACCAAACCTTAATCGATCTAATCTTTTGAAGACCAAGCTATGTTCAGAACTAGTATTTTATAACTCATTATAAACAAAGGCCAAGAGAACCAACTAATCCAAGATGTTTCTATTGAATCAACCATTTATGTAAGTCAACCTATGATAAATTACCTATTGATCTTATACTAGTTATTGAGGAGTCTCACACTAATGAGCTAGTCTTTGTCGAGTCACTTATTAATGATTATAACTTCCTTTGGGAAAATCATTACCTCGACCATGTGCCTATTTTTCAAAAGCCACATATTTACAAGCCAGACTCTAAGGAGTTGTCTCTTAACCTTTTTCCCATCCTAGAGGAGTCTCACTTTGATAAACTAATCTTTATGGAGCCCATCATGTTGTTACAGGTTGTTACTTATCCAATAAAAATCATTTAACAAGACATGATTGCAATAGAGTACTCATCAAATGAAGAATCAAAGTTAGAGTCAAGTTCTATTCTTAAAATGACATTAGATTTAGCATCAAAATTAGAATCAACATTAGTCTCAACATCGAATTCAGAGTCCCTTGAGTTAGAATCAAATTCAAAAGAATAACATGTTTTTGGCTATTACAACATTGGTTATACAATACTTGCAGATCAATTTGAATACATTTGTGATCCTTCTATGGTTTTTGAGGATGAGTACTTCAGGTTTGACACAAGTTCTCATAGTATCTTCTATAAGGATTGTGATGCTAACACCCATTCCATTACTATTCCATAGGCCATTAGCATCAACTAAAATAGCCATATTATTGACATTCCATCTCCCACAAATGTTGATTGGGACCAACAGAGTCACACTTTGTTAAACTACATCCATGGAGACATAGTAGTTGAAGAAGAGCAAGGAGGCCAAGACCACATCCATGTAGCAGAAGAACACTCTCCTAGTGAAACATTTTTCAAATCTCTAGAAGACAATCAAAGTCAAAAGTCAACATTCCTTAGTGAAACCTTCTCATAGGTGCTATGAGACAATCAAGACAAATTTATTAGTGAAAACCTCATTGAGGCACTAATAGCTGAGCATAAAAGTTTTTCACTACTTGATGAAGAAAAAATCAAAGATAAAATCAAAATAACTTCTAATCTATAGCCTAATTAGATGGTAGCTACTCTCAAGATCAAATAATAGAAAAATTTGTTGGTCTTATCAAGATAACAAGTCTTCATCCCTACCATAACTAAAGTTATGTTGAATCTGGCATCAACAACATTATGTGTGATTGAAAGTCTTGATCTTCATTTGTGTCCCCACCATTTCACATTCCATTATAATCTACCATTCTATTTCACAATCAAACCTACCATCCATTATTTGTCCTTGTTTACCATCCATGGCTATATTTTCCTTTGTAGAGGCTATAAAGATACCTTGTCTCAACATTTGAAGGAATCAGAATCAACAACTAAGAAAGGTCACAAAAGCATTCTTGATAAAGTAGTTATTTATATGAGGTGTGGGATAGAAATTAACATGATCAAGTATTTTATTTGTATCATTTGTTGATTAGGATAGGAATCTCCCCATCAGTAGGAATGATAGAATCAAAAACCATACCCAAGCCAAAAACATGTACCATATCATTTCACACTACCATTTCCATTGTTATATATGCCTATTTGACATTATCATAGATCCTGTCATTCACCCCACCACTTGGGGGCAACCATCTTCCCATTTTATTCATCCATAATTATCTGTAGTGACACCGTATTATCTTATCATTCCATTCGTCTCTAGACAAAGCTTATTTTTAGCCATCCTACCCAATACTATTTTGATCTTGGTTCATTTGATTCTTCTCACATATTTTGTGAGAGGTTTCCGATCAAGTTTCAACAATCAATCATATCCATATTTATAATGATATTCTATGAAAGTAGTGTGATAGTTGATTTGGCAAGATATCTTTCATCCTTTATCGACGTTTGTTTCTGTGAGCTTGATTATAACTGCCTATGGGCAAATAAATGTCTCACTAGTCTTGCTACTAATTATAACCACCTATGGAAAAATTAGTATCATTGAATTTTGCCATTATATCTTTGTTATAACTGCCTATGGGAAAACTAGGGGCAACACTTATTTATCATGCATTGCTACATCACCTTGCCATTACTATTTTCATTTGACTAGCCATTTACCGAATTTGAGAATTTTTTGGGACCTAGTTGGTTTTTCACCACCTTTTATGTGGATGGAACTACTATGACTTGAGGTCATTCTAGGACTATGTGGGTCATGCACAATTCATGTTGAGGTCACCTCCATCCCCCTTTACATATGCTCTCACCATTTTGTGAGCAACCTAAGCTAAATGATCTTTCCATTTTGAGAGCATGTATCTTGTCATTTTATAACGAGTTAAGATACCTCAAAATTCCAAAACTATTCATAATATTTAAAAAATACAAAAAATATTTATCCTGTCTAAGCCTAGTCAGTTATCCTCGATCTGCCTTACTGGGGCATTGTCATTTTTAGGATGCTTTCTTTTGCTTTTATTTTCAGGCTTTCTATTTGTTTGTTTATTTCAAATTGTTTATTTGTTTGTTTGTTTTTCTATTTATTTGTTTTCCTATTTGTTTGTTTTTAGCATTGCTGCCTCGACTCAGTCTATATGTGTTCATTGGGTGATTCCTCAAGTACATTATTCTTGAGTCCATCCATATTCAAATGTCAACATTGTCATCATGGTTTTTATCATTGGTGCATTATTTTCAAGTGTTTATTGGATTGAGAGTCAGTCTTTATGCATATTTTGGCTAATTCTTCATGGTGTTCTATCATGAAGCCTACCATCACATGTAAGAGCTGGATCTAATTGATGAAAAATGCACAACCATGCTCAACAATCTTCAAGCATATCAAAACTGACTCAAAGGCCACTATAATCGGCATGTTAAGTATAGAACATTTGAACTTGGCGATCTTGTTCTTAAATTAAACCAAAAGAATATCATAGCTAAGAAAAACATAAAGGGAAATTCAAATCAAACTAGATAGGGCCTTTCATCATAACTACAAATTATGGATTAGGAGGATACAGGCTTGCCACACCAGATAGTGATGAACTTCTAGAGCTGATGAATATTATTCATCTCAAGTGGTAATATTCTTGAATGCTAAGGTGTATTGTCTATAAGGAACATTTTATCTATGCCATTTTATCACTATTATTTTTTATGCCAATACCATCCTTATCTGCCTCTTTGTCGTATCCACTTTCTACTTCTATCCTATCAACCTAGTATGTCGAAAAGCCTAGCTCATTTGACCTTCATTTTTGTCATTCATTATGCACTTTCAACATTGAGGTATCTGATTAATTCATCATTTAGTTCAAATACTTTATATAGGGAGCATATTTTGGGATAGTGTGATAGAAGTTTTATTAGTTGCATCATTCATTTGTTAGTCCTTTCTTACCACCAGTCTTGCTACTAATTATAACCACCTTTGGGAAAATTAGTACCATTACTCTATGTCATTGTGTCCTAGTTATAACTACTTATGGGAAAAATATGGGCAATAGTAAGCCTATTTACTAACTTACCAACTTACCACTTCTTATACCGCGTTGTGCCTTTTTACCAATTGTGCCTATTTTGTTTGAATTGACTGCTGCACTAGTCGAGTTCCTCCATTGTAATTGCAGAATTATAGTGATTTGAGGTCCTACTTTGAGACTATATATGTAGTGCTAAATAATTATTGAGGTTAGCTTAGTCACCCGTTTCCCCATGCTCTTGTTATTTTGTGATCAACCTAAGTTTGAATGCTCTTGCCATTTTACGAGCACCCTAAGCCACACTCTCATCATTTTGTGAGCAACCTTAGTTTAAACGCTCTCACTATTTTGTGAGCTTAAACCATTTTAGTGTCTCATCATTACTTGATCAAGTTGAGTTACTTCAAAACATTCTAAAAACATTTGAAAAATTGTTACAAAAGACCAAAAGCATTGACCACTTCTTTGCCTTAAGGATTCTAGGAACCCTTACTAAGTTACAAGTAAATCACTTGTCATTTAGTTTCCCCATCCTTTTTGGCCTTTTCTCTCATGCACTTTCCATTTTTCAAGACCATTCCTCTTGTTCTATCACATCCATTCTATTTTTTTCATCAGTTATCACATTCTTCCCATTATGTGGGAGAACTACATTTGGCCTAAATTTTTTTATTTGATATTACATCTATGGAACTATGTATGCAACGTCCACTTGCCTAGTGTATATGGAGATAACTCAGCTACCCCCTTTATTTTCATCTATCCCTCATTTTTTTCATTTGTTAAGTTGTCACCTATTTTATAGGGGCAATGTTCGTAAGGTTTCAATTGCATTGTTTGTTTGTTTGTTTTTGCTTTATTTGTCTTCTTGTTTGTTTGCTTTTAGCATTATTTCCTTCATTCCATTTATGTGTGGTCATTGGGTGATTCCATGTCCACACTTACACTTGAATCCATCTATATTCATATGTTTACATTATCATTATGGTTTCTATCATTGGTGCATTATTTTCTATTGAGTATTAGATTACGAGAGTTAGTCCTCATGATGTTATACCATGATGCCTACCAAAACATGCTATAATAAACCTCAGCTTCAAGAATTTTATTCAGTAATGGTGGGATCTCTTTGAAACTAACATCTTGATTCTATCCTAATCATATCCCATATAGAGTAATTAACCATGAAATTTTTTTAACCTTTATTAGTTCAGATGAGCATCTCCCTACTAGTAAGTCATTCCAATTCATCATTACCCTCTGTATTAAGTTATCATTATCCTCAACCAAGTTTATCATGTTTTCCATAATCAGGGTCCAATGATTATAACCACCTATGTGTAAATCATTACACACTGTCCCACCTATATTTATTAATGATTATAACCACCTTTGGGAAAATCATTATGTTGTCACCATTTTAATTTTTATACCCATATAGGGGCATGCTATCTTGCTTTTTCTATCTTAAATAGGGAATCTCCATCTTCTCAATGATTATAACTACCTTTGGGAAAATCATTGTGCTATCATACCATGTTGAACACTATCAAGGTACAATGCTTATAACCACCTTTGGGAAAACCATTGTGCATCATCCCACTTTCATTATCAATGATTTTAACTACTTTTTCAGTATCATTATGTTTTCACCCCATCATCTTTCCTTTCTTTGGTCCCCTCATTTCACTTCTTTCTTTTCGAGGGACTATTTGCCGACCTACTTGTGCCAACTATTCCCTCTAGGGGGCATCATACAGTTAGTTCATCATAATTGTATTTGTAGGCATATAGGACCTTTTCATTCTTTGAGAAGATGTTATTATGCTTATATCTTGTAATGCCTTCCCAAATAGGGGCAAACTATAGACACCTAAAACTGGCCACTGATAACTTCCAACCAGGCTTTTGACCAATTTTCATTCAAAATGCACAATTTAACATAAAAACATTAAAGTATGCTAAATAAGGTTAAACTGACATATTCAAGTTCTGATTTTGGCTAGGGTATCACTAAATGGGGTAATTTAATTTATGGGCCAGCTAACTTTGATCAGATCATTTTGAGTCAAAATGCCAAATTTGCACTTGGGTGCTCTAGATTGCTCTTCCCTATCAAATCATTTACACAAAACACATCTTTATTATTTGTTATTGATAACATCCTAAATAAGAATATGGTTCCAAAACATCTGACAGTGCATTCTAATTTTAATCCAGTCAAATTTTAGACCAATAACAAGGTATTTTAATCAATCTGAGTAATTTGTGCATAAAGTGATTAATCATGCTTAAGATTTAACTAACCCAAATCAAAGCATAATAAAAAATTCAGTGGAAATTTGTTAAATACTTTTTTTTGGAAATGAATATTGAATATCTACATCATCAGGTGACCTCATTTCTTAGAAAGACATCCCTAGGCCATACATGCCATAAATATTAGGATTCATGCCTCCCATACCTCATTAATGCTTTCCATGATGCCATACACACCTCTTAATTTCCCCTTATTCCAATGTCATGATGAGGATAATTACAAACTTAATTCCAAAAATTGAATTAATCTTCAACCACACATCTCAATCTTGAGATGGATGGTTGAGGTTGATTCTGATCAAATCCAAAAATCTATAAATAGGAGGCCTCATAACATCATTTCTAATATTTTTTGATGCAAAGTTATAATGCCAAATTGGTTCCAAAAGCTTCAATAAATTAGTGTTACCATGCCAAATTGTTTCCAAGCCAAGCCAAGCCACAAGCCAAAAGTGCCAAGGAGATATGGATGTAGCCAAGCTTCCATTGTCAAGGACTTCATGAGCACAAGTCAAGCAAGCCACTACTACAAAGGCATTTGGAGAATCCAAGGAAGGTGAAGGAATTCTTGTGTTTTATTCCTTGATTTTTAGTTGTGTTTATCATTTGATTTTGTTAACTAAGCTCTCCCTAGTGTCTAGGCCTAGAGATGTTATGTTATTAGTGTGTTTATTTCATTTTGTTTTCATTTTAGAACTAACACCATACTAACCATCCTCTTTTGAGTCAAATTCCTAGATCAAAATTACATCTTCAATACTGGAACCACTATTTATTTTGGGCCTCATAATCTCTAAATGAATCTTATCTATGGGGGAATTGATCAACCACTTGCCACCTCCTTGACCTCCTCTTCTCCTCAATTGTTCACCTCAAATTTCTCTTATTTGGATAGACTACAGTTCTCTAAGACATACCTCTATAGGTGTTTTTGGAAGGGATTCAGTCTAGGATGTTATAATCACATACCACATGAGTTTCCTCTATGTAAGATTCAAAATACTTGTGAAATATTTGGTCTCAGCTTCGCTCCACTTGAAGAGCCAAAAAACTAGCCTCCCATTACCATCATTGATGAGGATGTCCCATCCTCACCATCCACTCCACCATATATATCTGTGGATTTTGACATCATTAACCCTAATTTTTTTCATTAACATGATCATATTTATACCCTTGACTTATTAAAATGATGGGGAGACCATAACCATTCCTCTAACTCATCTTGAGATGGTAGGAGACAACTCTCCTACCATTAATACCATTCAATATTGGGATGACGATTCTAATATTGCCTATCTTGGTGTAGAAGATTATTCTATCTACAAATCCCTTCCTCATAAGACTTTAACCATGTTTAATGAATCCATAAGGGATAACAACTTGAGTACTTAGGATAACCCACACACTGTCAAAATTGGCCAATCACTTAATTCTATAGAGCTTCAAGATTTCCCCTCTTTCCTGCAAGACCATAGCATTACATTTATTTGGTCTTATAGTGATATGCCAAGAATTGACCCTTCCACTGTCACCCATAATATAGTCACCAACTATGATACTAAGCCCATTAGGCAAAAAATTTGTTAGATGTACCCTCGTATAACCCTTCTCATCAAAGAACTTCAATGCCTTCTATCTATAAATTTCATCCAACCCATTGATTATCCACAATGGGTCTCAAACATCATCCTTATCACCAAAGCAATAACGGGATATGAATTTGTGTAAAATTTCATAACCTTAACCTTTCTTTCCCAAAGGATGACTTTCCTTTGACAAACATTGACCAACTTGTTGATATTACAGCTAGCCATGGGATGTTATCTCTTATGGATGGTTTCTTTGTTTATTATTATATCTTAATTACCCCTGAAGATCAACACAAAAATATCTTTATCACCCCTTAGGGAAATTTATGCTATATTGTGATGCCTTTTGGTCTGAAGAATGCTAGTGCAACCTACTAGTGCATTATGACCTACATCTTCCATGACCTTATTCACAAAATTATTGAAAACTATGTTGATGACCTTATTTAGAAATCCAAATGTCATAAAGATCATTTGGTAGTTCTTAATATTATCTTTGAATGCCTCATCCATTACCACATTCACCTTAACCCCAAAAAGTGTATTTTTGGGATATTTTTAGGAAAGCTCCTTGGCTTTATCATCTCCCTTCGAGGAATCAAAGTTGATCCCATAAAAATTAAAGTAATCATTGACATGACTTCTCCCACCCACCTCAATCAACTCCATGTTTTTAGGGGAAGCTCCAATCCATTTTTTTTATCTCTCAGCTCTTAGATCAATGCCAATATTTCCACCACCTTTTGAAGAAAGATGTATCTTTTAAGTGGAACAAAGAGTATCAAAATGAATTTGAATTACTTAAATAGTACCTTACTTCTCCACCCATCCTCATTCCTCCCAAAGAAGATCAACCTTTTAATCTTTATATGTTTTCCACTGACCACTCCTTAGGAGTAATTTTGGCACATCGAGATGAACAACATAAAAAGCAATCCATCTACTACATAATTCAAACACTTATAGAATATGAAACTTGGTACAACCATACCAAAAACATTTACCTCGCCTTGGTCTTTGTGGCCACCAAAATTTGCCATTACCTTCTCAACCATAAGACCTATGTCATAAACAATACTGACCCACTCAAGTATATGCACTACAAGCCATACTAAAACCAATGTATGGCTAAGTGGATCATGTGCTTAGATAATTATAACCTTGAATTACTCCATTAGAAGTCAATAAAAGTTCAACTTATCTCCAACCAATTGTTTGAAGCATCCTTAACATATAAACATCCAAATCCCCGTGAGTTTCCCAATGAGTCCATCACCACCTTTTCTCAAGAGGACATCACCTATCAAATGACCATGTTCTTTAATGGATCAAAATGTCAACATGGTGGGGGAGATGGTATTATCCTTATCCCCCTTGATGGTGAATTGGTTCCTTTATCCTTCAAGCTACATTTCAATTGTACCAATAATATAGTTGAAGATGAATCCTTAGTGATAGGTCTCCAAACGACATTAGCCTTGGGAGTCAAAACAATTAGCATCTTTGGTGACTTCCAACTCATGGTCAATTAAATAAATGGCTCTTATCAATTTAATAATGATGTTTTTCAATAGTAAAAACAACTAGTTGATGTAATATTAACATCATTTTAACACTACCTTATCCAAACCATTCTATGATCTACAAACAAGTTTGCCAATACAATGGATTCTCTCACTTCCCAGATCTTGTCTACACCCTCTAACTCTAAGCTATCTATCATTATCCATCATCTTATTGAGCCTTATTATATCAAATTAGACTCTCGAACCATATTTAATGTGGAAGAGACCCAACCTGACCTTTGGTATAATTAAATCTTTGACTATCTGAACCTTTCCATCATTCCTTCCAATCATTCTAGGAATGGCCGAAGAGATTTCATTCAGAGTACCTCTTGTTACACCATATTAAGCGGAATCATTTATAAGCATGTCTTTGTTGGCCTTCTTTTTCACTATTTGAAAATAGTCATGAAGTATCTCATGCTATCAAGGAAATGCATGATGGTATTAATGGAGGCTACTTTAGTGGTCTAGTTGTTACTAAACGTATCCTTTACCTTGGTTACTATTGGCCTACCTCAATAAGGATTGTTGTTATTATGTGAAGAAGTGTGTTAAATGTCAACAACACACTAATTTATATCACACACCTAGCCATATTCTCCAAGTATCCAAATATTTTTGGCCCTTTTTATAATGGGGTCTAGATATTATTGGTGAAATTAACCCCCATTCTTTGTAGTGACATCATTCCATCCTCACTACAACAAAATATTTCACCAAGTGGGTGGAAGCTATTCCTCTCATTTCAACCAAGGCCAAAAAGATCATCAAATTTATTAACCGTAACATCATCTATTGCTTTAGTGCTCCACACAAAATTATCATTGATAATGGTAAATATTTTAAAAATAAGAAAGTCTAAGGTCTTTGTGATGCATTTAGTATCAAGTTAAGTTTTTCATCACCTTATCATCTATAATAAAATGGATAGGTTGAAGCCTCTAACAAAAATATTAACAACAAACTAACTAAAATGGTTAATTCATTTGGTTAGGAATGACATTTAAACCTCCCCTTCACCTTATGAGCATATCGTACTAGCATTCAAACCCATATGGGTGCTACCCCTTTCTCTCTTATTTTTGGAGAAGAGGTTGTCTTTCCTCTCGAAGTCCAAATTCCCTCTCTTTGTAAATCCATATATGTTATAATTTCTAAGGGTGATTATCATCAAAAATGTTTAGTACAACTTGAGCTACTTGATGATCATCATTTTTCCATGCTTACCCATCTTTGTGTCTATCAATAATGAATCAAGCATGCTTATAACAAGCACCTCAAAATGTGAGAATTCAATATTGGAAGTCTTATCTTAAAATAAAATAAACATGTAACCAATATGGAGAAAAGCAAGTGGGGTAATTTTGCTTTTAATTGGCTTGGAACTTATATCATAATGCATAAGTATGGATCAAAAGCTTATCAGTTATTCTCTCTTGAAGGGAAACTAGAACTTGAGCCCCTCAATGATTCACATCTACATCCTTTATTTTGTTAAACAAGATCTCACTCACCTTTTGTCCAACTTAAAATCATCCCTTATTTTCAACTGCCTTCATCCTCTTATTTTAAGGATAATTGATTAAAGATAGATCATGTGATTGTTTGTCATAGCCTTAGCCTAAGCTTTAACATGGGTATCATGGCTCTACCGATGGCATGATTCTGATGGTACTCTCTACCCCTTTATAGTATAGGTTCGTATGGTCATTGTTGCTTAAACCTCTTTTACCCATTATCAACTTTCTTATACTTTAGTCTTACTTTCATGAAGGTTAACCTTTTAAGCCTATATAAGTAAATCCATGTTAACAACAAATAAATCAAAATCACAAAAAATAAAAATTGTATATTCTATGGGTCATTCCAAGCATTCACAGACTGATTCCTTGAAGGAAAGCTACCAAAACCAATCAAATTACTCAATGTAAGGTTTATTTATCCCTTGAAGGATAATTATCAAAATCCTTAAACAAATCTCAAAAACATAGACCACTCACTTGAAGGATGGCCAAGTAAAGCATTTATCAAAGAATAGCAATTTATTGGAAGCCTCTCACATCCATCAGCGTCCCTAACTTCTGAATCAATATAAAAATATCAAAAGAACCAATAGCAAAGATAATTTTGGAAGTCGTAATCAGATTTCATAAGTAGACTTCCCACATCAATCAGTCTACACCTTCTATGACATGGACTTGTTTATACTATCTCTTTGGTAACCTACAAAAGAGGCATGTTAGTCTAACAAGAAGATTCCAATATCATCCATCTTCCCTCTATACACAAGGGATTTTTTATCTTAATTAACATTATGTGATCAATAGACTTTTTAACTACCTAACAAATGCTAATACAAGTCATTTGAAGGGCTTATGTTCATAAGCTAATCTAACTTCCATTTGTTGTAGTCCTTACCAAATAAGAAACATCGTGTCTTCTTATTATCCTCTCATACCTATTTATGCATTCATCAAAAATGTTTGTCTTTTTTATTGTCTCATCTTTATCATCTTTCTTATCTTTCCTCACATTTAGTTTTTTTATCCAACTTACTATAAAATATTTAAACTTATGTGTTTTGTTCTATCTTTTCCATCTTGTCTTCTTTGTTTAAGTCTTTTTAATCAAGAGAACACATTAATGAATTAACCAACTCAAATAACATAATATCATACCATCATGAACATAATCATCAATAATCATAAAGAACCATAATAAATCACATGATTAACAACATCCTATCTAATTTCACCAATCACATCATCACCATTTATCACATCATAAGTCATCACATATGTTGTCCATCATATGTATATTTTGACAACCTAATTAAACATGTATATAATCAAAATAACATCATCACATCATGATCATATAACTAAAAAATTTTACATAACCAATCACATCACCTAATAAAAAACTCTCTCACATCATCACAACCTATCATGTCATAAATCAATGAGTCATCAAATATGTTAATCCATCACATGCCTAGATAGGTAAAGAAATATAGATTCATTAATTTTAAAACATCCAAATTTATAGCCAAACATACATATACTCAAAATAAGAAGCTAATCATAATAAATCATTACAACATCATAACAATAACAACACACCCATAAACATGAGCAATAAACCATAAACCATATCCATAATCATAACCACATCATGAGATCATAATCATCATATATAACAATAATGAATATATATCTCAAAATCATCTCACTATATCATCTCATAGGATGGTATAAAAATCATATAATACTCAAAATATATAATCTCATGAGAATCTAGGGTGCTAGAGCACTACCATTCCCAAGATCATGTCCACTTGTAGGACCTATTTGTGTACCTGGGGATGCTACCCAATGACATAGTGTTACAATGCTATATTCCCCACCCCCTCACTATGTCACATACTCATAAAAGTATGGCTCATATAGAAGGTAATTAAATACCAGTGCCTCATAATATCAAATCTCCTTTACTATAAGAACGTATCTAAACATTATAATCATCCTTAATGGTCCTACAAGTGCTAGTGATCATGATGTTCCCTATCTCAAGGTATCCCTCTCCTATGTAACCAAGGCTAGATGGGATCTATCCTGATCCATCTCCTATATTAGAGTGGCCACCTAGCCTTGAGTTATATCTCTCTCTAGGTTCATTATCTCTAGAGATGCCTATGCCCCTACTAATGCTTCCCTATCCTGATCTCTCTATGATGAGTACCTACCTATCAAGGGCATCCACCTCCATCTAGTCCCTACCCCCTCCTCCATCTCAACATCCATTCCCTATTTCAAAACCTATCCACCATTTTCACCAAACAATACCACATCATAGTGTGCCTAGAACCAAACAAGAAAATCCTATGTGACCCCTACATCATCAATATCTAGTCTTGTTGGTAACTCTTCTCAGTCAAAGTCAAACTCTTTCAACTATGTCTCAGGTAGTGGAAACTCTATGTCCTCCCTCTTGTACCTCTAGAAATCACTTGGGATACCCTACACTATAATAAACTATCTCCTTACCCTATAAAAAATAATCAACTCTAATTTAGGCTCCCATTTGCTGTCAATCTACATATAACTCTATAATGACAAGATCTAGCTCATACGACCTATGCATGCTAGAAGTTTGACATATGGTCTCTAGATGACATCACCCTCAACCAATGCATCTTACCTATATCAATACCACTTCAGGTCTCATACCTCTCCCCCTGATCCTATAAGAGTGTAATCATACCTCCATTATATGAAGCCAACTTTGTAGTCCATCTATACCCACCCATGTCGTGGTAATCCACCTAGTGTAGCACCTTGATGTGTTCATATGCCTAGTAATGAAGAACAAACCCAACACTGATGCCATACCTCTTATGTCACCTATAGTCCTAGAGATCTTGATATATCTAAACTAGTAGGATAGGTGCCCAAGCATACACTATCTGATCTATTAATAAACCTACTAAAATGCCTAATAATATAGAGGTAAATTTGCCACTGCTCAAATCTAGTAGTGCATAATAGGTCACGACCATCATCATCATGACAACCCATCTCACTCCCCTATCCATATGATATAAGGGTGCATAGTGGAGGTCTCTAGCATGCCACCTTGCATGCACCAAATCCTCCTCATACAACACATGCATGAGTTGATCTCACTCCTCACCTTCACTATGCTCTATTAGCTCACACTATATTGGTAACCTCATAATCTGGTGGATGGTCCTTCTATAGGATCATCATCTCTTTGGTCAATTTCAAGAACATGATGGTGGCTAGGTCTCATCTTTCAACAAGGGCCAATAACATAGCTACATCTCAGGGAACATACTGATAATATTTGATTCCTCTTAAGCCCATTATTATCAAGTTCTCCCACTCTTAGTCTATTATCGTTTGATGGACCTTATCTAGGAGCTACAAAACTCAATCCTACACCTGTAGCTACTCTCTCACCTATAAGGATAAATGCATGCCTTAGTGTACTTTACCTTTCAAAGCATCAACTATGAATACTACCCACTTAACCTACCTCATTTACATAACTTTCACCTAATTTGACCTACACCCAAGACTTACCGTCAACTCCACCTATCCTATCTTCTTTCATCTACACAACCACCACCCTTCACCTTTCTATACCCTATACCCTTAAACTATTTCTATACCCTTATAAACCTTCACCCATTCTTATTACCTTACATTAAACCTATCCTTACCTTATGACCACCACTGATGGTTGAGTGTCGATTGGTGATGGTTCCTTTTATAACCATCACCAATCAACTATTGACCACTAATAATTTGGTGGTAAACTATCAATGGTATCTTCATTGATTACTTTTATGGCTACTTATAGACCATCAACAATTGTCTATCGATTGATGATGGCTAATACTAATCAGTGATGGTCACTGTGTGTGACTGTTGATGACCTAACCCTAGGTCTAAACGTAAAAACCTTCATAATAATAAACATAAAGCTCAATAACCTACCTTAAAATTATTAAAACGTCCCCTCCCTCAATAGTATCAACTAATTTTCACCCCCTCTACAAATTTCACATCATAAAAAAAATTAAACCCCCCAATTGATTAATCTACCCACAAAAACGATACAAATAACAAAATGAAAAAATGCTAATTTAATTGATCAACCAAGCTCATTCCATGACCTCCATCATGGTAGTGCCCTTGACACTACCATTGCCACTCATCCTCATGCTCTACCTCCACCTCTCTACATCCTCATTAGATCTTTTTGGCCTTGACCCACCTTGATCAAACTTATAACTCACCAATCAAGTCCTAGTCAATAATACCCTCCCTCACTTAGCTAATCATGAGACTCTCATTATTAGTTGTTTTCAAAAATGAAAAGAAGTTTCCATTATAGGTCACTCTTTTACAAATGAATAAATGATGCCTCTATTTTGACTTTTAATGGTTGGCCTTTTAGGGCTTACATCTAACTATTGACGGTCCCTAAGTAACCATTGATGGTCAACCCCTTTAGGGATTTTACAATCCCACCCAAAATTTTTAAACACACTAACATTCCCACAACAAACAATTGGAGATCACCTTATCCATCAACAAACTAACCACCCACTCACCCTGACTTGGTCATTTTGGCTCAACTTTTGTACTTTTTGTAACAACCTTGCCTTGGTCATTTTGACTGCAACAACTACTTTACCATATTTACATAACTTGAACTTGTGATACTTTTATGTACCAACCATTTGTGTCTTCATGAGATCACATCCTACCTTGGGTACCTATGAATATATTGGCCTTACCTATGAGACTTATGTTTATGACTAAAAACATATTCTCCATGCTTAAATGTGGTCACTTGGTCCACATGTCACTTGTATTTGTAGATCCAACCATGTTTTACAAACTACCTCAATTATGACATCTTAGTCTATGTGCGATCTATATTATAATATTTAGCCACATTTTTTTATCATGTCTATACTCAAATGCCTAACCTACCACGTTTTCCACCCACTTACCCACTTATCAAACCCATAGCCAACTTATTTTCACCTCATCCATTCCTAGTTTGAGGGGGAACACCTCCTCCTATACTCGATACATCTGACCTTCTACCAACCTTCCATTTTTTATTTCACAGTTTGTAGATACAAAGTACATAACAAAAAGGGGGAAAATGTAGACACTAAAAAATTATACACTCTAGTTCTAGATGTTTCACTGACTTAGACCACTTCTTAGCCCCCTTGGGACCATTTATAAACCATTTACCCTACCAATCATTGGTAGGAATGGCCAAATTTATCCAATTTTGACTATAAACTAAAACACCGATGATCAACCCTTAATTACTAATGGTTAACCTTGACTATCGATGGTTTTACCTTAACTGATTTAGGAGTTAAATTCAACTCAAACTCCATCTAAATTTTTTTATTGATAGTTTTTGGATCTATTGTTTGCATAATCAATGCATGTTAGACTAAAATTAGATAGCTTGTTAGATAGCTTGTTGAACTCTTTATTTCACCACTCCCTTTCCTCTATATTAAGAGAGGAAGAGAAGGTGAAAGAGGAGGATAAATTTTGGGTGCAAGATATTAGAGATTATAATGTAGGTATTATTTTAGCTTCTAGAAAACTAGTGACTAGGATAAAGATCAAAAGTGCTACTGTAACTCATCAATCAATAGCCAAGGTACTATCACTCTACCAAAATTTCTTTAGAATCTACAACAAGCTTTCATCCAACCTCAACATTATTCAGAATAGCAACAATAAAGATAAGTATCTATTTCTAATAAATTCAATAATTAGTTTCTTTGTTTCATTCCTTGTATCACTATCTCTTCCATCCCACTTTCTTGTGTTAGAGTTCTACAACTATAGACACTTCTTCTCTCCCCCAAGACCGCCCATAGCCTCTTTCAATCATCTAAACACCCTATACCTAAACCAAAAACCTTTAAACATTACCCTTATCTCATAACTAACATCTAACCTAAAGTCACCTTCTATAAATTTCATGCAAGCTTCCCAACCAAACTTCTCTTCCTAAGCCAGATCTCATAGTAACTATCAACGGCCACCTACTGATAGTTTGATAGTAATCATTGATGGTCACCTAACCACTAATGGTTTGACACTAACTACTGATGGTCACCTAATCACTGATGGTCACCTACATGTTGATGGTCACCTACCCACCAATGGTTAGACCTTAACTACCAATGGTCACTGTCTATTAATTTTCAATAGCAAGTTAATTTGACTTATCAGACCCTAACCAAATTCTACCTTTTGATTTTCTATTTTATCATAGAGGATGACTCTTTTTTTTTAATCATGTTTGATTCATCTAACATTGATATTTAATTATTTATTTCAAAAATTAGTTAAATTCATCTATCTCCCATCAAGCACTTCTTGTATTTCATTTTAGTATCTTTTGTTATTTATGCAAGTGATATTTCTTTCATTTTAAAAATTTAATTTTTTAAAAGTGTGGATTGATAGCCTCCAAGGAAGCTTGTGCTTCTTGGATCTAGCTCATTCTAGGTAATCCACCTATTATCTTACTAATCCACCATTTTCTAGATTATTTTCTTATTTGAAGGTCATTCCTCCCTAGACAAGAGGAGTATCTATAATCATCTAGATTCACATGCACACAACACATTCAAGTTCTACTAACCTTACCCTTATTTTGAGTTTTACTCTTTCTTAAACAAGAAAATAAGCAAAATTTTATTGAAACACTCACCTTTGGAGGTTTGTGATATATTATTGGGGAGATTATACTTGTACAAATACGAAGCTACATATTAAGCTAAGCCAAAATGTTAGACTATTCATGTGCAAAATAAATTTTATAATCTCTTTGAGTCTATGACCATAACCAAAGTCACTTTGGTCTCTGCCAAGAAATGTCATAAACTTTTATCACATGCATAAAAGTTCATGTTATTCATGGTTCACCCTAACACACTTACATAGATGACAAAGTGCACTCTAGAAGTGCACACCACTCACAAAAAATTACAATAGAAACAACTCAATAAGTTATTGGAGTAGTATATTAAAGTCTTCATAGAGTTTGAAGGCATTATAATACATTTTGTAGTAAGACACCACATTGATTTGGTGCTTGGATCCCCTCTTCCTAATAGTCCCCTATATCACAGATTAGTTTGGAAGAATGATGAAATCTAGTGCCAGATTATAGTCATATAAAATGCAAAAATTAGTAAATTGAGCATGGCTAAAGACACCCAATCCATAGGTCCCTCTTGTTTTCTCTCTAGACCCTTTCAGGGTTATTTTCACTGATTCATAATCATTCATGGCCTTCTAGACTTGCCCCTAGCTGAGCCAAGACCCTATCTTCATGACAAATCCACCCCCTTAGGTCTTATATACCCAAGACAATAACACCAAAGTTAGACAATAGTGTTAGACCCTTGGGTGTCCCTTTTTAATGCTCCTATTTAATCACATTTTGAGCCTACGTTACCATTTTCCTTGATTCTTCTTATCCATTATGTTAGCCTAGTGCAATTTCATCTAACCCATGACCAATAGATCCCTATAAAATCCCATTCAAAGATCATTTGGACAAGGGTTGGTAAATATCATTCAAGAAAGCAAGAACACAAGCAAGACCACTCAAGCAATCTTTCTTATTCTCTACATACAACCAACCTATACACTTTCAAGCCAATTCAAGTCCTTACACCAGCCCCTAGTCAACTCAAGCATACTCATTTTTAGCATTTCTTGTATTTAATTCACTATTTCACCAAACACTCTTAAAGGGAGAACCATATATGGCTTTATCCCTCTTCAGAGTATTGGTATGTAGGTAGTGTGCCCATACATGAGGTGTGAAGCACGTCTAATGCATCTTACACACACTAAACCCTTTTCCCCATTTTTCAAAGTTTCTTTAAATTATATAAAAGATACAAGAACATGAAGTATTAGCTCTGTGAGAAGTTCTATTGATAGTGAGGACCTAAAACTTGGTACATAGGATCACACTAAGAGGTGAACACAACCTAGAAAGCTTAGATCTTGAAGACAATAGTACTAGGGAAGGAATATAATACTAGAACCTAGAGTGTCTAATTTTGGTGCTTTTATCCAATCAATAAATGAATTTTAGGAATATGTTTGTGATAGTGTCCCAGTCTTGCATACAAAATTCTAGACCCTATCTCAGTTAGAATAGTCCAAAATAAGCTAAGTTTAATTTTCTCTCTCTCACTACTATTTTTAGAAAAGGTCTAATTACAATTCAATTTCACAAATTAGTGTATTTAACTAGGAATATTATTTACTAATTAATCCTACTCAAACTTGTTTATTAAATAGGAATAAAACTCCATTATTTCTAAAAATAACAAATCATTTGGTGAACCCAACTTTAAATTTTGCATGAAAACCCTAAAAACCCTAGGGTAAATTCCTATCTAATTTTTCCCATTAATTTTTGAAAATTTTCTTGAATATTAAAATAAAAAATTCCTCTCAAATTTTAAAATTTTCTAGCAAATTTTAAAATAAATTTATTTCAAACCCTAGTTACATACACTAGGTCCTAGTAATTTTCCAGCATTAATCCAATAATTTCTTGAGTTTTTGCTTGCACATATAAATCAAAATTTATCTCAAATTTTTAAAAAAAATTATTTCAAACACTAGTTGCATTAACTAGCTCTCAGTAGTTTTCTAATAATTTTCAATAATTTTCTAAATTTTTAGTTGCATATTAAAATTGGAAAACCACTTCCAATTTTAAAAATTAATAGTAATTTCAAAAACAAAATTCTCAAAACCCTATTTGTATCTACTAGGTTCCATTAAATCAATCACTTTCCCATAAATTTCTAATTTTTTTCTTGAATACTTAACTCAGAAATTCAATTTCAATTTCATAAATTCATAGTATTTTGTAAAAATATTTTTTAAAAATCCCTAGTTGCATATACTATCTCCTATTTTGATTCTTGAGGTATCACCTTACATATTTGGGAGTTTCATATCCTTTCTAAGCATATTCTAGTTCCTTGTTAGATTATATAAATTTAATCTTTTCTTCTTTTATCCAAGTATTTTTCCTTATGTTGCCTAAGTTCCTTACATCTCTTCCTTCAAGATGAAGTGCAAGACTTAGTGACAATCCTTCCTTCAACTCGACCATATACTATGGATAAACAACTAGTTCAAACTCTAGATATAGATTATACACATCTATATTACACCAATTTTAATTATAATGATTCAAACAATGAACAATTTGAAAATTCCAATGATGATGTACACACTGATGCTCATGTTCCACCACATTGGACTACTGATCCACTTCCACCCATTGTTGATAATGAAGTTGTACTCAAAAAATATTTGATCCTTCAAAGTTTCAAATAAACACAAGGAATAGCGTCAATATCATACTCTTATATTACAACCTCTCATGGAAATCAAAAAGGCTAAACAAGTTGAGTTTTCCATTCCTAAAGAGCAACTAGTTACAAATAACACTATGGGGGAAACTATGTCTCAAAAACCCCCTATAGTAGCCTAACCTACCTCTATGCCACTAGTTATATCTAGTACACCCCTATCTCCTAATGTGATAGCCCTTGTTCAAGAGATAAGATCTCTTTAATCTAAGGTGATACATCTTGAGCAAGGTGCCACTAGACCTTTGTAGGATTTGGATTCTTTTTCTCTTCTACATATACCATTGGCATGTCAAATTGATTCTACACCCTTTCTATAAGGTTTTTTTCAACCTAAGACTACTCGTTATGCTAGCAAGGGTGATTTAGAGATACATTTGAGAGCTTTTCATGTAGCATGCTTGGATTATGTACCAAATGACTGGCTACTTAGCAAGTTATTTCTATAGAATCTAAAGGATTATGATTTACAATGGTTCTATAGTCTACTGAATTAGTCAATCAATGCATTCAATCCTTTAGCTAACATGTTCCTAGAACACTTTAGTATCAACATTGGTGATGAGGTTTCATATGCTCAAATTTCTCAATAAAAACAATGACCAAATGAGCATCTCATAGATTATGTTCTTTGGTATAAGATCATCTTGGCTACGATGACTAGCCCCATGGAAGATCAGGAGTTATAGGACCTTTTCAAACAATGTCTTCTACCAACACTTCATGAATAAATCATGTTTAAATTATTCTCTTCCTTCACTAAATTATGTCACACATTAAAGGAAAGAGAAGTCAAACTAATTTCAATGGGCAAATTAAAGAACACTAATACATCAGACACAACTAATAAGAGTAATAAAAAAGTCCCATATAAGTTCAAGTTCAATCATACTAAAGGGAAAAATTAACCTATAGTCAATGTGACTCTAAAGCCTCCTCAATGAATAGTTTTGTTAACACCCCCTCAGTTTACTTTTTCACATCTTCCAGTTTCTCTAGCTAGGGTTTTACAATAAATTTTGGATTGTAATATCATATCTCTCCCTCTTATTTAGGAAGTTGATCCAACAAAACCACTTCCAAAGGGATATAATCAACATGCATTTTGTGACTACCATAAGGCACTAGGCAATATGATAAATAGATGCATTAGTTTAAATCACAAGATATAGAACCTAATAGATTCAAATGTTATTGATCTTGGCACTTTAGTTGAGCCTCCACTGGCAAAGCAAACACAAGACAAATCATTGAAATATTCTCAAATATATTTCCACAACATTCAAAATAGGATACATGGGACACATTAGGGGTTCATCCTGCATATCATGCACATCTACCACTATATATATATATATATATATATATATATATATATATATATATATATATATAAGGCATCTTCAATTGAGTTACATATTTTAAGAAACATGATTGGTGTATACAATTCTAGAGTTATAACTGGACCTTCTATTTCCTTCTCAAAATAAGAGATCATCAAGGATGATTTAGATTATCATGCACTCTTTATTAGAGCTCACATTTACAATCAACCTATATGTAGTGTGTTTATTGACAATGGGTCCAGTCTTAGCATGTGCACTTTGACACTACTACAACATTTGGGTTATTCAAAACAAGATATCACTTCAACATACATAGTTATCAGTGGTTTTATTGGGCATATACAAAGTTTATTGGGTGAGATAGTACTTCCACTACATGTTGGTCCTACACATGTGGCCACACCATTCACTATAGTTCCTAGCATAGGAGCTTTTGATATGTTACTTGGTTGACCATGGATTCAAAAACATAGATCAGTACCTTCTATAGCTCACAAATGCATGAAATTCATTCATGATAATCAAGGTTTTACAGTCGATAGAGTTCCAAATGAGTTACCACTCCCCACTTTAGAACCATCTACCAATTTGCAGTTACCAGTTTTAATTTCACCACCAATTTTAGTTTTGCCACCAGTTTCATCTTTTCCTCTAGTATCAATTCCTATTCTACTTTAGATCTAGACATAGTTGAGGACAACTTCATATTATCAGTACATAAGGTTCATACACCTCCACAGCTTCAAGACTCTAGACAACTTCCAACTACAATATTCACACCCAGAGTAGTTTCATTGAGATCTCATGCACCTACACATAGAGCACATGTTTAGAGATCTTATCCTACTTCCATAAGGGTCCTTAAGAGCCCTATAGTTGCAACCACTTCTTAGAGTTATAGAGGAACCCCACAGTCAATTTATACTTTAGAGATTTTAGAACATTTATAACATATATAGCTTTTAGAGACATAGTCTCAACATTCTCATTATGCTTCATGATCACGCATTATTCCACTCCTTGATACATGACACTATGATAGAGAGTCTCACATGAGACTCATTGGTTAGTATCATTTCTCCTCAGCATTGATTATACATAGTTTCTTCTTCATTGATTTTACATAGTTCAAATTTTCCAAAAATACAAAAATAATATAACACTTCAAAATCTAAAAACATGCAAAAATATCAAAAAACCAAAAACATTTTGATTGTATGCATCATCCATGTTTTACACTTCTACTACTATGATATGACTTACATTTGTTATTTCATGCTATTGTATGCTTATTTATATACATTACCATGCTTCACTTGATTTTATTTGAGTTTGTGTAGTGATATCCAGCTCTTTTATTGCTTCACTCTACCCATTGAGGGGGCATCCTACATATACATTCAAGACACTCTATTATACATACCCACTGGGGGCATATTCCACATGACTACACCATCTAAGTTATGTCATTCCTATATTACACACTCCAAGTTATCATGATGATGTACACTATTTATTAGATTACATAGTACTATATCAACATTTCACTAGTATCTATCACTTATGTATCTCTTAGCATATACCAATTCTTGTACTAAACATGCATTACATACTTTCACTCTCACTTTGATTAGTTAGATGCAATTCTATCTTTCCAGTTATTACATGCTTTCTCTTCTTGGTTAGTGTATCTTTTTGGATTACATTTCTAATTCTTACTTGTCTCCTGTATGTGCCTTAGGACATTTTCCAATATCCTTCTCTTATATTCACATGTGTGCCTTAGGACATTTTATAATGTCCTTTGCCTGTACTCCTCTATGTGATTGTGGCTTCCATGCCAACTTACTTGTTTTAATTATTTCTATTATTGTTTTCTAGTTTGAGTGACAGGTGCCCATGTCCCTTATTTACTTGGCCCCTTGGCTACCCTCGTATGCTTCTTGATTCTTATTTTGTGTGCTTGTTGCTTGATTGCTTCTCAATTTTTGAAATTCCATGATCCATATCATGCATTTTCTTGTTCTTTTGGATGCCATGATTGACATCATACTCCATCCCTCTAACTAACAAACTAACAACTAGAAAACTAACAACTAACACTTTCAATTCTAGTTTAGTATATTGCACATGCTATTACATTGCTATATCTATTTAGGCATACCCCTGTTGATCTAACAATCTCTCAAATCAAACCATGTTATATCTTGAGATATATTGTTGATTATCATTACTATATCATGTATATTTCCAACTTAACATACTTTCAAGGCTTTTTTTTTAGGGTAGTCATTGTAGGGTACCCATTCCTACCCTCATAAGAGGGGGAAATATAAAGGGGTTTTTCTATAGAGATTAGAGCTCCTATCAGTCAAAAAATCAAGTTTTAGAACAACCAAAACAACCAATCATCAAACCACTTAGAACATACTAGGTAGATAGTCAAAATTCCAAAATAGTGATTAGTTTTAGCCTAAAACAATATTTTTGAAGTTGGACTATATCACCAGATACTAGGGTGTTCATTTTTGGTTCTCCTATCCAAACAACAAAAAAACTAGGTTTTTTAGAAGTAGGCAAAAAGGTAGGTTTAGTTATAGTTTTGCACAATCAAACCAATTAAAATTAGTAGTTTTTAGTATAGTTTTCTCATAGAATCTAAACATAGGGGTCATCATGTATGTCATGGTTGCTCTTACTTCTAGTTTCAAATATCACAGTTGGTATAACTTCCAAATCAAAATCCATATTATAGACACCAATGATTGGGGGAAGATTGCATAACACTTTTACTTATTTTACTTTAGTTTTTAGTATTACCCAGGCATTCTCAAAAGTTACATGACTTATTTCATTTGTAGGTGGTTAGCATCATTTTAGAGTGGCTTTCATACAAGCCTAACCTCAACATTCTCGAGTACTCAAGTTCCTGAGTGGCTTCTACATAAGTCAATTTTTTTAGCTTTGGAGTGGCTTTCATACAAGCCTAATCTCCATCTTTTCTGAGTTGGCCAAAATTTACCTAGTTTATAACACATATTTGGCTATCCATGCCACATTGTTAGATTTTAAAAAAATTCATGGGCTTCAAGAGCCATCTCATATGCCATACTTCTTTGTACCACTATCAGTTTATAGCTTCACTTCATGGGGTAATGATGGAGCCAAATGGCCAGCCTTTGTATTCTTAAGCCACCTATTCAGAGAGATTGGACACATAGTCCAGACATTGATTATCACACACATGATCATTTAGCTTCACTTAATAGGTGAATATGGAGCCAAAGGGCTAGACTTTGCATTTTTTAGCCACCTTTCAAGGAATTGAGCACTTAGATCCATTCCTGATATAACTTTTAGTGTAACATCATCCAACACATCTAACATTACTTAGCCTTACTCAGTATCATAATAGGTTTTATATTAGTTCACGTACTTGGTGAGGTGTATTCATTCCTTTCTCTTCTTCTTTCTTACTCAACTTTTTACATTCTTGTTTTATATTACATATAATAAGAACTGATCTACTCTTTGTTTCCCTTTCATAGATTCATACTTACATAATGTGCTCTCTATGCACTATCTAGCATTCCGCAACATCACACAAATCTTTATGGGATTCAACTTTGTAGGTAAGTTTAGATATAATTTTTATTTTCCTTTATCCTAATATTTCACTTTATTGCATCACTAGAATAAAGGGGGATAAATATAGTCATGTAAAATGCAAAATATGTAACTTGAGCATGGATAAAGACACCCAATCTAGAGGTCCCTCTTAATTTCTCTCTAGAACCTCTCATGCTTATTTTCGGTGATTCCCAATCATCCATGGCATTCTAAACTTGACCTCAGCTAAGCTAGGACCCTCTCTTCATGACCAATCCATCTCCCAAGTCTCATCTACCCAGGACAATAGTGCTAAAGTTAGATAGTAGAGATGGACCTTAAGGTGTCCCCTTTTTAACACTCCTATCCAATCACATTTTGAGCCTAGGTCATCATTTTTCCTCTATTCCTCTTGTCCATTATGTTGGCCTAGTCTAGTTTCATCTAACCCATGACCAATAGATCCCTATAAAATCCCATTCAAAGATCATTTAGAAAGGGTTAAAAAATATCATTAAAGCAAATAAGAATACAATAAATACTAGTCAAGAAATCTTTCTATTCTCTGCATAAAGCCAACCTATACACTTTCAAGCCAATTCAAGTCCTTACACTAGCCCCTAGTCAACTCAAGCTACTCAATTTTAATATTTCTTACATTTCATTCACTATTGCACCAAGCACTCTTAAAGGGAAAAATACATATGGCTTGATCCCTCTTCAGAGTATTGGTATGTAAACAACATACCCACACATGGGGTGTGAAGTATTTTTACTATATCTTACACACACTAACCCCTTTTCTCCATTTGCTAAATTTTATTTCAATTGCATAGAAGATACAAGTACATGAAGAATTATATCTATAGGGAGCTCTGTTGATAATGAGGACCTAAAAATTAATACATAAGCTCACATTGAGTAGGTGAACAAAACCTAAAAGCTTAGATCCTAAGGACAAAAACACTGAGGAATGATTACAGTACTAGATCCTAGGGTGTCCAATTATAGTGCTTTTGTCCAATCAATAAATGAAGTTCAAGAACCTATTTGTGATAGTGTCTTAGTCTTACATGCAAAATTTTAGACCTTATCTCAGTCAAAATAGTCTAGAATAAGCTATGTTTAATTTTATCTCTCTCACTGCTATTTTGAGAAAAGGTCTAATTGTAATTCAATTTCAAAAACTAGTGGCTTTAATTAGGAATATTATTTACTGGTTCATTTTACTTAGACCTATTAAATAGGAATAAAACTCCATTATTCCCAAAAATAGCAAATCATAAATACAACAGCTCCTTGATCATGGAAATATTAGGACTATCTCTTCTCCTTATGGAGTCTGATATTCTATACAGCCAAGAAGGATGGTCTTGGTGACTTTGCATAGACTATTATGCACTCAACAAAATAATAGTGAAGAATCGATACCCATTGCCATGCATTGATGACCTTTTGGACTAGATTCAAGGCACACAATACTTCACCAAGATAGACTTGAATTTATGTTACTTTTAGGTTCCAATCCATCCTAAATATGTTTATAAGATAACATTCAATTATGATAAGGATTATATGAATGGTTGGTCATGCCTTTTAGCCTAACCAATGTGCTAGAAACCTTCATATGCTTGATGTGTGATCTAATTAGGCCCTTTCTCAAATCCTTCATCATCATCTACTTGGATGACATCCTCATATTCAAAAATACTTGGGAGGATCATTTGGATCACATCTCATGCACCTTAGACGCCTTACATCAACACAAGTTGTAAGCCAACTTAAAAAAGTGTTCATTCAACACTATGTATATCTAGTACATGGGATACATCATAGATCACACACAAATCCATGTAGATCAAAATGATCTAATATTAGCCGAATCTATGCAATATTATATAATTGAGGGTTTCCTTAGACTTGATAACTTATACTATAGGTTTGTCCTTGGTTTCTCATACATCTCTTGGGATCTTAGCTAGATAACACATGTAAAATCCAAGTTTAATTTGATGCATGTGTAACATCATGATTTTGAGGCACTTAAGCAACACCTTTATGCAACACCTATTCTCATAATTCCCAACATTATGCATTCCTTATAATTCACACCAATGCATCTGACTACACACTCAATATAGTGCTCATGTAATATGAACATTTAATCGTATGATACTTAGAGACATTTAGTGACATAGTGTAAAGTTAATCCGCATATGAAAATTAACTATATGACAATATTCAAAAAATTAAGTAATAACACCATTACATTTTGGGGAAGGAGATAATTTCTCATTTGGATCATAATCCATTTCAGTTCTTGCAAAAATAAATCAATTTGGAGAATGTATGACACATGAAATTGATGACTTATCTTTATTAGTTTCATATCATGATCAAACAAAAGAAATGGAAGGACAATAAGGCCATGTATTTCCTTAGTAAATCCCTAGTTCATGTGCTCATTATAGTGATAGACACACATGACCATAACTTTGTAAATTGGGTATCCCTCTATGCAGTTGATGATGACTTCATAATGACTTACACCATCCTAGCACAAGGTAATAAAGTTTAAGAGTTATACTTTAATGACCAAATTCTCTACAATCTCAAATATCTCAATGTTCTTGGTGGAGTACCTCATCAATGACTCATCTAGGAGGTGTACTATGTCAAAACCTCACGATAATTCAACATGATAAAGACTCTAGTTACATTGAAGTCACATTTATTATAGCCACATGTACATAGATGTGGAACACCACATCAAATATTTCATTCCTTATTGTATTTCTAATCCCATGAATAGAATGCTAGGACTTTACACACCTTTATCAATTTGATCCAGACCATAAAAATCTATCAACATGGATTTCATGGCTGGGTTACCTACAATGAAATGCCAATATGATTTTGTTTTTGTTGTGGTGGATAGTTTTTCCAAGATGGATATCATGGTCACTCTCAAGAAATACATTGATGTAGTTAGAACTTCACAAACATTCTTCAACCATGTTTGGGTTAATATTGGGTTTCCAACATCCATCTTATTTGATCAAGATCTACCCTTTGTAAGTCACTTTTGGAAAGCATTGTGGAACTTGATGGGTATGTAGCTGGATCAGTCAACATATTTACATCCATAAATAGATGGGAAAACTAAAGTGGTCAATTACACACTTTTTCATATTCTACGAATGTAAAACTATGCACATGATTACCTTTATGATGATAATCTCTTGTACATTCAACATGCCTACAATAGATCCCTTTAAATCTCTATGGGTCACAATCAATTCTAAACATGTATTAGGTTTTAACCTTTGACACCTCTATACATCTCCTACTATTCACTAACCATAACTTTGTCATGCACAAAAGAATGGGAAATGGACAAAGCAAAGTTTTAGTGAGTCATCCAATCTATTAATTAGTAGGTTCAATATATTCTCTCTCACACACAAACAAAGTACAAAGAGTGCCATGATGCACATTGTACACCTCATGTATTATGAGTTGGAAATAAAGTTTATCTACACCTTCATAAGGAATTTTCCAAAGGTCCACACCATAATATAAAGCCTCTATGTTATAGTCCTTGCACCATTTTATGTGCAATTAGGGAGAACACATATTTATTTATTTTCCTTCGTACTTGGGCATTTACCTAGTTTTTAGCATACACATTCTCAATCCTCACACTCTGATACTTATTGAACCAATAATGACATAACTTCCTTCTAATTTAGATTTCAAGCACTTGTGTCCCATAGAGAAGGAATAGATCATTGAAGTGATAGACACATGCACCTACCATGGTACGCATCAACTTTTTTGATTGTTCAAGGTTAGACAATATGATGATCAATTTAAGTGGCACAATTCTCAACAATTTTTTTATAGTTTCCTCAAATACATATAGATGAAATAAAGACCATTTCTCTTTAATAAATGGAAAATTATCTATGCATAGCCTTTGGAAAGCTAAACATACTCCTTATTTATTCTTGTACACAAAGCTCTCACCTCTCACATAATCCTACGCACTCCATTTTCATAAGATTTCACATACTCATATGCAAAATTTACACACTCGTATAATTTCATGTAAATATCATCTTAGATATTATCTTGTGCATCTCACTATACACTCCTCAACTCATGATCTTGTATACCTCACTATCATCTGCTCATAGACTAGCCTACTCTATTGGGCCTTACTTTAGCACACCTATATGAGAGAATACCCTGATCATGTGCCTTGACTAGTGGCCCCAAGTAAACCTAGACTCCTAAGATTGATTATCACTAGCTATCAACCAAGATTTTGGGATCATAATTGTTAGTGAATAGTCAAGAATCATGAAAAAGAATTAGTGGTCACCACCCAGTTGGTAACTCCATTGTCAGCATGTAAAGAGGGTAAGATGTGGTAAATCCACCTTTTTGGTATTCTATAGTAACCATTTTAAATTTACATTATAATCATGTATGTTAAATATATAACATACACATCTAACCTTAAATAGTTAGGTTGATATAATATATAGGCATAACACAAATAACATACTCCTCGTATCTATTATATAACACATATTATAACAAATTGTACCAATTCTCCCTATTATTTATTACCAAATAGAAGTTGCATTTATGTAACTAATAATTATGTTCCATTTAATGTGTTTTGCTTATTATATTTGAATATATCTCTATGCATTCACTCTGCACACCTAAACTTAGTTATCCCCTACATACTTGTTCCTAGGCCTCATGGTGTGGATCATTTATACCAACCCATAGATTTTCCAATCATCAAGATAGACTTGGAGGAAATTATGAATGATTTTTTAATATAGCCATAATAATGCATAAGAACATGGATAACACATTATTTATCCTAAAAGGCATGACACTGTATGCAAAGAAACTCCATTTTATTGTGAATTTCATCTTTGGCTTGTCATCTTCCTTAATCTACACTTGGTGATACTTGGATAACCCATTAGTGAATATTATATATTTTATAACCTATCATTCTTTCAATAATCTCTTCATTTAATAGATTTGGGAACATGTCAATGACACACATGCAATTTAATAACCAAAAATCAACACATATTCGAATGCACCCATTTTTTTAATGTTTATTACAATGAGATTTACCCACTTGGATTCCTAAATCAGATAGATGACTCTAGCATCCAAAATATTTTCTATCTCTTATTTATCTTTATGAGAAAATCAGGGTTTGTTATGTAGGATCTTTCTTTCATAGGTCTTGTGCTATCAATAAGTTTTATTTTAATTTTTATTAGAAAAGGATGCACACCCTTTATTTAATTGTAACTACATAGAAAAATATTTTCTTATTCACATAATAACTCAATGATTTTGTCCAAACTTAATTATTATATTAATAACCCACATTGAAAAGATTAAGCTCTTATTCTGATCTAATATTGGCCTTTATTATTTTAAGGGGATCACAATAATACTTATGTTGGCCCCGTTAGGAATCCACAACTTTAAACTACCCATAGGAGGTTTTTATCTTTAGGTATTATGTGGTATCTTTAGGTGGTGTTTCATCTACTTGTGCACTACCTTTTATTTCCCACACTTGTATCACTAATTATGCTATATACACACGTCATCATTGTTCTTTCTAAAGTCTTTCTTGACACTACATTCTACAAACATATTTGGAAATGATAGGAAATTTTCACTATCTAGTTTTATTATTCATTCCTCCATGATACTTTCATCATAGAAGATGGATCGGCATACCCAAATAAAAGGTTGATAAATCTCAATATTGGGAAAGGAGAATGATAAGGTATAAGTAAAATCATTTTTCACCTCTCTATAATTATTAGTTTCTTAGGGTGTCTTATAAATAATATACCATGTACAAACCTAGGGCTTTAATATTTTATAGAATAAATGAACCCATAACATTTTAGGGATTCATTGTGTACTCTTATTAGATGCCTCTTTTCAATTATGGATATGTATTTCAAGAGAATAATTTATAACATAACTAAGTTTTACCCAACAACTATTTCTACACTCAAATTTCGTGCATGTAGCTTCCTTGCCATCAACCCATGTTGGTATGATTGGCCTCTTTGTTTCCCACCAATGTGATGCAGGGGCATCTTATAAATTCTCAATGTTGGTCTAAGATGTGTATAATAGTATTATGAGAGGTGTGATATGGACAAGAAGTCAAGTTGGTGAGTGAAATTTGAATTAGAGTGTAAAATTAGTTTTCTTGCCCAAAGGGATTTCCAAATTTTCAAGATGTTTTAGGTGGTATAATAAAGTGTGAGTTAGTTATGATTATATTTAAATGATTAGTTAATTTGTAATATACTTTTATGTTTTCTTGAAAGGTCATTAAGGTGTTTATGAATTAATATGTCAAGTCAGGGTGTGAGGTGGAAGCTAAAGTGTCCATCTCCCTATGTGGGTCTAGGAATAGTTGGAAGTTTCTTAAATCAAGAAATATTTAGGAGTTGTTACACAAGTATATATAAATTATTTTGAGTGAGATAGATTATGGGGTGTTCTAGGTAGTGTGAAAAAGAGAGGAAATAATATGGTAGATAAAGTCAAAAAGAAATGGTGAGGAGTCTGCCATAATAGGGATGAAGGATTATGTGTAAGTCCAAACTGTATATATGAAAGGATATCAATAAATAATGTAATTTTTGATTAATTATTATTATGATAATTATGTTTTCATAGTTATTTATATGACTTTAATGCAAGATATGCAATCTGGTGTGGATCAATAAAGTTGTAGGTATATGTAATTCTATGTGTGTTGATAGTTCTTTCAAGGTTTTCACATGAAGTGTATAAGTGTAAAGGAAATAATAAATTAAGAAAATATTGAATTTTTTTTAATTAAAATTTTATCAAATAATTGTCTTTTTAAGATTCCATTTGAGTAATAGCAGGTGTTCACTATTCTGGTCTGAGTACAAAAGATTGAGTATGATAAATCAATGATATAATTTGATTGATCTAAGGTAGTATAAGGTCTAAGAAATATTGGTGGAGTTTTAGTAATTATGGATTATTTAAAAAAATTGTTTAAATGTGCCTAATACCTATTAGTAAGGTTTATTATATTCTTAGGTCTGGTAAGAAGGTACATTCATGTAAGTAGTAGTCACCTTATTGAAGGAATTGTGCCATAGGTAAGGTAATGTAAGCATGTGAGATCATTATTGAAAGAATAGGGTGGATGTGTCAAAGTTTTAAAATTCAATAATAGATTCCATTTTTTAATAATTAAGGCCCATATCTGAATGTTAAGAGCTCAGGTGAAATAGAGCAGGACTGTTATAATTAGTTTTCTAGGGTCCTTTCAAGCATTTGCAAGCATATTCAAGTTCTAAGTCAAAGGAGAGGTTTTGGATAAGGTGTAATAGGAATGTACATACCTAATAAAGGTATGAATCACTTTTAAATGTGATTAAAATCCAATCAAACAATAAACTAAGGTCTACTCTGCCCTACATAATCTTTACTAATGCACAAAATTATGTGTTAGGGCTTACTACAAGCTAAAGAATGTTTACTTAAGGTTATAACCGAGTTTTCAAGTTATGAGAAGTGAAAAAAAAGATAATGAAGTTGATATGATCCTTTTAAATATTGTTTAACTCAATAAAATGATTTTTGTATGCCCTTGGCTTGTACAATGAGCTTGAAAACCCTAGATTAGGGTTTAGCCATTTTAGAGAGTTTCCACCATTGGAAAAAGGTAAAAATTGGTAATATAACATGTTTTGAAGATTTATTTGATATGAATAAATAATAAAAGTTGTGAGGTATGGATAAGTATGGATTTAGGACTATGTGCTAGTATTAGGTCTAGGGAAGGCCTAAAAGAGTAAGGGTAGTGAAGAAAAAGCACATTTGTCTAAAGAAGTAGGGTAATCAAGTTTTTATTAAGTTGGGGGAGAAAAATGGGTATCCAAAAACACATTTATTTTTATTTTATGATATGTACACTACCCCAACTAAGGAGATTTATCAATTTAAAGGGTTAATTAAGGGGTGGTTTAAAGAAGGAAGTGTATTATGTCTTGGGATTTATGCCAAGAGAAACATGTATGAGTTTCATGGCCTAAAAGGGTCCTTAAAAATTTATTTATTTTATTAATAAAGGTTATCAGCTACTCCCACTAAGGATATTTACCTAGAAATAGGGCTAGTAGGCTTAGAAGACCAGAGGTGGAATATTGAGTGAAATATAGGGTGATAAGTAATGGAAGTGGATTGATATGGTTTGAATTAAGGTATTTTAATTTTTTAGGTTTTTTAAAACTTTGATAACCAATATTTTGAGTTTTGATCCATTTGTATAAGATAGACCTAGTGTTGGTAAAAAAGGATTGGTCAGATTGCAAGAAAAGTGTAAGGAGAAGTGAAAGTTGATTGAAGCTTTACATCATTTTTGTATTATATCCATCTAGATGCTATAATAATATATATAAATATTTATTAAATTGATGATTACATGGTTCACAGTTCATGTTGAATGTTGACCAAGAATTTGTAGGTAAGCAAATAAGAAGGCAATTTGTAAGGAATCTTATTTCAAGATAAAATTGAGAAGGTAGATATAGATAGGTATGATTTAGATTCATTGATGATGGTATGTGATAGGTGAGGAAAGAAAAAAAATACATATTGTGGTGTCAAGCCTTGAAGCAAGAGAGTTACTAATAAGCTCAAAAGAGAGAAGCTCATAAACAAAGCTTAGGAAAGAGAAAATAGTCATAGTGTGAAGGACAAGAGGTTGAAAGTCCCTAGTGAGGTCTGAGATAGAAGGGTTACAAGTGTGAACAAAGTTAAATTGGTCCAAGTGAGGAAAAAATAAGGAAGATTATGTACCCAAGTGAGGTACTCAAGATGAAAAATGAAAGGAGAGGTAGAAAGGAAAATGAGAAATAGGGTTGGATTTGAGTGCCACAATGAGAGAATGATGGAGATAGAGATAAAATAAATGAAGAATTCATTCGAAAGGATGTAAAGAGAGTTATTATAGGTTTGGAATGTTTATATTTATATGTGTGGAATCAGGATAAAGTAAAGATTCAATTGTAGCTTTAGAGAAAGAATACAAGAGAGGGAAAACCAATAAGCAATGGAACATATGGAGAGGCAATTAAAGAAAATGGCAACATAAATTTCCATGGAAGATTAGAGAGAGTAAATTAGGCCTCGTAATTTTTAGTCTAACATTGATTTTTTTTGGTTGAGTGCAAGTCAAGAAATGGAAAATGAAGAGTATGATTGGGATGAAGAAATTGATTAGACAACAGTCTATAAGGAAGAAGAAGTTAATGAATAGAAGAATGAAGGTACAAATAAAGATGAAGTGTTTTTCTACCCAGAATATGGTGAAATATTTGATTAAGAAGAGTGGGGAGATTAAAAGTAAAGAGTAGGTGAAAAAGAAGACACAACATGCTGCATTAAAGGCAACAAAGCTAGACCAAGAAAGCAAGGATATAATAGGTAATGTATTGAATGTAATTTTTTATGAATATTATGAAAATAATGATGATATTTTGTATAAAGATACAATAATTTTGTTTGATGAGTACATTGAAGTATTGGAGAAGCAAGAAGCACATAAAGTCCTTGAGGAAAGAGATGAACAAGTTAAGGAGGATGAGACCAATTTACCAGTCCATGAAGATGAGAGGCAAAATAATGAGTTGACTAATTTGATAGTAAAAAAAGGAGAAGCTATAGTAGATGATAATAGGATAGAGGATGATACCAATAATAATTCGGTCAAGCATGAAATTGTGGAATGGTCACCAAAGAAGGAAAAGAGTATAATATGAGACATGTATGCTAATGAAGAGGCAGAAATAACACTGTTAGAGGAAGTAATAGATAGAGAATGGAAATTCATCCTACATGCCATAAAGATTAAATAAGGTTATGAAATAAAATAAATCAAGAATAATAACTAAAAGTACAATAAATAATATGAGAAGTAGTATGGGAAAGATAAAATGATAACATGGAATAAAAAGTAGAGGTATAGGTGTGAAAGTAAGGAGCATATACATTTATATGAACATTTGAATGAAAAATAATATGGATGTTGATTTATTTTCTCCCCTTATGAGTATGATGCATGGGCATATTATAAATTCTCAAGGCTGGTCTAGGATGTGTCTGAGAGTCATAGGAGAGGTATGATATGGATGAGAAGTCAATTTAGTGAGTGAAATTTGAATTAGAATGTAAAATTAGTTTTCCTACCCAAAGGGATTTTCAAGTTTTCAAGATGTTTTAGGTGGTCTAGTAAAGTCTGAGTGAGTGGTGATTATATTTAAATTATTAATTAAGTTGTAATAAACTTTTATTTCATGAAAGGTCATTAAGGTGGTTATGCATTGATATGTTAATTAAGGGTATGAGGTGGCATCTAGAATGTCCACCACCTTACATGGGTCTAGGAATAGTTGGAAGTTTATTAAATCAATAAATGGTCAGGAGTTGTTACAAAAGTCTATAGAAAGTATTTTAAGTGAGATAGAGTATGGGGTGTTTGAGGTAGTGTGAAAAAGAGAGGAGAGAACAAGGTAGACAAGGCCAAAATGAAATGGTGAGGAGTCTACCATAGCAGGGATGAAGGACTATGTGTAAGTCCAGACTGTATATATGAAAGGATATAAATTAAGAATGTCATTTTTTAGGAATTCTTATTGTGATCACTATGTATTATTATGTTTGCATAGTTATTTATATTACATTAATGTAATATATGCAATCTGGTGTGGATCAAGAAAGTTGTAGGTATATATAATTTTGTGTGTGTTGACAGTCTTTCAAGGTTTGCACATGAAGTGTAGAAGAGTAAAAGATATAATACATTAAGAAAAGACTATGTGTTTGTGTCATTACAATTTTATCAAATCATTATCTTTTTGAGATTCCATTTGAATAATAATATGTGTTCATTATTTTGGTCTAAGTACAAAAGACTATGTATGATAAATTAATGATATCATTTGATTGATCTAAGGTAGTAAAAGGTCTCAAAAATATTGGTGGAGATGTATAAAATATTTAATATTTATAAATTTTTTTTTGAATGTGCCTAAATACCTATTGGTAAGGTTTATTATATTCTTAGGTTTGGTAAGGTGCTACAATCATGTAAGTAGCAGTCACCTTATTGAAGGAATTGTGCCACATATAATGTAATGTAAGCATGTGAGATCATTGTTGAAATATTAGGGTAGATGTGTCAAAGTGTGACAAGTCAAGAATAAATTCCATGTTTCAAGAGTGAAGGCTCAATATCTAAATGTTGAGAGCTCAAGTGAAATAGAGCTGAGAAGGACTGTTATAGTCAATTTTCTAGGGTGTTTTCAAGCATTTACAAGTATATTCAAGGTCTAAGTCAACGGAGAGATTTTTGAGAAGGTGAAATAGGAATGTAAAAAACTTAAAAAGTTATTAATAACTTTGAAATGTGATCCAAATCCAATCAAATAACAAACTGAGGTCTACTCTACCCTACATAGTCTTTACTAGTGTATAAAATTCTATGTTAGGGCTTACTAAAAGCTAAGGAAGGTTTACTTAAGGTTATAACATATTTTTACAATTAGGGGAAGTGAAAATAGATATTAGGAAGTTGATATGATCTTTGAAATTCTATATAACTCAATAAAATGATTTTTATATGCCCTTGACCTGTACAGTGAGCTTGAAAACCCTAAATTAGGGTTTATCCATTTTAGAGAGTTTCCACCATTGGAAAAAGGTAAAAATTGTTAATCTAACCTATTTTGAAGATTTATTGGAGATTAATAAATAACTAAAGTTTTTAGGTATGGATAAGTATGGATTTAGGAGTGTGTGCTAGTATCAGGTCTAGGGAAGACCTAAAAGAGTAAGGGTAGTGAAGAAAAAGCACATTTGTCTAAATAGGTATGGTAAGAAAGGTTTGATTAAGTTGGGGGATAAAAATGGGTATCTAAAAACATATTTATTTTTATCTGATGGTTTGTACACTTCCCAAACTAAGGATATTTGTCAATTTGGAAGGATAATTGAGGGATGGTTTAAAGAAAGAAGTGTATTATGTCTTAGGAGTTGTGCCAAGAGAAATATGTATGGTTTTCATAGCCAAAAATGGTCCTTGAAAATTTATTTATTTTCTTAATAAAGGTTATCAGTTGCTTCCAACAAGGATATTTACTTAGAAATAGGGCTAGTAAGCTTAGAAGACAAGAAGTGGAATATTGAGTGAAATGTGAGGTGATGAGTAATGGAAGTGGATTGAGATGGTTTGAAATAAGGTATTTGAATGTTTTATGTATTTTAAAACTTTGATAATAAATAATTTACATCCTCATCTATCTCCATACTTTCAACATAATTTGGTCTATGGTTGTTATCAAGGGGGGTAACTACATGCTTATTTCCATTTTCAAAGCTCATGTAGTGCTTATTGAAGTGAATATATGAATTATTTGCATAGAACCATGTCATACCAAAAAATTCTAGATAATTTTTAGCCTTATCAAACTCATTGAATTCAAATTCTACAACAAAATTTAAGTTAATAATATCAATAAAAACATTCTTTAGGATTCCCAATGGCTATAGTCTAGTTTTGTTTACCATAAAATAACACGTGAGGTGAGGGCATTAAGGTAGGAATACCCATATAAAGCTAATATTATTAAATAAGGATGTTAAATTCAAGATCCAATGTTAATAATAATGTCACATACTAACCATCCATCTATTGTGGCATCAATTAGTAGTTCAATATCATAACTAGTGTTTTGCATGTTCTTAACCCTTGCTCTCTATTGTTATGCTCAACATGGGTATTTTAGTTATCTTAATACCTATTATATCAATTGGTTATTAATCATATAGATCAACCTTCATGAACACAATAAAGATAAAATTTATGAGAGGTCATTTCCATCCTCAGACTTATGAGCCTTGTGTTGGATTGCATCTTTGACCTTTGCTTCCTATTTTCAAGAATTATAAAACTTTCCATACAAGTTTTGTATAACATCCATTTATGATTATAATATTTAGTTTTGTCATGAGACACATGATAATAATTGGTGGAAGGTTATATGTGATGGACCTTTTCCTTTAGTCTAGGCTCATAGTTTGGATATACCTTTTCAGTTGGAGTTGTTATTTCTTGAGGCTCATTATTATCACCACTCTGCATTGTAATATTAACTTAAGGCCCATAATATTTTTATGAATTCACTTATTTGGTACCTATTTTCCTTTTGAGCACACAATATGAATCATCCCAAGTCCCTTCTCTAAAAGTTTTTTTATGTTAACTTTGCATAGAGATCTAGGCACTCTTCTAGTTGATGCTTATTGAAATAATACCTACAAGTTGGAAAATTAGGGAAATATCATTGATATTTATCTAGGGAGCCAAAACTATAACATGTATTATGATGAAATAATCTTCCACCTCTTCCATAGTGTGGTAAATAACTACCATATTGTCCTTGGCCATAGTTTGATGGGTTGACCATTATATTTCACACTCCTCATTCATGCACCTCGTGAATCTCAACAATCAATTAATAATCCTTAGTGTTGTGGGTGTAGGCCTCATATATTTTACAAAAATTAGACCTTTGTCTAAATTTTCCACTATAACAATATAAAATTACGCACGCCATGTCTTTCATGGCATATTTTAGAGGATACAAGAAGGGCTTAGACAGTGTGCCTCAAATAATTATTCTTATTATGCCCTTCAATGTCACAACTGATAAATCATAATCCATTATGTTTTTCATGTGCACTATTGGTAGTGAGATTTAAATATTGAGAGGCCATTATAAAAATTTTGTATTCCATAAATGAGATAATGCTCATGTCTAAGCTTCTAATGGCCTCAACCCTTAATGTTTCCTATAACACCTCATAAGAGTCCTAAATATTATTCATTTATAAGGTGTTCCTAAAAGGCATAAGAGTTCTCCCATGAACCATTATGCATGTTATATTGGATGAATTTCAAATGAAAATTTTTAGATCATAGTTTTGAATCTTTCTTCATAAGTGCAGAGACTCTTAATTAGCTCTTGATTTAATTCCTTTAGGGTAGAAATACTATGTTGTTCAAATTTTATAATATACAATTACTTCAAGAATGTTTCCTTAAACTCAACATAGTCTAAAATACCTTGATTTAGGTCATACTTTCAATATTAAGTATGTGTGTGATTTAATAATGTGGTATAAAATTGGATCACTTTCCTCTCTAGAGCAATAACACCTTTATCTTAATAAATGAACTCAAATTTATGTATATGATCTACAAAATTCTCAATTCCTCTGTATTTTATCAAACTCAATGGCATACCGTACATGAATTATTGGAGAAATATTATGTTGTTTAGTCCAATATGTCCTTCCGAACTGCCCATATTAGATTAGATGCATTGGATGAGTTCAGGGAAAAATTGAGGGACTTATATCCTTTCATTTTAGGATTGTTGTTGAGATAACCAAGGCATGAATTGTAGGTATGGTATTCAATTAAATATCCTACTTAGAATAGATCTAAAATAGATTCAATGCTACCACCAGATATCTAATACCAATTTTCTCACTGACTTACAGAGATTCTAACTCTTAGATAGACCAATTACAACACAAATAATTTTAGAGCTCTACTTTAATTCACTTCACCATTTCTAAAGGAAGGGAAAGATCATTGTTTCACAAATAAACATCAAAAGAGAGGGAGGGTAAGGTAGAAATAAAGTATTCTAATTAAAATGGAAAACAAATGCTTACAAGACCATAACATGCTTAGCTACATTTGCACCACTATATGCTAAGTTTCATGATGGCTTGGGATTCAATCACATGGAGAGAGTGTCTAAGGAGAAAATAAAAATGATTAATTTTAAGATGATTTTAATTAATGAACTTAAAATAGGTCTATAATTAATAGCACATGTATATTTACAACCTTAAATTAAATTGAAAATAGTTGAATAACCTAAATAAAATAGCAGAATCAAATCCTAGTTGATGCATAAACTCTATAGAAAAACACAAATTACAATCCTATAACATTAGTATTGATCCATTAAAATAAAATAAAATGGAATAATTGAAATGAAATGAGATACATTTAAATAGAAAATCAATTTTTCATTATTCTAATATCATTTTTTTGTTAATAGAGTTGACCCTTCTAACATGCTAGGAAGTAGTATATATAGAAGGGAGAGATGGGTCTTGCCACTAAGAGGCAAGAGATCCCACTCTTGGCCATTATGGCTTGAAATTATATAAAAATATTATGTCATAAGATTTATCATCCTATAACTGATAAGATGAAACAGAGTTCCATGGCCCACTAAAGAACCTTGGGGAGAGGTCTAATGTGGACTACATCTTAACAATTTGGGTAAGCACTATTAGTCTACTAATGATCAATCTATTTAAGCAGGTTTTATTTTTATGTTAATTTAAATATTAATTACTAAAAAATTGAATGAAAATAGGGTTTATGGTGAATACATGTGGATTATAATATGTTATGCACCACTTTGAATCTAACAATAGTGAGAATTTCTTTTTGGCTAGGAAGAAAAACTTGCACACATGTAAACACTTGACAAAAATGGATTAATAGATAATTAGGTGGGTAGTCTAGTTAGAAAGTAGTCCCAAGAAGTTATGAGCTTCCTCAAATGGATTTTATCTAACTTGTTTACATAATCGAGTGGATAACATTGATAAATATTATAAGATACATATCATTGATAAAAGAGATTACAAAATGATATTTAAAAAATGCAAATCATCTGAAAGATAACTTGATAAGGTAAATGATATAAATAGATGAAAATGATTAAGATATAGAGATATATATTATTTTAATTAATATTAATTTATGTTGTTAAAATAAGCACAAGTTCTAGAATATAATAATAAAAACATAGAGCCTGATCGATAAGGATTATGTTTGAATTGGTGATGATTTAGATGAATCAGTGGTGATTTTAGTAAGATGGATAGAAAACTGAGTGCAAGGGATTAAAGAGAGATATAAAAGGATATGATATTATTTTATATGGATAATGATGTTTTAGGGATAAAATTCATGTTAATCAAAGATAATAAGGCATAATAAATAGAATAGAGAGGCTAAAAAATAAATAAACTTAACTGGGCTGCACTACCATCTTTCAATGGGTTGAGATGGATATTTTAAATTATAAGCTTCATGAAGGATAAAAAAGTCTTTGTTTACAAGTTATCTTCCAAGTAACATCAACACCATAAGCAATAGGAATTTCATTAGCTTTTTTCTAGTCAAAATTGCATCTTTTGCTAAGAGCAACATGTAGGTTTATATAATCGACACCAATCCAAGAGAATTGGCACCAATCATGGGAGAATTAGTGTTGATCAAGGGCGAATCATTGTCAATTCACCTTTCTTAGTCTAAGGTGAGATTTGATTGTTTTTGACCATGTGATAAGCGTGATAAATGTAACCTAAAGTTGTTTCATGGGTTTTGGATTACAAGGGATGTTGTTGGAGGGTATTATTTATTTTTTTATAATGGATTTTGTTTAAATATTTAGGATTATAGGTAGTTAAAATAATTACAATGGTAATTAATAATTACCATAGGTAAAATAGGGAGTATATACATAAAATAAACATTTAAATTTACATGTATATATGGATATTTACTTTTTTATACTTTGAGTTATATTTTATGTATATACTTTTAGGATGTTTGAGAGGGGTTTCAAACCTCTAAGAGTTACGATGAAAATTATAAATTTTGGAGGGTTCTACCATATTTTAGACTTAACCTATTTTAGTATTTTAAGATACCAAACTTAGCTTATTTTAAGATTTTAGGATACTAGACTCAGCCATGGTGCATAATTCTAGTGTCTACATTTACCCCTTTTTTGTTGAGCGATGTGTAACTACTATCCCCAAGACAAAAACTAAGAGGGTCTGATGCTCTAGTACATGAGGAGGTATTCCCCCTCAAATCAAGAGTCAATTTGGGATAACGAGATGGTGATGGGTTTGAAATGATGTGGATGGTAGGATATGATGAGGATCTAAGGGATAAAAGTGAACATAAATGACATGGATTCTCGAATAAGAATCTAGTTTGTACTTACAAGGATAGGGGTATTACATAAAAAAATGCCCCAAGGCTAAAAAAAATTACCATCATTATGAAAAAGTGGGTTTAAATTAAGGATACCAAGAAATAAATGATGGGGAGATCTAACCAAATAATCCACTATGATAAGGGTCAGGTAACTGCCTATAGACATATTATCACAAGGTGAAACACACTCTTTTAGGATCCATAGGGTATTTTCTCCTAATAGAGAGTGAGCCAAGATAGCTTGTGGGGCCATCAGGGGGTCATCCTCCACTAACCTAAGGTTTTATGTGTAAAATATCATAATTTTAATGGTTATAATATGCTTGGCTTGGGTACAAGACTATCTATTGTGAACCATGCAAGTAAATGCAAAACAAGGGATCGAGGTCAATCACATGCGATTGACATAAATCATTGCTATGGATATAAATAATATGGTCCAAACATCATTTATTTATTCACTAAATATCTATCAGACCTAATAAATTTGGATGGTTTGCATTAGATGGATGGATGGTGCTTATAGATTTGCTATATGATATACAAGAAAAAGAGTAACTGAGGTGGATTTCAACTCCCTAGTTTTCTAGGATTATGGTGAGGCATGAGTTCCTTTATGATTTATGCACTTTGCAAGATCTGTCTAATGTTAATAAACACTTTGGTGGTTATTAATCAACTAAGCCTAGGATTCCTTAAAATGGGAAATGATATAAATATGGGTAGATATAGATTTATGATTGTAATATATCCTTAGATGGAGGCTAAATATTGGTGTACTATTGAAAATAGGACCAACTAAGGCCAACCCATGTTTTGCATAGACTAATCAATGCAGGAAGTCTACTAAATTTTAGAAAGTTGATTGATGTGGGAAGCTTTCTTGGGATATTATTTGACTTTTGATTTTATATTTTGATGGGCATTCTTGATAAGTTTTGGATAACATAGGAAATATAATAAATGTGAGAAGATTTCTTGGTTTTTAATTTTGGATAGCCATCCTTCAAGGCAGCAGTCTATGATTTTATGCTTTTATGAATAGTTGTCCTTCAAGGGAATAGTTTATAATTTTTCCCATTGATTTATTTTTAATCCCATATTACTCATTTTAAAATTAAATAAAATATCGATTAACTTTGAGTTGGCCTAAGTCACATTGTTGAAGATAAAGATGTGATATAAGGTGATATTGTGATCCTTGTTATGGGAAATAATTATTGGGGCTCCATCCTACATAAAGGTAGAGTATATCTAATAAAAAATGCTATGAGTAGAGTTGAGACCCACATTTAAGGTCATGAAGAAAGTGTTATCAGATGACCACATAATTCTACATCATTATAGGCTATATGTGTGGGCATTTATGGATATAGTAAATAATAAGCCTGGTTTAATTTATGGATAACCAAAATTATTAACAATTAGTAGAGTGTAGATGTAAAGCACTAAGATAATCATTTCCAGTTTATCATTGAAGGATGTCAAATGGTTTGCCCCAAATCCATATGATTTAAGTCAATTAGGAAGAAATTTTCCTCGATTACTCTTTTATCATGCTTATGACATGATAATTTATGAAGAGGATTGATCAATCCCCCATTCACTAAATGGGCGTAGAGGTGAGAATAACCTAAGGGAGGTAGAATTTCTGAGGATAGGGTGAGAAACATGTTATCAGGTAGGATGACTATATAGTTGAAGATTCAGATGGGGATCAAGTGTTGATAAGCAATACTCCCCTAGTGAGAATTGTTTAAATTGATGTGGGTATATTGGGATAGTGTAGGTTTGGACTTTATATGTGTATTTGAGGCATCAATTTAATGTAGAGGCATGGTCCCTCATGATGGGTGGGTTATCTTTAGTTGGATTTTGAGCTTTAGGAGCTTGTGCCTATGATAGCATAATTATATCAATGGTGTTTATCTATAGGAATGGTTTGCCTATCAAGGTTACTGAGTGATTTTGGGTCTTCTTTGAAAAATATTTTGAAGAGCTAGAAGGAGTCAGATATGTTTCCTGGGCAAAGATGGGATCAAGGTAAAATTCCTTATTTAAAAGGTTATCATCCTTAAAAATATTCTAAACTATGGATTTAAATGCATTATAATTTTTAATATCATGATTAGGAGTCATATGATAGGTGCATACCTTATATTATGTATACCAAGGATGTTTTCTAGTGTGGGGACTAAAATATTTGAGGTGTGATAAAGAATTGAGGGATGCTTGAAAAATATGGTTAAGTATGGTAGTGTATAACCCTCATAATGGGTCTAGTTTTAGTTTATCATCCTTTTAGGGTACAAAATTTTGAGTTGATTTAGATTTGGCATTTGTCATCTAGATAGGCTTATCAAGAGGTGTTTTCTTTGTGTCTTTATGTGAAATATTTTGGTTTTTAGAGGTGGAGGATTTGGTCAAAGGTTTTAGTGTCTATAAGAGAGGAGGATACTTTTGGATAGGCCTTTTAGAGGGTTACTAAATGATCATGATAGACCATTTGGTCAAAGGGTGAGGTACTAAAATGGATGGATTACTTTGGATTAGAGGTATTGTTTATTTTTCCTTTTTAATGCTATTATATGTGTTATCAATATTTTTATAACTTGATTTAATGTTTTTACCTTTAGATGGTGATAGGAGCTCTAATATAATTGGTGGGTGTTGGAGAGTTTCTTCTTTTAAGATACCAAAGCATTTATTTGGGTTTACCTTTTTAGCTTCTATTTTTGAAGTGGAGTTGTGAATATCTTTAGAAGATTATTATTTTTGGGGATCCCACGTAATGAAGTCAACAGGGTTAAAATTGGTGATGGGGATGGTTTCAATCAACTTGGATTATTTTACCTCTAAGGTATCTCTTGTAGGGAGGTTTGGTATTTCAAGGGATAAGTTTAGAGACACAATAACTTATTATGGTATAATTTTATCTTTAATAGTATCTATCATGTGAGTTCCCTATTATTAGGGATCTTCAATGTGTATTTGTACAAAGTTCGATGAGGAGGGATGATTGGGAGATGGTTGTCTAGAGATTTCTAAAGAATGATTCAGGGGAGCATTGGGGTTATCTAATTGAATTTCCCCTCTATTAGTAAGATTTTGGACTAGACTTTTGAAGTAGTGACATCTATTAGCATCATGACCTATTACATGATTGTAGCCAAAAAATTCATTTTCCTTAAACCAACTTGGTTTAGGTTAGGAATCATTAACAAGACCAATTAGAGGAATCTCTATGATAGAGGTGTTTAGAAGCTTATCAATGATGGAAGTGTAAGATTCCCCTAAAGGTGTACACTTTTTAGGGAGAAATTACAAGGGTGATCATTGAGGTTATGTTTGGGAAGAGGAATGACTATACTGGTTGGGTGTAGATGGAGGGGTAAAATTTATAACTATAACATTAGTAGTGCCATTTGGCTTGGGGTTGTTGAATTCCTTATAGGATTCTTATTTTGTCATTTGGTTCCACAATCTAACTTCACCTTACTTGTAGGCTTGAATTTCTAGTTTTTGAGCCTTAACAAAGGCTTCATCAAAAGTTTTAAAGGATTGGATTTGGAGTGTAGATGAGATATGCCTAGTGAAATACATAGAAAAATAATTCAATAAGTTCTAGTCGGGGAAGAAAAAAAGACAATTGATTGACAGTGTTATGCCATTAGGAAACAAAGTTAAGAACAAATTCATCTTCAAATTGTTGGATAACATATAAGTTAGTGATGGTTATTTTTCTTGTGATGTTAATCAAAAAATACTATAGTAAATTTTGAGTTAATTCATTAAAGGAAAAAAGAGAGTGTTGGGGAATGGAACTAAACCAGTCTAAAGCTAGTCCAGATAAGGATATTGGAAAAGTTTTTAAGAGGAGGGCATCATCATGAGTTATGAGGTAACATGCATGTCTAAATGACCTAAGGTGTTGTTGGGGATCTTCCTTGTTTTGAAATTTGGTAAATTTAGGTAATTTCCACTGTGTAGGATATGGTTGAATTGGGAATGTTGGGTTTATAGGCTCATTATGGATTTTTTCATAAGAGGGTATACATGTATTTCCAATGGTGAATGATTCTAGATGGGACATTATATCCATGAGGATGTGAAGGATGTCCAATTGAGGATCATGTGGGGTAAGACCACTTAGGATGTTAGGAGGGGTGTAATTCTATTTATGATGTTTTTGAGGATGTAATGGCATGGGAATCAATTGAGCTATGTGATAACCAATGGTCATGGTGTTGATTGATGCAGTTGAGGTAACATAGGGATGATACTAAGAGGGTATGGATTTTTGATAGGATGAATTAAAATATGATACATATTGATATTAGGGAGGAATTTGTTGAGAAGATTATAATGGAGGTATTAGATGTTGAGGATGAGTGGCCACATATCTTTGGATTGGTGGCAGTGTCATAGGTACAAAAAATGCTAGGTTTTGTAATGGGGTTATTGGTGGTATATGAGATCTAGGATGAGAAGTAATAATATTATGGGTTTGAATGGTAGTTGTGTAAGTATTGGTTGTTGTTGGGAGTGGTTGGTTTGTTCCAACATTAGTGGTAGAAATAAGAGGATTACTAGTTACTGGTGGTGGTGTTTAAGGGCCCATGGTTTAAAACATAGCCACTAATTATTTATCAGATATTTCTAGGGGTGGGATATTCCTAAATAGATTGGATTTAAAAATGGGATAGTCAGGGTTATGTCTTGTTCATGATGTAAGATAGGGGTTAAGGGATATTGGGTTGCCATCTAAAATGCTAGTAAACCCAATGTCTCCTTGTGGATAAAACTATGAGGGACTATCCCTGATGGATTTAAAAGATGTAGGGGGCTTGGATAATATTCCATTGAGGAAGATGAACACCAATAAAAATAAAACCACAAAATATAACACAAATAACAATAACATTATTTTTTGATTCATCTCACTTTAGTGAAAGCAAACACACATACTACAAGACATTCCTAAAAATATTTTACTTTTTAACTTTAAAGTGTGATAAAAGAAAAGAAAAGGTTACCAAGGGTCCTAAGAAGAGGAAATCTAAGAATGGTCTTAGGTTTTTTTAGTCTCACAAAGTCTCTAGACTAGAATTGATACTTGGACAGGTATTGGGGTCTATTCCCTCACTTTACAAACCATAGTATAAGGGTATCAAGTATTTAGCCAGTATATATAAAAAAAATAGGGTTTATACTTAGTCAAAGTCCTAAGTTGGTTCTCCCCTTAGTGGTGAAATCCAAGTGGGATAATCAGGAAGAAGGTTATTTATAGGTGATGAAATCCTAATTGATTCACTTATGTCAATGTTTGATGAGATTTTTATGAATGTGGGTTGGTCTATGTGTGAGAGAAGTGATAACTATGGTAAATTAATTGCCTAGATTATTCTATATGAACTACCTATGCAAGAAAAATGGATGTAGATTATTTTTAACCTTTAGAAAGGAAAAAGCAATTTTAGATTTTCTTTAAATGAATACAATAAAAGAAAGGGAGATAAAGATAGATAATTTAGAATGAATTTTAATAATAAAAGTGAGACTTTAGGGGTCCCACCATGCATGCCAAAATTCTTAAGTAGTTTTTCATTTTATTTTAATTTAAACATTACGTAGTAAAAACTTGAATGAAAATTGGTTTATGGTGAATACCTTTGGATTAGAAGATGTTGTGCATTGATTTGAATCCAATGATAGTGAGAGATTATTTTTGGTAGGAATAATAAATTGCACACATATAAACACTTTAAAAAAATGGATTAATAGATAATTGGGTGAGTTTCCTGGTTAGAAACCAGTCCCAAGAGGTTGTGAGATTCATCAAATGGATGTCAACTCACTTGTTCAGTGGATAAAATTGATAAATATTATAAGATACATATGATTGATAAAAGAGATTACAAAATGATATTTAAAAGATTTAGATCATATGAATGATAACTTGATAAGGTAAATGATATAAATAAATACAAATGATTAAGATAAATAGATATAGATTATTTTAATTAAGATTAATTCATGTTGTTTAAATAATAATAGGTTTTAATATAGAATAATAAAAATATAGAGCCTGGTTGGTGATGATTCTATATGAATCGATGATGATTTAGATGAATCGATGATGATTCTGTAGAGATGGAAAAAAAACTAAGTGCAAGGGACTAAAGAGAGATCTAAAAGGATATGATATGGATTTAGATGGAAAATTATTATCTATGGATAAAAGTCATGTTGATCAAAGATAATAGGGTAGAATAAATAGAATAGAGTAGAATAAAAGAGAAGCTAAAAAACAAATAAACTTACCAAGACTGTGCTACCATCTTTTAATGGGGTTGAGATGGACATTTTGAATTCTAATCTTGTTGAAGGCTAACAAACTATTTTTTTAAAACTTAGCTTCCATGTAACATAAAAAAAATAGGCAACAAGAATTTCATTAGCATTTCTGTAGTCAAAATTACATCTTTTGTAAAGATTAACATGCAGGTTTATATAATCGATGTTGATTTGGGAGAATCGACATTGATCATAGAAGAATCAATGTCGATCAGAGGAGAATCCTTGTTGATTCACCTTTTCTAGGCTTAGGTGAGATTTGATTGTTTTCAACTATGTGCTAAGCTTGGTAAATATAACCCAAAGTTGTAGCATGGGTTTTGAATTATGAGGAAGGTTTTTAGAGGGTATTTTTTTTTTATAATGTATTTTGTTTAAATATTTAGGATTATAGATAGTTAAAAGAATTACAATGGTAATTAATAATTACCATAGGTGAAATAGGGAGTATATACATAAAATATACATATAAAGGACAATTTTACATTTATATATGGACATTTACTTTCTTATACTTTAAGTTATATTTTATGTATATACTTTCAAGATGTTTGAGAGGGATTTTAAACCTCTTAGAGTTACGATGCAAATTATAGATTTTGGAGGGTTCTACCATATTTTAAACTCAACCTATTTTAGTATTTTAGGATACCAAACTTAGCCTATTTTAATATTTTAGGATGCTAGTCTCAACCATGGTGCATAATTCTAGTGTCTACACAATCGATGAGGTTGAACCCATGCAAGTCAAAAAATGACTCATGGGCAAGTGTCTTTATTGGATCTACTATGGACAGGCAGTGTGGGGAGTACATGCCTTTTTTGATGGGATGTCCATATGTCACTTATTCAATATCTTTGACTATGTAGTCCTATAAAAATAAAAGTGTCTAGCTATAATGTTTTTGGGTCCACCTTCTTGTCTTCTATTTATGCACTAAAGTTGAAACAAGTGTCCTAGTCAAATTCCTTGGGATTTTAAAACTTATCTATTTATAATTTAGCAATGGAATTAACTTTATATTTTGGATTGATATTGATCTATATGTCAAGTCATCCTTAAAATGATAAATATATCCTTACAATTCTCTTGATACCCATAATCGTGCCTTTAATCTACTTTGTCTATATAAAAACACATGGAATGATTTCATTGATATGGGGCCTCTTATTCACTTCATTGAGTCACATGATTTTCCATGTGTCTAATTTTTGTGCACCCATACCTTAATTTATTTGTATTCATCCTTTTGTTCGTAATTTAGTGACATATAGACACATGGCCTTATCTTTTTAGTCCACTTAGTTGTTGAGATTTTATGTATGTGACTTTGGGACTTTTGGCCATAGTTTAGTGAGATATCAACATTTGAAATAGTCATATGTATTTTGGGGATCAAAAAATCCATATAATATTTTCATAAGTCTACAAACTTCAAATTAATAGGATGCTACCACATGGATAATCCTTGTTTTTTTGGGTGCTCAAGGAAATTCAAGACTTTGGCCTACTTTTGTTAGCCATGGGTGATATGGATGATGTCACATGGAATGATATAATTTATCTATATTTTTTGGGATTTTACTAATTGGTCCACTTTATTGTTTGATATAGAGGAATGAGATGTTGCCATGTGTCTCAATCATGTGCATCTAGGGGCTCACCAAAAAAAGACTTAGTCATTTTATAAGATCCTTTATAGGAAGTTGGGTGATAATATGTGGGAGAAGGAGTTTAGTACCTAACCATTGGAATTTGAAATTTGGGACTTAGACATTGGAATTTTAATTTATTAGTGCTCTTAAATTTGACAATCACTTCATGTTCAAGAGAGATGTTTGGCCATGGTCTATGTAAGGAAACTTTGACAAAATGACTAAGTATGAAAATAATTCATACTATAGGGGAATATTTCTAATTTGGACCAAGTAAGTTCTGGTAAAGTGGCCCTATGGCGTCAAAACACTCCTATAAAGGATAAACCACCTTGGTCAAGCAAACTAAGTTAGTTCAGTTAGTCTAGAAAATTAGAATCTAAATATGAACATCATAGTATTTAAATCCATATAGATGAATAAAATAACATCAATAGACATGTCCATTTAGGCCCTTTATACTTAGGCATGAAATAAACTACTGGAGTAATTGTGGGGACATTCGGTCAACCTAGGATCAGATCAAAAATGCATTATTAATAATACTTAGACCTAAAATAATGACTTCCATCTTATACTTGGGCTAATTAATTTTAAAACCAAACCTTAACATGAAAATTGACTTGAACATGGAGATTTTAAGATAAAATAGGGTCCTCATTTGAAAATGTGAAAATGGGGTGTGTTGGTCCCAATAAATAGTGAAATAATGACTATTAAGGGGAAAATGTTGCCTCAATGTTTAGAATTTAAACTGTGGGCCTCCATTATTAAACTATGAGATAAGCAACTAAAGATAAATTTAGATAAACTTGGAGGAAAGAGAGTTCTCAATTCTAATTCAAAAAATAATATATTGGGCCCTAATTCCTTCAAAGGGTCATTTTGTGCAAAGAATGCTTTTGTTGAATTTTGAAACTACTAGGTAAGCTCAGACATATCTTAGGTACTCGAAGCTCTTTGAAAGGTAATTTATTTACAAAATTTAGATAAGGATAGGAAGGTTTGGGCATTTATCTACTTCCATCCATGCATATATATATCCCTAGCATAGATACTTGTAGTCCTACTCAAGGCCTTACTCTATTTCCAACTAGGTTAGAATGCCTACGATGGAGGTTGCCCAAATAACCCTTTCTTAGGAAGAAAATTGCATTTTCATGAGATTCAAACTTCTTTTCATTTTGATGTTTCCTTTTGATTAATATAGTAGGGTTTGGGACTAATATATCCAAGGTTTAGGGATGGTTTAATGACATATTATCACCAAGAAGGTCCTTTTTTTACTCAATGATTTGGTTGTGATTGATTTGTTCCTTTTATTGTTGTGATAACCTTTATTAGAAATAGGGCCTTTATCAATTCACTTGCTTAGTTCTGAATCAGTGACCCATAATCCTTTTAGTATCTCAAGAGAAGTTCATTTACTTATAAAATTATTCAATAAAGGGGTAACCCTTACCCTTTCTAATTTTGGTACTATTTTTTTAGTGCCTCATCAATTTTGAAGTGATCACACTTGGGAGGGTGAGGACCAAAATTTTGATTGGACTTTGCCTCACCAGAACTATCTTATTCACTACTCAATATAAATTAGAGGGACAAGGAAAAAACACTATAAGGTTAGTAAAGGTGAGAAAGGGGAAAATAAATTCACACAAAAAAATAGAAAATAGGAATAAAAAAGTAAAATCAAATGAAAAAGAAGCAAATATATAACTAAAGAAAACTAGCTAACTCTAAATTCATATTTACATCACCAACCTTAACCCCATGTACTATTCAAAAATTGCATTGGAAGGGATAAATGAGAAGTGATGCTTTAATAAATATCCATTAACATTTGGTGGGAGGTCATTCCCTTCAAGGTCTCTTTGTTGAAATGTGTTATGCGCCAACAACTCAGAGATCTAGTACGAGCCAATCTAGAGTGGGTTGAGTGTGAAGTTCTACCCTTTCTTCTTGTGTGTTTTGTCCCATAATAGGACTAAGTATAATATAATAAAGGAATTAACCTTTTCCCTCTTATTAAACCATATATTGATTATTTATTTATGTCTACTGAAGTTTTATATAGCCTCTTCTTATGCTTCCTCTAATTGGATAATGTCCAATAACCTTGATTTTGTATTTTCAAGATCTTCCATGTACTATTGCATAAACTTGTAGGTTAAAAATTTAAGTGTCATTGTGAAGATGGGATTAAACCCATATACTAGCATAAAAATAGAGATTTTGATGGCTTGCTTATATCTAGTATGGTTAGCCCAAAGATTATATTTAAACAGTGAATGCTAGTCTCTAAGCTTCTTTTTTGTAGACTTATTGATGATGTCGATTAGATTCTTGTTGGTTGACTCAACCAAATCATTAATTTATGGATATTAGTTTGAGGAGAAACTTAAGGTAGTCATGTTTCCATAAGCCCATTCAGTGTGCTTAGTTGACTAAAACACAAGTCTATTTTCATATACTAGCGAGGTTAGGGTGCCAAATCATGTTATGTTTTTCTCAATGAACTTGATGACTTCCTTGGTTGTGATGTTCTTGTTCACCACTACCTTTATCCATATTATTTTGTAATCAGTGGTTATAAGTATAAATTTATGTCCAATTGATGAGTTTAGTATGATGAATCCAATGAAGTTCAATCCCCATTGAGCTAAAAGATGTTATTCTATCACATATTGTAGAGGCATTTCAACATGTAATTCCTTATTGGCTAAGGTCTAACACTGATGGCATAAATGCATAAGGTTTTGGACATATATAAATATAGTGGGATAATAGTACCTAGCTCACATAATTTTTTGTGTAGTTTTAGTCCTTAACAGATGGTCACTACCCAACTTCTCAAGGAAGTTATCCATGACTTCCTTGGCTTCTTTAGATATACATATAAGATAAATGTATTCATAGTTATTTATATAGAGAAATCCTTTCTTTAGAATGTAGTGGGTTGCCTTTATCTTGAGATCCCTTTTTACATTTGATTGAATCCTGTAGGAAGATTTATATAAAGGAGGTAGTGGACAATTCGATCATACCACTCTTGATGGACCATTTCTGATTGGTCCAATTGTACCACTATGATCCTTGGGTCAATTTCAATGATAAAATGAGTAAGACCTTGTCCTTGGACCAGCTTGACAAGTTTTTCTCAATTTCATACTATTTTAGCCTGTCCATCCATTTACCTCTATGCTCTCTTAGTTTATTATACCCTAGCATTAACTTGATAGTTAGTTCTGGGATCATGGTGTACACCTTGTTTCTACAAATGTCATGCCTATTTTTTTTCACAGCCTTGACCAAGGTGTATGCATGCTTGTCCAAGGTGGAATATTTTAAATATGAATCTTTAATGTTTATGCTCATTAAATTTATTAGGTGCTCATCTTTATCTATCTTTTGAGTGAGTATTGTAGCTATGGTGTTCTAAAATGAAGGAATAGAGGTAGAAGTCTTTTACATAGTCTGGGTTGATTAAGACTGGTGCTTGTATGATGGATTATTTGATTCTTGGAAGGATTTCCTAGTTGTAAGATTCCACTCCACATTTGTTCCATGTTTTAACATTATATTCAAAGGTTTAACAATTTCAGCAAAACCATATATGAATTAGTGTACAAAGTTAATCTTACCAAAGAATTTAATTCCTTTTTACTATTAGGCAAAGATATCTTAGAATTCACATTGGCATGCTTAGGGTCAATATAAATACCTTCACTCTTGATGATGCAACTGATAATATTAACTTTGGTAATACCAAATACAATTTTCTTTGGGTTATGTGAGATACCATACCTTCTACACCTTTAGAATATATTTTGAAGATGGTAAATATGATCAGACCTACATTTTAAAAAAATAGTCAAGTTATCCATGTAAATAAAAATGCACTTGCCTATTAAACCTTCAAAATCAAAGTCCATATCTCTTTGAAAGGTGTCTCCTACATTAATAAGTTAAATATCATTCAATTATAAGTGAAAGTGCCCCACTTGGTTGTGAATGCCATCTTAGCTTAGTTTTTTAGGTTTATCAAAACATGATTATATCCTAAGAATCCATCCAAGAAGGACATCATCTGGGATCCACTTACTATATGTATTACCTCATCTAAGGAAGGCAAATCATAGTTATCATCATTAGAATCTTAATTCATATTTTAAAAATCCACAAACAATCATATTTATCCATTTTTTTTATGAACTTGCACTAAGTTAGCTACCCAAGTAGTGAGGAATTAGGAAGATGATCCCATCAAGAGGATTTTGTAGACCTCTTTGCGAATAAGTGGTTTGAAGATTGGGTTAATGGGTTGTTGCCTCTATCTAAAGGTATTTTGGTTCTACTTAAGTGGGATAGTGTGGGTTATTACCTTTAGATTTTAGACCTTAATGTCTCTAAAGGTCCAATCAATAACATCTTGGTATCGAAAGAATAATTTTTTGAGTTGTTCAACTTCAATAGGAGTGGAATTTAAACCAATATGAACATCCTTGGGATGGTCTAATGAAACATATATGTTTGAGGATACTTAGTTCATTATTTCATTGACTACATTATATTTTATGATCATGTGTTTTATTTTGGGTTCCCTATCAACATGGATCTAATTGGCTACACCTCTCCAAGGAAACCACATATGGGAGAAGTTCATAGACATATATCTAATTAAGGTTTTGGACTAGTCTCTACTAATCAACATCTCACAAGATTTTGGGATCTACACTACCTAAACATCCATAAATTTATGGACCCTAGGCTCAAATTCTAGATGCATATGGACAATCAAGAGCTCACCCAATACTTTAAACTTTTCTAAGTACACCACTATTTTATCTAACTTAATAGGTGTTAGTCATAGTTTTTAATAATTTCCTACATGCATGACATTCGTAAAGGCACCCAAGTCAAGTATATAATTATGAATATTCTTCCCAAATAACCTAACCATAAGAATGAAATGTGGAACCTCTACCTTATTCTTGTGTATCAGCACTTTAATATGTGCAGGCTTGGGTTTGGGTTGTACTAGTTTTTCTATGAGGGATTTTAGGAGGAGATCACATTGCTCAATGTTTTAATCAAGTTCATGTAAATTTATGGTTGAATTGGTCTTATTCATGTCTTCTAATATGTTGCATCCATTATTTTTAGTGGTATTTTTGGCATCTTCAATTGGCTTAGGATTATTTTCTTTTGGGGGTAGAGGGTCATTCCTTGCTCTTGGATCAGAAGAAGTGACACCATTTTTAAGAGGGTTTGACATGGTAAGGAGTTGTTTTTGTGTCTAGTTCCTAAGTGTGTAGTTACTCCTATAATTTTTTGGGAAATTTTGAACATCATTGGTGTCATATTCTAGTCCATTATATTCATGGCTAGGTAATTCTAATGTCTCTATTACCACGGTAGTGCTCATGGATCTTGCAGCATTAAAGGTCTCGTCCTAATTGATAATCTTGTGGTTGTTTGGGATTAATTTATACTATTATATATCTTTATATAAGATGTTTAATTCACTAAAAAAATCAATGAAAACAAGTTTACCATGTTAGGATGTATTGTGCACCTGACACTAGTTAGGCAAGGCCAACTCATAAATGTTAATCTCAAAGAGCTAGAGCTTATTAGGTAAGGGCTTTGGTTGGTTTCTAGAGAAGTTATGGGGATGATTATACATTTGGTAAGTGAATTTTATATTGTAATTTTCATCACCATTATTTATAACCTACCTCTAGAGGCCCAAGAAATAATTTTTGAGCTTATGTACCATGTGTTGTATAACATCCAACTCATTCTTGGTAGATGCTTGGGGAATATGTTGGACATTATTCTTAATAGGAACCAAAATTTGATTATGATATTAAGGTACTAATTCATTATATATTGGTCTAATGAATCCTATGGGATTAATAAGAGTAGTGTGTCTCAAAGGAAGTTGGGATACTACTAGCATAAGTTGTGGCATGGGTTTTTAGCTTGTAGCAAAGAGGGGGTTTAAATCATGCATACTTGGCAGTCAATTTGGGATGGTCGATGCCAATAGACCTTGAGGATTTATTTTTTATCTACTTTGATGGACTTAATATAAGCTATAGGTAATTCTATCACTAAAGGATCTCTGTGAAAGAACATAACAATATAAGGATCTAGTGCATTCTTGTACATTTTAAGGGCTAGCTCAACCTATGGTCTATACAACACAATGATTCATCTATACATATTTTGAAACCTAGAATTTAAATTTATCATGGGATCATCAGGCTAAATTTTAATGTAGGTTAACTATTGGTATGACACTTAGATCGATGACTTTTCCAAACCATAGTGGCGCACCTCACACCTAATGTGAATCTTGGGATGTATATTTCTAGGTTCCTAGGTAAATCATGGACAACTCAAATGTTGATATTAGACCCAAACAACAACACCATAGATGAATCCATAGGTGGAGGTATATTAGGGATAAACTGAGAGGATGGGCTAGTAGGTGTAACCACAAATCTTGGTATCCCTCTAGCATTTCTAGCTCTCCTATAGAATTTCAATGGGGATTATTAGTCATCTAAGACTAGCTTGGGATCTAGTTATCCACACAATAGGCTCTAGGTTGCTCATAGGTAGGTTGGTAGCTTATATATATATATTAGATAGTGAGAAGGGTTGCCCTCCTTCTAGTACCAATTTTTTTGGTCTAAGATATCCTTCCTAGTTACATCTATTGTATTATATTTACTAAGCAAGTTTAAAGAATAATTGGGGGACTTATATCCTCTTATTTTAAGATTGTTACTAAGATAATATAGGGAACAATATTTAGGTATGGGGATCCATTATATATCCTACTTGGAATAAATCTCTAAGAGATGTAGTGCTACCACTATAAGTCTAATACCAATTTTCTTACTAACTTACAAAGCTACTACACTCCTAGTTAGACCAATTACAACACAAAATTTTAGAGGTCTACTTTACTTCAATTCACCATTTTTAAAATAAGGGAAAGATCAGTTGTTCACAAATAAACATAAAAATAGAGGGAGTGTAAGGCAAAAATGAAGTCTTCTAATTAAAAGGTAATATAAATGCTTCCATGACTGCAACATGCTTAGATATAGTTATACCACTATATGTTAAGTTTCACGATGGCTCAGGGTTTAGTCACATAGGGAGAGAATGTCTAAGGCTAAAAGACAAATTATTACTTCTAAGATTCCTTTAACTAATGAAATATAAACATGTTTATAGTTAGTGGCATACAAATCCTTATAAGCTTCAAATAAATTAAAGGAGTTAAAGAACCTAACTACAATAGTAGAAGCACATCCTATTTAATGCATTAAATCTGTATAAAATCACAAATCAAAATCCTATAAAATTAATATTCATCCATTAAATCAAAGTAAAATGAAAGACTTATAAGGCAACCAAACACATTTACATAGGAAATCAATTTTGTATTATTTTGATAATGTTTGTTTACAAATAGAGTCAACCCTTCTAACATACTAGGAAGTAGTATATATAGAAGGAAGAGATGGGTCTTTCCTCTAAGAGGGATGAGATCCCACTCTTAGCCATCATGGCCTAAAATGGTATAATAGTATTATGTCAGAAGATTCATCATCCTATAATAGATAAGACACAATATAATTCCATGTCCCATTAAGGATCCTTGAGGAGATGTCTAATGTGGACTACATCCTAACAATTTTGGTAGGCTTTGATACTCTACTAGTGGTCAATCAATGAGTATGAACCCATGAAAATCAATAAATGACTTTTGGAAGAGTGCCTTTGTTGGAACTACTATGCACATGTAGTGTGGAGAAAACACACATATTTTATCTCTATATAACTATAAATGGATGAGGGGTTAAACACATGACACTTTGTCAATATTTACATATAATTATATGGCTATAACATTTTGGGGTCCATCTTATTCTCTTATATTTATGCATTGAATTTGAAACAAGTGTCCTAGTTGAATTTGTTGGGATTTTAACACTTGTACATTTACCATCCAATCAAGACCTATGGATTTCCTTTAGTGCATAGATCAAGATTTATTTGGATGCCAATTCATCCTTAGAATGATAAATATGTCCTTATAGTGATCTTGAGAGCCATATGTGTGCCTTTAATTTGATTTTTCCAAAGAAAAACACATGGCACCATTTAACTAATTTTGGCCCCCTTAGTCACTTTGTTTAGTCACATGCTTTGCCATGTGTCTACTTTACATGCAACCAGACCTTAATTTATTTATATTTGGGCATTTGATCATGATTTAGTGAAATTTAAACACATGGTCTAATCTTACAAGTCCAATTGGTTGTTTATCTTTGATGTATGTGACTTTGGGACTTTTGGTTGTGGTTCATCAAGATGTCAACATGTGGAATAATCCTATGCATCTAGGGGTTTATGAGCTCTGCATAATATTTTCCTAAGTTTGCAGGCTATGAATTAGCAAGATGTTACCACATAGATGGTCCTCACTTATTTTGGTACTTGAACAAATTTGAGTCTTCAACCTATTTTTGTTAGTTATATATGAATGAGATTATGTCACGTAACACAATCTCATTTATCTAAATGATTAGGGACTTAGAGACTTAGGTCACTTTACTATTTTCTCCAAAGGAGTGAGATGTCAACACATAGATCAATCATGTACATTTTAGGGCTTGTTTAAGAAAATACTTAGTCATTTTAAAATATCCTTCATAGGGAAGTTGGGTGCTAATGTGTTGAATCATTTTGGAGCTCAAAGACTAACCTTTTACATTTTGACTTAGGGGATTAGCTATTATAATATAAATTTATTACAACTCTTAAATTTGATAGTTGATCTAGGTTAAAGAGATACATGCATAAATAGTATATGCAAGGAAACTTTGACAAAATAACTAAGTATGAAAGTCCTTCATACTATATGGGAAATGTTTTGAGCTGAATGAAGTAAGTTTTGATAAGCTATCCTTGTGGGCTCAAAATAGTTATGTAAATGATAAATAACCTTGGGAAAGAAAAATAAGTTAGTTGGATTAGTTCAAAAAACCAAAATCTGAATATGAATGTCATAGTATTGGAATTCACATAGATGAATATAATAACTCCAATAGACATGCCCATTTAGGCCATTTAGACTTAGGAATCAAACAAATTACTAGAGAAATTGTGGGGACACTCAATCAACTTAGTATCATATCAAGACCTCATTCTTAATAAGAGACCCAGACCTAAAATAATGACTTCTAGCTTAGACTTTGATTGATTCATTCCACATCTAGGTCTAAACATGTAAATTGACCTAAACATGGAACTTTTAAAATGTGAAAATGGGGCATGTTGGTCACATTAGATTGGTTATACTACTAGTGTCACTAGTGTGAATTATGCATTAGAAATTTATTTTGACCCTAATTTATGGCCACCTCCTAGATTTATTACTTCTTTACTAATCATGTTTCCTCTATGTGTGAGTGTTGTCCCACCAATCCCTGTGTTAGGTTGTGCCATGGCCTTGTTGACCAAGTTTTGACCATAGGTCAAAATTGGTCACCTCCTCTAAATTGAAAAGTTCATAGGATTATCATGTGTTCTTATCATGACTTATATGGCCCTTAAAAGTCTTTAAAAAACCTTATTAGCATTGTTTAAGGTTAGTTGGAGAAGTTAAGGTAATGTCTTGCTTTGGTCATATAGTGGTTTAGGCATGTCATGAAGAGATAAGGCTTGGTAAAGTAGTATCATAGGTTATTAAGATTTTATCAAAGTCATTTCATGTACTCATCAATTTTTAAAAACACTTCATGGTGTTTTTAAGTGTTTAAGGTTCATTTGCAAACTTGAAGGTGGTGAAAATTCATGAAAATATGATTTTTGACATTCATGTATGTCATAGTTACCTAAGTGAAAAATACATAACACAAACATTAAAAGGACATTTTAGTAGTTAAAAAACTACCACACCTATCATGAAGTAAGACAAGGGTCATAATAATGAGTTTCAATGCCATCTTGAGGAGTTAATAGACTTTTATAGACTTTTTGAAGTCACTTAGAGGTGAAAATGTTAAAGGGGTGTCCTTTGAGATTTCACATGTCATAAAAAATCATGGGAAGAAGTTTAAGAGTCAAAATTTTCATAATTATCTTTCCCTCCTCCATTGATCCATTCACAAGCTCTTGAAGGTCATTTTTAATTACATGGTATAGGTTGTATAGGTAGATTTGGGGGATAAGATTTTATCCAATGTTTGGTACCCTTATGAGATTAAAATTTATGGTATTTTTTGTTATATTGAGATCATTAGCTTTATGAACAATCATTAAGGAGGTAGACTACTTTTTAAAGGCTCAAATCCCCATAGGTTAAATTTTTTGAAACTCTAGTTAAATTTTAAAATATTTGGCTTCATGAAACTAATTGGAGTGAGTTATCATAGGTTTGTAAATTTCTCGTACACCCTCATTCACCATGTTGGAATGTGTGGATGATCTTTTGGAAAGAAAAGCTTCTCTTATGCATTATTTGCAAATGACTGTCAATATTTATATGTTTTAGAGTTATCTAGGTGGTCTAATACATATAAGTGATTATTAATGGTATTATAACATCCTAAAAATCCATTCACATCTACATAATCAACTAAACATTGCGTACTAGTTGAATAAATGGTCACATCTTCATTCACCTTATGGATTATGTTCTTGTGTCTACATAATAGGTTAATTTGAGTGGGTTTGAATATGCATTTACATATAAATTGAGATTTTTTAATTCATGTTAAATATTTTTATGCAATATAGGTAATGGTATCTGAGTAATAACAACTTTATTTGCATTTTTCAAATATTTCTACACAAGGTTGCAGACTTATAGGTCTATAGACCTGTAGGTCTCTAACTTCAATAGAAATCCAATGTTGTCAATGTTTAATTAAGGTTATCTAAAAATAAATCATGGTGGTGTATTTAGGATGAAAAGGGGTCTAGATAAATGAGGATTTCCAAATACATCTAAAGTCAAGGAAAGTTGATGATAAGCTAACAAGCCTAGTAAGACACACTTACAAGACTGTGTGTATGGATAGTGAATGCAGAAGTTGTGAAATACTTTGAGAATGATATATAGATCTTGTAATGAAATTATTGGAAACTTAAAATTATTATTATTCACTTCCATTTGGTCAATGACCTAGTTGGATAAGATCATATTCTATGGACTTAACATCCTAATCACCAAAATAACCACTTTCAATTGTATGAATGTAGAAAAGTAAGAAACAGGGCATATACTATTGGATACAAGGTTGAAATTGATGTTAAAAGGAATAAATAAACAATGTATAAAATTTAAATTATCCTTCAAATAGGTTTAGATACTATGGGATATCATGGTGTAGTGAGAAAGGTCAAACTCAAACTACATGCTCAAATAATCACCTACAACGAGTTGAGAGAATTGGCCTTGAACAATGATGTTGGTAAGGTATAGAATTTTATGGATTTGAAAAGGGTCTTGAGATATCAAAAATAATAGATCAAAACCATTTCAAGGTTTGAATATTGGCTTTTGAGATCAATATCAATTTCAAGACCATACATGAGCAGATCTCTTCAATGACTACCTACATCCACCTATATTGAGAAGTACCTTAGATAGTGATGTTAGCGATGTTTGAAATTTCAAGGCATTAAGGTAATTATTGTAATAGAATACCAATATCATTAATTAATTTTTAATATATTCAATGAATATTAATGAAAAACCTAAGCCCTTAAATGCACTCAAACCTCTCTAATAGAGACATATAGGCCTACTAGATGATATGGGATAATTTCAAGCCTAAAGAGAAGGGAAGAGTTCTTGAAGAGTGTTGGAGTTTGAATCAGATGATGAAATTTATAAGATAATTTAGACCTAATATGAGTAGAGGAAACCTAAAAATATTAGAGGAAATAATCAAAAGACAAGCCATGTCAAACACTGCACACTACAACCAGTCATATAATTATGGAGTTGTCTACCTTGCTAGGGTAAGTTGGTTGTATACAATGAGAGGAAGGAGTATAAAATGAAAGTAGTAAATTTGAATGGTATATATGATAAATTACCCAATATAACTCCTAATAAATTTCATAGAGTAAGGAGGAGTGGAGGAGCTCTTTTCGTGCCTAATGGTCTAAATCCAAGAAACACATTCTTGTCTAAGTCCATTTAAAGAAGATGTTTGATTGAAATATATTGAGGTATGTGTGAATTTTACAAATGGAAAACCATTTTAGGATGGTTTCATGATTATGGATGAACCCATATGGCCTTCAGGTTCATTTAAAGTGAAGACAAAAGCTTGGAAATCTTGGACACTCATGCCAAGACAAAACACAAAATTGCTCATTCTTGAGAAGTGTTTGTTTTTTTTGAAATATTGTAAAGACTATATAAGGTTTTAGGGAGAGAAAGATAATTGAACATGATTTAATGTGATATCGTAGTCCATGAGAGGCTTAGAAACAAGTAATAAAGAATGTAAAACATAGCCAAACCTAATTCAGGTCAAACATGCCTAGTCACATGCACAAGCCTATAAGGTAGTCCTAAAGGGATGGATTGTTTTTTGGAGTTGGATGAGACATTGAGAACCCTAAAAATATGGTGATAGATATGCACAAAAAATTCATGTAGGTCTAGACCTAAAAATGAGAGACATGGAGAAATATAGTCAGTTAGGGTAAGTTGAACAACTAGGCTTAAGAACCCTAGACCTAAGTAAATGAATTTGTAGGGGATATAATGGAGATATAAAGTTTGGAAAAACATAGGGACAAGTCAATTAGGTTTTCATTGACATCCCTAGAGTACTTAGTAAAGCTCTCATAGACTTCATTTCTATCTCATCCTTCATAAATGTAGTTTGCCAACCCAAAAGGTTATTTTACTTTTCTCAATATGGTACAAAGGTGCTGCATGGGACCTTGGGATCATATGGGAAATTATATACCCTAATTTACTTAAATTTTGTGTAATTTATTGGAGGAATCATGCCCCAATATTTATGAATCATCCTTAAGACCTTGAGGCACTTTCAAGTTGCCTAGGAGAGCCAAAAGGACCCAATGAGAGATAAATGAACTTATATACCTCTAGATGAATTGGAAAAACTTTAAAATTACCTAAAACATGTTCAAGACTCCCTTGATAATCATTTCATGCCACTAGTTTATACTTTTAGGTATAGAACTATATGAGATAGGTCAAAAAGGGTTGTTTTATAATATTTGAGATGTTCGTACAAGTTGTCAAAACTTCAAAATTAACATGGAGAACAAAGAAGAGGTATATAATTTAATAACATGCTTATTTTGGTTTTAGATTGTGTGGGAATCTTGTAGAGTTATTTTTTTGTCTCTAGGTAGGGAGGCCTAATTGAGACCTAGTAAGGAGAGAGAAACAACAAAAATGTATACCTTCACTCACTTTCTGATCCTAAAATTGAACATGAAGATATAAGGTCATACTAGGTACTATAATATGCCCTCAAATTCTTAGTACAATGTGTAAAAATCTCTACACAAAGAGGTTTACATGATTTTAGGGGTACAAGGAATGATGCATATTTGGAGCTTTTATTAGAGAATGAATTCTTAGGGATAATTTGAGACCTTAAAATGGATTGTTTCAAGTATGATATGAGTTGAATAGGCCATCTATGAAGATAAGATGAGATAAAGAAGAAGAATTCAAGTTTTGACACTTGTATGCAAGATTGGTCTAAGGAGATGAAGAGTCTTCTAGACACCTAGAAATAAAAGGAAGTGATGTGTCAAAGATAACCTAAGGAGATCAGATAAGACATGTCAAGGGAAGACAAAATATGTAAGAAAACCTGATATAACCATCAATAGGTCCACTTTTCCTTTAACATGTTAAAGGAAATGGAAATTTTTGGAGAGATAGTCAAGGTGTCAATTAAGCATTCTAACTAATATGCCATTAGAGGGCTGGAGTATCTCTAGAGGAGATACACATTGTATTTTTGACATATTAAGGAAGTTTCATAACTCCTATCTTGTTTTTAACTCATGAAACACTTGTCATCTCTTTCTCTCCTATGCCCTTATCTTATTGTCTCTCACTTATGCTATATATTGAATCTTAGTTGGCTAAGTTTGTATTTTCCACTTGGGTATGGTGAAGCCCTACCTATTTGTAGCCTTTGATTAATGAACCAATATTATCATAATGTTATCATGATTTAGACTTAAAAATCCATGAAACAAATAAAATATAACAACTTTTCACTATATCCTTGGAAAACATACAAACAAAAATCCCTCAAATAAAAACTGAAAGGAGCAACAACACAGATTATATTTCATGTTTATAATACTTAAAAATCCTTAAAAAAAACTTACATGCATAAATATATGGCTTTGAAATCATCACATACTTCAAAAATGATAGACTCATTGAACCCTAATGTTAAACACAAAGATGAAAAACTTTTCCTTCATTTCAAACTTGAAAAGCTTCATTCCTTGGTATGCATGCAAACTCTCTTTTCATCTTAAAATTTCCATGAAGCCTCTGAGACTTGAAACAATAAATTTTGAAGCCTAGAACAATTTAATTGAAGGCCCATAGATTTTAAATATTTTTGTTTGAAATTTTCAAACACCTAGCTTTGAAAACTAAACCAACTCTATATTTCATCGAAGACCAAAACTATATCAAAAACCAGAACCAATCTTTTCCAATATTCATGCATAGTTGAGCAAGTTGATTCATAAACAAAATCATAGTAAAATATTTAAAACCATAAATGATTTGAAACACATCACTAACCATATTTCAGATATAATTGACAAAAACTCAATATTTATACAAACTTGAAAAGAGAAGATTCAACTATTCGAGGAAAATATGACCATTATACTCCAAATTAGGGCTGAGGTTAAAAATTCACAACCTTTGACATATTCACAAGATCATATATAAATAAAACCCATGAAATATTTAAGTAATCCACATGCAGAGTTATTTTCAAAAACTCAAAGTCTGAAAGAAAATTCAAACTATAATGACATGCAGTATTCTATTTACAAACTGAAGTTCCCAATGAAACCTACTTAAGAATGTGTATATCTCAAAAATAAAATTTCAAACTATTCAAAGAACTATCTTAATAAAAAATTCATCTACTATCTCACTTTCTGGGAGGGATAGGTCAGACATAAACTATTTGCATGCATGGAAGTGACAACTAAAAATAACAACTTTATTTTACTTCCAGCATACATGGAAAACATACACATAACTAAAACCATCCCTTATCATATATGTAATAGTTACTTAAAATATAATCAAATATCAACAAAAAAAACTTGATAAAATATAGACCATCATAATTTTATTTTCATAACTATCCAAATAACTCATAAAATCCTTCAAAGGGTTATTAAATTCATTTATGGCATACCTAGTTATGCTTCCCTATTATCCTTTTACTCAAAATTCTTCTCTACAACTTGAAATATCAAACTAATAGAGATCCACTTCCACCTGAAGCTTTCCAAAATAACCAAAAACTAATAAAAAATGATCTATTTGTATTCACCACCCTTCCCCATAACTTAATTGGCTATATGATCAATTTATATTGGCTCTCTTTTATTGAGGATATACTTAGCAATTATGCTAACTTCATTATCATCATGATCAACTTTAGTAATGACTAATGTTCCTACTATCTCATTACCTACTTCCACCATTTGAGGCAAACATGCTTTGTATTAAATTTTTCCTTGCTGCCAAATCCCAATTTGATCTCGAGGCTTCGATATTATGCTCTACATTAAATACTCCTACCAACTCAATGTGCCATGAAAACATGATGCCAACTAAAATTCTAACTCATCATGCTAATTAGAGCGCTAATGGTTCATTGAATATACCTTGAAAACAATCTAATACTTGCCTTTCAAAATAACATTTTAAGACTTAGACTTAGGGAAATAAATTTACATTACAATGAATCCCTAAAACTTAGATTCAATCATGATTCGATGGATTTTATCAATGTCATTTCAATACTTAGGATAAATAATCCTAAGGTAAGATGTTTTGAAAGGAAGATATTACCTTTAGAGCTTATGCTTAAGAAATTTTTGAATTAGAAATTTATAAAAATAGGATATAAAATTAAACACTTAGAAATTTAAGACCTCCTTTATATTATTACAACTAACTAGTTAAAGAAACAAATCAACCTCCATATGTTAACAATTTAAAAAATCTAGCATACGAGAAATGGAAGTGGGCCTTCAATATAATTTATAAAATAATCATAATTGATGAAATATTTTGCTTCAAATGATCTTTCTTATGATTGAAATCTACCCAATTAAGGTTTATTTTCCAATTGAGAATTATATGATTGCAAAAATAAATGAAATTATGCATTTGACCATGAATAAAGTGTTTTCTGCAATAATCATGACTTATTTGCCTATATATTCATAGTATCTATTTCAACCAATAATCACATTTTCCATGTATGCTAAATAATCACCATAGATTTTTCAATCTATCAAACTAAAAGAATAATCTAGAAGCTATTATGAAAATCCATATTTATTGAGATCAAATAGATATATTATATCAAATATATTTATTTCTAAATTTGAAACCATTCTAAATTGAAATGTTGTCTCATGACCTGATCATGTCTAAAAGTAAGATAAATGATCACAAATTTCATAATGATAAATATATATGTGCATTTTATTCATTTATCCACTATGATCTTCAAAATCACTCAAAATATAAACATGAATTCATCAAGCAATCATCATCAATTCATAATAAAAACATATGTATTCAGATATACTACTAATTGACTGAGTTTTCAACACAATTTTAAATTTTATGATAGAGTCATCTCTATGGCAAGTATTAATTTAGAATATTTGAGAGGGTGTGAAAAATAGGCATAACACTAGCAACCTTGCTAGTCAATTTTGTGAAATGAAATTGAGTAGCAACAAACTGCCTATTGATAAAGACATAATATTGGGAGTGTGATTCAGGTAAATTTTTTATCAAGTAGCTGAGCATAAACCCCTTTAATAATAAATTTTAGAAAGGGATGGATTTTTTGGCTATCATGACATGAAGAAACAGAATGATATAGTAAGGAAGTTCAGGTTGTATACATAATCTAATACAAATACCTTAAGTACAAAATCTAAAAATCAAGTAATACTTTAACAACTCAATACAACTCAACATACATTATTCATATATAAAGAAAATTGAATTTATAAAGAGTAATACCTCAAAATAATTGATACTTATAGAAAATTTTATAGAATCTTTACACTCTTCCTTCATAATGTGAAATTTCTCCATTTATAACCTTAACTGATCTCTTCAAAAATAAAAGTATAGTAAGACAAACAATAAAACAAAATAGAAACAATAAAGAAATAAATAGGAAACCAAAAATAAAGAAATAAAAAAACATAAGGTAACTAATCATGAAACAACTTCAAATGATGGTCATTAACTGAGTAATGTATCTAATTTCATTCAATATATTTTAAATAAAAAGCATTATTTCTAAGTACAGTAGCAATTCTATAAGGACCAAGCCACAATGAATCAAATTTGTGATGTTTATTAGGATCTTCGCGTGCTTTGTCCCAATATAAGACTAAATCCCTAACATTAAACTTCTTGTTAGAAACCTTTTTATTGAAAAAAATCTTTAATTTTTTATTATCTCTTTCTAATTTTTCCAATGTTGTTGCTTTGGACTCATCAAGATTTTTTAAATCATGTAATCTTTGTTCAATTAAATTTGTATTTTTAGCAACATATTGTAAAGTAGTTTTGGCTGAAGAAATATGAAGTTCTATTGGCAAGGTGGCCTTAAATCTATATGCTAACATAAAACACAAATAATCAGTTTCTATCTTAACAATAGTCCTATCAGCCCATAAATCTTCAAAAATTTTGAGATGCCAATTTCTTTTATTATCACAAACTAATTTCTTCATGATTGTAATCAAATTTTTATTTGTAGACTTAGCTTCACCATTTCCTTCAAGATAATATTTTGATAAATGACTTGATATAATAGAGTATTTTTCTAAGAATTCATTTGAAACAAACTGAGGTCTAGTATCAAAAATAATTTTATAAGGAACTCTAAATCTAAAAAGAAATTGATTTTTTAAAAATGAGATTACTTCACCTATTACCAAAATTTTAAGTGCTTTGACCTCATGCCACTTAATAAAATAATCTGTGGCTATTAAAATATACCTATGACCAAAAAATGAAGGTGGGTGTATATCTAAAATAAATTCAATACCCCATTTTGTAATTTTTTTTTTAAGAAAGACAAGATTTAAAGGCATTGTTAGCAACCTATCGCTTCCAATAAATAATTGACATGACATGTAAGAACGAACTAAATTATTTGCATCCTAAAATAAAGTAAGTCAATAATAACCTGCTTTTAAAATCTTATAAGCCATAGTTTTTGTAGCATAATTTCCACCATAGTTTCCTTTATGATAGCCTCTAAGAACTTTTTGTGTTTGATTATGTGTAAGACATCTCGACAAAACTCTATCTCTATTACAATAAAACAAAAAAATTCTAACAAAATGAAATTTAAAGCTTTTAATCTTAAAGAACGTATTTAATTTTTATCTAAATTATTAGGACATCCCTAATTTTGAAAATGATAAATTATGTCATGGTATCAATCATCTTCAACGAAAAAATAGTCCCATTCATTCATTTCAAGATCAAACTTAAAATTCTTAGAAAAATCAATAATCTTCATGGTCTATAAATTTGGCTTTTCATTTAACCTTTCATCAACTAATAAAACTAAAACATTAATATCTTATGAAGCATTTTCAGCTAAGCGTTTCACCAATCCATTACCTTTAATAATTTTTGAAGTTTTAAATTCAAGGTCAACTCTTGAATTTATAAAATCTACTTAGTAAGCCTTCTTTGAATGGTTGGTTGTTTTAGAAGACAAGACAAAATAGGCACATTATATTGCACAAATTTTTTGTTTTCCATCAATAAATATCAAAATTTAATCAAAGAGGAAACTAATGAGAAAATAAATTTCTCAATAAGGGGATACCTAGTTTCTACATCTTTTAAAACTTGGCTTATATAATTGATTGGTTTTTCTTTATTTTTTTCAAATTCTTGAGTTATTATAGCTTTAATGACTTTTTTTTGTAGCATTAAAATAAAGAAAAAATGTTTTATTTAGATCAAGTTTTAAAAAAATTGGAGCACTTACAATGGCATCTTTGACACAATGAAAGGCTAAATCAGAACCTTCATTCCAATTATATATTTTATCTTTCTTAAACAATAATTGCAAAAGATTAGATTTATCAACAAAATCTAATATAAATTTCCTAACAAAGTTTATCTTACCAAAGAAAGACCTCAAGATAGATTGATCTTTAGGAGGAGGTAGTTCTTTAATAGCTTTAACACGTTTGGGATCAATAAAAATGTTATCTTTAAAAAAAATATATCTCAATAACTTACCCTCAATAACACAAAAATTTGATTTCTTTAGATTTAAAAAAATTTCATATTTTTTTGCATCTAATGAAAACTTCACGAAGATGATCTAAATGATTTTTTTCCTTTTCAAATGCATGGTGAGATCATCTAAATAAATGTGAATAACAATGCCAATCAAATCATCAAAAACAAAATGCATAGCTCTCTAAAAAGTAGCTCTTGCATTCATTAATCCAAAAGGGATTCTATTATAAGTGAAAGTACAACTACGAGTAGTAAAAGTAGCTTTATGTCTATCTTTAAGATTTACAAAAATATGATTATAATCAAAAAAATCCATCCAATAAAGACATCATTTTTGATCCTATAACTTACTAAAAAATATGATCTATACTTGGTAGAAGAAAATTATCCTTAACACTAGCTTTATTTAGATCTCTAAAATCAACATATAATCTAATGTCACCATTTTTCTTCTTAACCAACACTAGATTAACTACCCACTATGAATATTTTACATGAAAAATGACACCAGCATCAATCATCTTATATATCTCTTTGTTAATAGTGTCTTCTTAAAAAGGGATAATTCTTCATATTTTCTACCTTAAATGTTTAATACCAAGATTAATAGGTGTGTCATGTTTAATAATTTTAGTATCATAACACTTAAGATCTTTATATGACTAGGCAAAAACACCAATAAACTCTTTAAATAATTTTATGAATTTAACCTTCTCATTTATAGTGACTTGAATTCCTAAATAAACATATTTTAGATCCTTTTCAGTACCTAAATTGATAGGAATAGTCTCACCTATGATTTTCCTAAAAGGCTCTTTTGTTTGAGAGATTTTTGACTAATCGTTAGGTGTGAATATTGATTCTCAACTCACCAAACCTGTAGGTAATTTATTAGTACTTAATTGCAAATAATCTCCAAAATTTAGTACATAATCATCATGATCAAAATAATTTTCTTTAATGAAATAATCTATATGTTCATTACAACTAAAGATAGGCCAACTATCATTTAAATAAAAAAAATTAAGACAAAAAATTTCAGCATAAGAGAAGTTTGTAGTAGGTTCAGTCTCACTTAAAGCTGGATTAAAGTAAAAAACAATAAGTTTGTTAGCTCTAATATTATATTCTCTAAGAATATGTGTGATTTTAAAAGCCTTAAAATTTCTAAGTAATGACCAAAATTTTTGTGTGTAAAGGTGTAGATGAGTTTGATTAGTTTTATAAATTTTACAAACTTGCCTAACAATCAATTCAGAATCTCCAAAGACTTCTAAATGCTTAATGTTTTCCAATCCTAAACATAATACTTCAAATTTTATAGTATTATTAGTGTTTTCAAAAGATAATTTGAAATCATAATAAAAAATCTTACCAACAGGGGAAATTAGACAAATTCTAACACCATCACCTTGTTGAGAACAAGCTCCATCAAAGTAAAAGTGACCATAAATTATTCTTTTCAAATAATTTTTCATTTTGATTTTTTAGTTTGTCTAGATTTAACAATTCATAAGTCTCAATTTCAGTCTTAACATAAGAAATAACTGAATAAGTAGATGATTTAATAGGTGTACCAGACCAATCATCTCTTTTAATGAAAGCAATCTCATTATTAATATAAACCCATGTGATATCTTTCTCAACAAAATCACCAGTTGTTTTAAACCAATCTCTTCCTAAAAACATAGTGTAATTACTAAGAATATCTAAAATTTGAACATTAGTCATGAATCTAATTCTTTCATCTTGTGTAATTTTAATGACTATGTCCCAAAACTTACAACTCTTAGTTTGTCTAGAATCAAAACTAATAAGTTTCTTATTATTCATTTTATAAGATATGCCTAACTGATATGCAATGTATTTAGGCATAATATTTTTTGAAGCACCTGTATGTAAAACACAAATATGGATTATCTTATTAAAAATTTATCCATAACATAAAAAAAAGGAATGTAATCAACAGGAGGATTGTAATTTTATATAAAAATAGTTGATTGTTCATTACTATCTTCTTCTTGTAAACCTACATCAGCTTTAGGATTCTTAACAACTTTATTAATCTCATCAAGTTTCCTTAGAAGACTAGTTTCCTATAATAAAGAGAATTCAACTTTAACTATTGACAAATCATTATGTTATACGTTTTAACATTAGTTTATCTAAAACTTTTATGATTATAATGCTGATATTGACTATTGTTATAACTAGTTGGTAGAGGAATATTTTTATTATCATTATCAGTTGAGCTAATAACATTATCTTGAACTATTTTTCTTTTATCATTATAATAATAATAATTATTTTCTATTTTATTATTTTAAGAAGAATCATAATCTTTATTTCTAGTATTCACAATATAAGCATTTTATTTTTTTGATAGATCATCAAGAGTATTTATATTGTCTACTATAACTTCAGATATAAGATCTTTCCCTTGAAGATTTTTTTTGAAGTTAAGAATAACAACACATGAATCTAAATCATGATCTAATTCACATACATTATAGTAATAAGCAATGTCTAACTTTTTATTTTCATTATTATTTATATTTGACAAAGAAGGTTTATCATTAAGTTATCTTTTAACAAGTGGCTCATTTCCTAGACTTTGAATATCCCTTAAAATTTATGAATTATCTAAATTTAAACCTATAAAAGATATTTACTTTAACCCAATGTTTATAAGCTTCTTTTCATATTTAATACAAAATGTTATAGTTTCATTATATTTTATAATATCTCTATCTTCTAGAATCATTTTATATTTTAAAGATAAAGCATTACAAAGATAAAGTCTAGATAACTTTTTAGAATGTCTAAGATCATATGGGATATTTTGACATAGTTTAGTGAACCTATCAATGAAATGGTAAATAGTTTCACTAGGATTCAGATAAAAATTCTCAAGGTCATTGACTATATCAAAATATTATTTAGCTTTCCCAAAGGATAACTCTAACCAATCCTTAATATCCTTCCATGTATCAATAACCTTGGTAGGTAGACTAATAAATGTTTGGTAAGTTTCTATTTCAAGTGTTTGTGTAAAAAATCTTAAGCAGTTTTTTAATCATTATTTCAAGAGTAACATAAACTAATCTAAAAGATTTAAAATGATCTTTCAAGATTATCTGGGAGCACTAGAAAAATTTGGTATATTCAATCCTTTAAGAGAAGGCAACTTACCAGGATGGTTTCTAATATTAATTAGATTTACAAAAATCCATGGACTTACAGCTATCTGTTATTTTGCTTGAACTTCTTCTTCATCTTCTCCTTCAGTGAGATCATCTTGTTCTCTATTGTTTTGTAATCTATGAATCAGATCGTGTATTCTCTATTTTGCTTTTGGTTAGTCTCCCATTGGAAGTTTTAGTAGTTTCTACATAAATAGATTGATTATTTTGAACATGATCTACTTGATTTAATGATAGATTTATAAAAGTAGGTTCATAAGGCAAAACAAAATTTTCAAGAGGAAAAGAATGAGTAAGAAAATGAAATTTAGGTTTATGATTAGCAACTAAAATTCTAGCTCTATCTTATTGAATTATTTTATTTCAATTAAGAATGTCTCATTGAGTCTCACATGTGAGGTTAGAATACCAATCAATCTCAAATTCTATAATCTCTTCTTATTGATTTATGACCTGAATAATTTGATGAAGATTTTTAAGATGATTATAACATGCATAATGTGTTAGATTAAAATAAATATCAACTTGATTATCCTCAATATTTATTCTAGCTTGAATAATAGAAGGTTGTTGTCCTCTAATTACCATGCAAAAGAAGAAAACAAAACTTAAAATAAATCATATTTTTGAATGAAGTATCCCCAGTGGAGTCATCAAATTTGTTGATGATGAAAATTATACCATAAATGAATCAATCTTTTCACCTATCATGAAGCATAAGATGGAATCATACTAGTCTAATTTTTGATTTTTAAAGGTCCAACTATGATACTAAAGATGCAAGGGGTTTTTAAATGTTATGAAAAATAATAAATAAGTCATCAAATGTAACATATTCTATTATAATTTTATAAATCTTCTTATCAAATGAATCTGTTCAGATATGAATCTGTAATCTATCCTATTTGATAAAGAAGGCCTATGGATTATAAATTCTCTTGAAGGAAAGAAATATTATTCAGTAAAATATTATATTTCAAGTAGTATCTTGTAGTGTTGTTATGATAACTTCAAAGATAGTCCCAAGATAAACCAGAAAATATAAAGTAAATAGATTGAGATCAACTAAGAGATAAGTGCACAAATTTGGGGGACAAAAAAGGGCCTACTTATAGACATGATTTTTATAAAATTTAATAAATTTGAAATTTTGTAGATAATTTGAGATGGTTACTCTCAAAATTTTAAGATGGTATAAAAACATGAACTGTAGCATTTAGAGTCTAGTTTCCAAAAAATGATTTTTTTGAAAAATATTTAAGTATAATAGTTCAAACATATAAAATTTAAAGAGGACCTCCTATGTTTTAAGAAAACATAGTATATATATGGTCGTGCAACCCACCATTTTATGATCATAATTAAATATGGTTTGAAACCCTTTGGTGAATATTTATATAAGATCTTCTAGTGTGTTGTGATTTTTTAAATATTTTTTCAATGAATATTTTTTTATTAATTTTTCAATTAAGTAGATCCTAAAAATTGATAAAAATAGATATCCATCCATGCATACCATTGTAACTACCTAAAAAAAATTGATTTTTTTTGAATGTGTGTAGAATTAAGTCTAGTTTGTTACCATATAATTTTTTTGTAATTGGATCAACGAAAAACAAATTAGATAAACATGAATATGAATGTATTAGTGTAGCATGTAGTGGCTTGAAAAATGTGTAGTTAAAAAATAAATATAGTTTGAACCCTTAAAATAACACAAAAATTATAAAAATCATATAGTTATAAAGAGGACAACATGCTTATCATGATGGCATTACTTTTTTGAATTTTGATGTTAAAATCCATAGTGTATTTGGTGATTAAAGTTGAAATTTGTTGGTTTTTCTCAAAACTCTCAATCTCGGCTATAGATGCAAAACCACAAGCCTTTGGCTCAAAAATCCAAGCCATTTATGAGCCTAAAGGCTCAATTTTAAATTCAAATTTAAATAATCTATACACACTATAAAACATGTACACGTTATGTAATGTATACACATTATATAATGTGTATGAGTTGTTTTATAATAATACCAAAACCATCTGTAGAAGCATGTAAGAGTTGCACATGAAGGTAAATCTAGAAAAATCTTATATTTACTACTCTAAATGTTAAGTATACTTTAAATTTATTTTAGTAAATATAATAAATTAGGGTCACTCAACATCTGATAGAGTTGGTCTCATAGTTGAATGTCTTACGATATGGAAAATAATTTTTCAAAATCCAATCAGGTTAATACTTAAGCATTTTCAAGGTCTAAGTATTAAACCTAGAGATTTTAAGACATAAATTTTGTAATTAATATCTATTTTTGGTAAACATATAGTCATTTTTTAGATTTTTATGCCTTCTAGATTGATTCCTAACATTTGTAGGAGTCTTAGGTTTGTCAAAATTGAAGTTTGAAAACCGCTCACTTTGAAATTGATGAAAAGTGGTGTGATTGGGGTAACATAGGTCACATTGATGACCTGTACACATCAAACAAACACTTTGTGTTAATTTCACTTGTTCATCATCCCTCCCTCATCATGTATCACTTTTTACTCATCTCTCATTACCTGTAATCACTCTCTCATCATTCCTCATTGTCACTAATCACTCCCTCATTAAACCTCACTATCCTTAGTTATCTCTAATCATTCCCTTATCATCCATAATCACTCCTCCATTGACCCTCACTATCCCTCATCATCCCTAATCACTCCATCCCTATCATTCATCATCCCTAATCTCTCTTTCCTCATCCTTCATCATACCTATGCACTCCATCCTCATCCCTAAGTAGTCTTTCACTGGCCTTCATCATCTCTCATCATCTCTAATAACTTAGGATTATCATCCCTAATCACTCCATTAATTATCACTATCCCTCGTCATCCCTAATAAATCTTTCTTTATCCCTCATCATCACTAATCACTCCCTCATTAACACTCATCATCCCTCATCACTCCATCATTGACCCTCACCATCCCTCACCATCCCTAATCACTCCCTCATCATTTGGCATAAGTATATAATATAAAAATATATTTGATTCCAATCATATGTTTTTTAATCCATTATAATAGAGATTTACTCTTTTCTAGGATTTATGTTGTCAATACCCATTTGTGATAGTCCATTTTATTACTTAATGAATTGGATGATCTTCCAAATTTATAGTCAAGTAAAATAACTACTAATAGAGTCTAAATTTTAGTTCATCAAATTATATTTGTTGTGAATCTAACTAAATAAAACTTTATTTAGTTCCAACTTTGTCAATTTAGTAAAAAAATATAAAAATTAAACACAAATCTCTCATATAATTTTCTAATTTTGAAAAGATCTGAATCAAATTCAAAGTTATTTAGTGTTTCCCATTCTTGTATGAATTAAATATTTTTTAGGTTCACGCATACACTCCTTATGTGTGTAATGTGTCCCAAATATTTTATCTCTTGCATGAAAAATTAATATTTATTCATGTTATCACAAAAATATGTTTCTACAAAATGTGAAACACGTGTTCAGCATGGTGTAGATGTTCATCCCATGTTATCTAAAGATTAAGATGTCATCAAGGTAGATTAAAAAAATTACATAGGTAAAGGGCTTGAGGATGTTGTTCAACATATTGAAATGAATGAATTAATTATGTAAGTTAACCTAAAAGGCATAACCAACTAGTCAATAAATCCTTCCTTTATTTTTAAGACTATATTCCAAATGTCTAGAGGTTTAACATGAATATGATGATACCCAAACTTAAGATAAATGTTTGGAAAATAATTATACACCATTGATATGGAATAAAAATGCTTTGATATTTAAATGAGGATAATGGTTCTTCATTTTAATCTTGTTAATATTTTTTAATTGATTCACAACTTTGGCACAAACACAATTGGGCTTCTGTAAGGTAATGGTTTGGGCATGATGTGTTATTATCCATGATTTCATGAATCTACCACTTGATCTATTCATTCTCTATAAATGATATGTTTTATAAATAGGTTTGAGGTAGAGTTAGTTAAGGGATAAAATCAATAGTATGGTTTAGTGTACAGTATGTAGGAACTTATTTAGGTGACTAAAAGATATCGTTGTATTCATCTAGTTTATGGTTCAATTATTTTGTCTTTGTTATTGTTGGATAAACCACACTATGATATGGTTACATAAGGATGTCATTATGTATTTAAGTCTTACCATTAAAAGTATAATTCTTACTAGAACTGAGAATATTCTTGCACTTCCTGGCACTAATGACTGAAAGCTTATGAACTAACTATGATATATGGTATTTTAGATCATGAAAATATATCAAAAAATTTCAAGGATTTACTTAATATATACTACATGTCAATGGTAAATATATGGTTGACCAAATGTAAAACATCACACACCTTTAATGGTGAGATGTCACAAAATATTTCATCTTTAAAAAGTTTGATTTTGTACACCAAGCAACACTACTAGGTGATCTATTTCTCAAGGCCTACACTAGACCATACACTAGTATATGGTTATGGATGATGTAAAATTTTCAATTTAAACTTTTGAAAATATGATTTATGAGAATTAAATTCTTTTGACTTCCATTGGAAACAATGAAGTTTATTGGCTCACCATTGATCTACATTTGTTAATGAAATAATATTTTTAATTGATATTATTTATTGTTGGGGGAAGTAGAGATATTCTTAGTACCAACCATATCATTGGGTTCATAATATATTATCTAATTACCTTTTTATAGTGGTAGATAACTTATACCCACTTCTTGAGATGTGAAATTAGAGAGCTCATAGTGTGACACTCTTCATTGGATTGAATATTGAAGTTATGAATTAAGTACCACTTTCCAATCTTGGACTAATTGTTCTAATCATTTGAAAATTATTTTTCACTCTCTATTATGATGATTCAATCAATAGGCATATAAATATAAGGCCTTCAATGTAATTATGCAGATCATAAAATGTCCTCATATGGAAAACAATTGATTGGTGTCAGTGAATCACATAGCTTGGTGATCCTCATGTATTTACTAATAATTTTTGGTTCTATGGTGGTGTTACTTGATTCTTTTTTTCTAGTGTATTTTCAATTATGAATTACATCATTTATAATAGGCCCATATTTTTTCATAGGTGTTAAATATTTATGTTTCAAATTTGCCTCCACATCATTTTGATCACTATGTATTATATTTTATGCTAGCGCTCAACTCTTCACTTGTAGCTCCTAACATTGTTAAACCCAAAAAAAATACCACCACCAAGGTATTATATGGAGTGATTAAGGATGAGGAGGGATGATGAGGAATTGAGTAGAGATGATGAGGGAGTCAATAGGGATGATTAGGGATGGTGAGGGTCAATGAGAGAGTTATTAGGGAGGATGATGAAGTGATTAGGGATGATGAATAACGGTGAGGATTAATGAGGGAGTGATTAGGAGATATTAGGGATGAATAATGAGTGATTAAAGATGATTAATTATGATGAATCGGTGATTAGGGATGATGAGGTGATGTAGGAGCATCACAACCCAATATAAATAGTGATCTAGTTTACATTTTTTGAGTATTTAAAACGTGGTCAAGGTCATAATAAGTATATAAGATTATTTATCTTTCTAAGTTTATAGTTTTGTGTTAATTTTGAATTAGATTTGTATTGGAGTTTCCTACCAAATATTTCATTGGAATTTTTGAACTTTCATAGAGACTTCAATCTTGTTTCAAGAAGTCCAATGTTGAATTTGGTGTGGTTAGACTTTAGTGATGAGTTTATGATGTTACAAAACATATAAATAAACTAATTTTTGATAAATATATTAGTATTTGAGTTATTTGAGAACACTCTCAACATAAAAAATAAGTTATAATTCAGTTGATGGTTATTTGTTAATAAGAGTCTTATCCAAGTATTTTTGTATTTAGAGTTAGATTAAAGAGAGTTGAAGGGGATAAGATTAGAAAAAATTAATGTAAATAACCCAAAACAAGTGAATAAATACAATTTTTGATTATTTGTAGATAAGAAAGCAAATGGACCTTGCATCTTCTTGAATATGTGCAAAGATAGTTGACAGTGTGCATGATCATGAAACATGATTAGTAATAAGTTATTTGTAATATTGGTGTGAGTTATAAGTTGAAATTACCTTTTATTTGATGGTGATTATATAATTTTTTATTTTATTTTCAAATCTATTAAATGTTCAAATTATAAATTGTATATCCTATGCTTTTACAAATTGTGCCTTGAAATCTAAGTGACGTCAGAGTCTTATGAAAGATGAAATTCTATTTGGTTGGATTTTGGAATGTATGAGTAATTAGTAACTTGAAATAACAATCCATTAATATTATTTAAACATTTTATGTTATTATTCTACTAATGACATTCTATTTTGAACATCACAACCCTATCTTCTATGAGCAAAAGTTCTAAGTATACATCTATGTGAGAAGGTACATGCATGTATTGGAGTGAGAATTCAAATGTATATGTTAGCGAGTTTATTATCATATGATCATGAAGTATTATATTATTTCAATTATCTTTCATATATTTGGATAAGAAAAAATAAAACTACCAGAGTCCTATAGTCATCAAGAAACTTAACACAATCAAAGTGGTATCTCATGGAAATTGGCAATTTGAGAGTTATAGAAGAAAGGAATTGGTTTTTTAAAAATTTTAAATATTATGTATAATATTTTAACCTTCATCTTGATTTGTAACCCTTTTTGGAATGAATTATAACAAATAAACTCTTCTCAAATTATTGTAGACTTGTGACTGAGTACACAGTCTATTCAAATTTGGTTAAGTCAATCTACTTGTTTTAGTATTTTTATGTTTTTTTGATGTGAAATAATTAACTACTAAAAATAAAGTAATTTAAGGGTTTAGATTTACCTAGAGATGAAGGTTGGTTTCACACTATTGAGAAATCCTCTTTGGCTGGGGAAGAATGGCCTACAATTCACCACACTTAAACACAAAAATGGATTAATAGAAAAATGAGTGGGCTACCTAGTAAGAAACTAGTCCCAAGAAGTGACAGATTCCTTAGATGAATGTCAACCCATATTCAACATTCAAGTTTATAAATAAACATGAAATTACAAATATATATGGGGATAAATAAATAATGCCAAAGATAATTTAATCTATAGCATGATTAATCTGATCAAAGTAATTATCCTAGAATTCAATTATAATATCAACATCTTCTTAGATTATAGTGAATTTTTCATTAATGAATTAAAAATTACATATAAAAGCCACAATGTAAATTCCTAGCTCAAATGCAATGTCACTCTGATTGAAAAATAGTGGTTGAGGGACTATGGGAAGATCAAAGATGGTAATAGAATCATGTACTAATCCAAGCAGGGTCATCTACATAGAAATATAGATTTTAACAAACTAGAATGCAAATTTAATAGATGTTAAAGATGAAAAATATACTATTTAAAGTTATTTTTATAGTTTAATATGGATTGATGATGATCTTATAATATCAACATTGATTCTATAGGATCGACATCAATTTAGATGAACTAATGTAGATTTTGTGTAAAAGTGTTGAACTATAAAACAAACTATAATGATAGCCTATAAAATTGATAAAACAATAAAAACCAAATGCAAATAAAAACATATAGATGTATAAGATTAAAAAAACTTAAAATATGAAGAAATATTGACCTTGGATGGTTGAAAATGTGTAGTTAAAGAGATTCCAAAATTAGGTAAATGGCCTCCAAAATCACCTTATAAAGTTGCCAATCAAGTGTTCTTCAAAGTGGTAAGGTGCTGGTAATGTCTATACATAGGTTCAAGACTGGTTTAGATAGAATTTCATGATCAAAAAGGCTTCCTTCCTTTCACATTCATTCCTCTTGATTAATGAAATTTCATAGAGCATTTATGGATTGATGTCAAATCCTAACCGATCGGCATTGATCATGGAGGATCAATGTTGATCCACCCAATTTGGTAAAAGTAGCTAAAGCTATTTCTAACCACATGCCAAACCTAATGAATATATCAATAAGTTTTTTGCATGGATTTTAAATGAGGGTAGGTTGTTAGGAGGGTTGGGTAATGTGTTTTTAATTTGATTTTTATGGATTTTATGGTTAAAGGTGGTAAATAGTAATTAATAGAATTAATTACCATGAGAAAATAGGGGTTAATTATTATTTAAATTCAATTCAATTAACCTATGTGGTAAAGGTAAATGGGAAAGTAAAATGTAATTACTTAAAATAATTACCCATGGGGAGGCTGCTATGTTAGAAATAAAATAAATATGATGATGCATAAGTTAATACACAAGGGTGTATAAAACTAGTGTCTACATTTTCCCCTTTTTGTGGAGTTGTATGTAATAGCAGGCTATGAGACAAAAACTATAAGGTGTCTAATACTCCAAGTTTATTATGAGAAGGTAACCCCCCTTAAACTATAAGTTAAGAAGTAAAATAGAATAGATGATGGGTTTGAACAAGATGGAATGGATAACAAATGTGGGTGAGGTGAAATGGACAAGTGAAAGATAGCCAAGAACACACAAAAAATGTAGATGACTAAAATGGAATTAAAAGTTCACACTTAATGAAATAAAAAGGTAATGTAGCTAGCAATACCCCAAAGATCAAAATAAGTAACAAAATTCCATAACTAAAATAGTTGAGCACAAGTAAAGGCTATCAAGAAAATAAAAGATAGGAATAGTAGACCAAAACATCCAGTGTGCGTATGGTGTATGTGTTACCTATAGACAAATTTTCATAAGATAAAAGATACCCTTAGGATATTATAAGGGGAAAGATACCAAAAATCAAGGGTATGTCGTTAAGGAGATTGGGGAACTGACCAAGGGTCAAAATTATCCAAATCTAAAAGGTAATAAGAAACAAAAATGGGATAGCTAAAGCATAGGCAACAAAATAGGGCATGAAAACAAAATTGAGAGCATGCAATAATGATCCCTAAGTGCAAAAATTTAAAAATCCAAGATGATCGATGTAGATCTACAAGGGATTGATATTGATTCATAAAATTGACATCAATTTAGGGGATTAACATTGATTGGGATGTTCGACATCGATCTCAAGAAAATCTATATATAGGCATCCGACATGGAAAAAGGCTCATTTAGCTATCAATGAAAATAAAATTTGAGAGCCTAAAATTGACGTGCATCAACCTTGCAAATGAATGTGAGACACTATGGATGGGAGTGAGAGCAGATGACAATGACGATGACTGTAGTATGAAGAGGTAAGGGTTGAAAAAAATTAGAAATTTTTTTAGGAATCTATTTATTATTATTTGTGTTGTTATTATATATATATATATATATATATATTTATTTAGAAATTAAGTTTATTAGTAAAATTGGTGGGGGGAAGGGGAGTTAAATTTTATTTTTGTGATTATTTTTTTGATTTTTTTAAGAAAAGTATGGCTTATGGGGGAAATATTAGGGTAAAGGGAATCAACGTTGATCCAAATAGATCAACCACGATCCTCTAGGATCGATGATGATTAGAAAGGGATCAATCATGATCTATAGGATCATTATTAATCCTTATCAAATCAACACCGATCCTTAGAGGATTGATAAAAAATAAAAAAACTTAGGTTTTTGATTAATTAAAAGGATGCTTTTGATAGGCTTAAGAGTTAATAATGATGAGGGATAGAGTCCATGAGTGATGAGGACTAGGCACACCTTGAGGTGATTAGATTAGGATGGATTCTACACTATTGATGTTTCCATCAAGATATCAACATGATGGTTACATTGCTAGAGCGATGGGATCATACCACCAACACATTTTGGATTCTAACTGATGAGATGACCATTACCATTGAGGACATCCACTGCATTTTATGAGTACTAATTCTAGGTGCTCTAATATATATAGTTGACAAGGTTAGGTGAGTGGTGGCATTGGTGTACCTATATGATAAGGATGCTAGAGATATCATATTATTTACTAGGGGTTCTCCTTCTAGCACTATATGATTAAGATCTTGTTAAGAGACTAGTGTCGACCATGATGATGTTGGCACTGACTTACTGTGTAATACCCAACTTTGGGGGAGGATGTCAGGTGTGATATCAGACATGGTAGAGTTTAGGATAGTGTTTATTTAGGAACCCACATTGCTAAGGTAGATATAAAAAGAGATATGAAGTTGGTGTACTGGACACCACTCAAGACTAGACATTACATGTATTTTATATTATTGGGCATATGATCACATCCATGTGATTCACCCTAGAGGGACTCCATAGACTAGTTTTAAGGAGATGGTGTATAGTGTAGGCTTCCTTCATTCAAAGGAAGACCTTATTATACCACATATAAATAGAGTAGTGTAGGATCTAATGCACTATAAATAGGTCTTTAGCAAGTTGCAGACAGGGGACATTATTTGGAGGTCCTATGCAGACTTTCTAGCATGACCAAGTATAACAACAGAGATAGGTGATGTGGCTCAAGAGATATGGATTCATAGATGATGACCGGATCACCTCAAGATATTCTATTTTAATAGGGTCCATTGATACTTTAGACTATTATGGGATATTCCACTAGCCCCATGCTTGTCTAGGTGGGAGGATACAGAACTAGATTGGTCAGCATGTGATACTTCAATGATTTTGGTGGGGCCACAAGAAGAGCCTATAGCTACTAATATAGATGATGTAGGGTAGGATGGATAAGTGAGGCCTTGACATGATATGGTGTAGGATGAGGTGAGGGGAGAGGTAGAGTAGGAGGCTCTAGATGTACACATAGAGGAGGCACTAGTATAGGATGCCCCTATTCAGGAGTTGATAGATATAACTATAGTTATGGCTAAGACTGATACTTTGAGGGCTTAATATAGGAAGTACAAGTAGCCCATATCACATTATAGGGATAGATTACCACACTAAAAAGTTATCTAGAGAGTATTAGGGGTCAGAGGGACCATTTTATATAAGAGTGATAACTACAAGGTAGAGCTAGAGAAGATGAGGTTGACCCTAGCTGAGAGACCCACTCTAGACATTACAGGATTAAGCGCTACACCTCCAAATATAGTACCACTCTAGTATTAAAGAGATTTTCTTGTAGAGATTTCATATTATGAGAGGATAGTATAGAGGAGGCTACCTAATATAACTTGGTTTGCTTCATATGTGGCCGGCTATCATAGATCATAAAGGACTCTTGGGGGTACAATTAGTTTAGGGAGCATAGCAAGCCGAGGAAGGGATGATGAGGGAGGTGATATAATTCACCTCAGTAGGATCAAATTCACCTATTAGAGCATATTTTATGGGATGAGAGTCCTAATATATTCATATTATGACATTTTTATAGATTTTAATAGATATACAGACATTTTATGCTTATGGATCATGTGTGTTCACTTATAGATTTATTGATAGTTAGAGATATGTTATGATTTTATGGATTTATAGATGGATTTTAGATTAGATTTTATTATTATTAATTTTAATTATTTTTATCATGTATGTTGTGAATGGTAATGGTTTATTAATTATGGATTTTAAATGTCATGGATTATAGATGTTATATCATGAGTTATGTATTTTTTTTAATAAATGGATTATAGATGGATTTTAAATTTTTTAATGGTTATGGATCTAAGGATTTTAGTGATTACATATTATGGATTTGCTTGGTATTGACTTGGACCATAACCAAAAGAGAACCTATCATATGTATGGCCTATGTATCCTTTGCTAGATGATAATAGACTATGACACCACCTAGGTTAGCTTAAAGCTTTGACCTTGGCCATTTATTAGGAGCATATGATTTTAATAGGATGGGGAATATATTTCTATAGAGATAATTCATTTTCACCTCATATTTCAAAATCAAGATTTATCCTTCAAGAATCATTTTTATGCCAACGGGTAGACTGATCAATATGGGAAGTCTACAATTATAAAGTTGATCAATACGAGAAGATTTCTTGGGAATTTATTTTTTTGATTTTGTTGATTTTTTTTTTGAGATTTTAAGTGACATAATTTTAAAACTGATCAATGTAGGAAGTTTTTTTCTTGGTATCCATCTTTTAAGGGAGTGGTCTACATTTTAACATTTTTTCATAGTTGCCCTTCAAGGGATCAATTTGTTATTTTGCTTTTACATATTTGATTAAAACTATCCTTTGAGGGATCAATTTGTTTGTTTATCCCATTTTGATACTTTTGTTTTTCTTTTGGATCCCAAAGAAGATAATGCAAAAGGCATAAAAATATCCCTTGGGATGGCTTTCATGAATTCATCACATGAGATTGTGTTATCTTAAGAAATTAATGGTTTTTAAGAAATAAGGGAAATAATGATCTAGGTATTCTCCCATAATAGGTGAAACTTATCCATGATAGAATGCTATGTATAGATCTGGGGTATACATATTCAAGGTTGAGGTTATGGTGACTACTAGATAACCACACAACTCTCATATCATTATTTGGTATTTTAAGATAAGGTAATATGGAAAGATATAAGATGAGCTAACCAAGATAATCCGAGATCTATCAACTATAGTAAAGATGTATATGTAATGAATTAAGAGGTTCTCATTCTAGTTGACCATTAAGAGAAGCCAAAGGATATGCCCCAGATCCATATTTATGAGTTATGATGTATGGTCCAAGATAATTAGGAGCAAATTTACCCCTTTTACTTCATTTCATATTAGTGACATGTTAATTTTATTTAAGCACAAGATATCCAATATTAAATTCATGCTCTTTTACATGTTGATTATATGCTCATTTTAATCATTCTTGATATATACAAAGGTGATCAAGGGCTATTACATGATGTTGATCTAAGAGTTTGAGCTAGGATAAACGTTCCTGACAAAAATACTCATTAGAAATAATGTCTTTAAGGGAGACATGAAGGGAAGGATTTGGACTTGTAATGGAAGTACAACTTCTAAACCATAGACTAAAGAAAATAGAGTAGCGCCCATAGGGGTTTAAATACTAGTTCAATATACCCACAAGGTGAAAGGGATATGAATATGCTGATCCTTACCAACTTCATTCAGAACTTTAGTTAGGATTTTGACTAGAGTTTTATTAGATGCTTCTACTTGACCATTATCTTGAGGATAATAGGGCGAGGAAAAACTCAATTTAATTTTAAATGAATCACATAATGCCTAAACTTTTTTATTTTTAATTTTTTTTCCATTATTTATTATTATTTTATATAGAAATCTAAAATGATAGATAATGTGCTCATGGATAAACTCCACAATATTGTCCACCTTAGTTGAGATAAGCGGCACAACTTCCACCCACTTAGTGAAGTATTCTGTAGTGGTGATAATAAATCCATGATGCTGGGAGGATTTAGGATCAATTTTCTCTATAAGATCGAGACCCCACTAGGAGAATGGCCAGAAGTCCATTTCTACCTACAAAGCTATACTAGGGACATGGGATAAGTTTGCATGCTACTGACATTTTACACATCTCTTAACATAGGTGCAATAATCTTGATTTAGAGTGGGTCAATAGTAACCTAGATGTAATATATTCTTAGTGATTGCATAGCCACTAAAGTGTCTACCACATGACTCTTCATGGACCTCTTAGATGGATAGGGTAGCTTCATGCATTTGAAGATAATTTAGAAGAATACCATTGAATACATGCTTATAAAAAACACCCCCTAGTATGATATAGTGGGTAGATTTCTATTGGAAGATGTATCTAGCACCTTTGGAGAGATGGGGAGGAGATAATACTATAGAAAAATAAGCAAATATTTGTGCATACCATGGCTCCTCCAAGTTTTCCTCAATATTATTGATGGATGGAAGATTGGTTCTTGTATAGGAAGGTTGATTAACTCAATGGATAAGGACAAATAACTTAGAATTTTGAGATGAGGATGGGATGAAAGAAGCAAGAGATGCCATAGTATTAATGAACTTATTCATTGATCTAGGGGCAGCTTGGATAGCATAACATTTGAAGGTGGATAAAAATTGATGGGCTAATGTCTTATATTACTGGAGACTATCATTCATTCATTGATATACACTAGTAATATGATTGATCACTAGCTAATAATCACCATAGATATTATGGACTTGACTCCTAATACAAGGGAAATTTAGAGCCCTATAATCAATGCTTCATACTTAGCCATATTATTGGTGCAATCAAAGTCTAACTTAAAAGATAAAGGCATAGGAATACCTTGAGGGGGGATTAATATAATTCTTATGCCACCTCCTCACTCACATTTAGACCCATCAAAGAATAGATTTATCTAATATCCTGGGACCAATTAGGAAGTCCTTGTGATGGATTCATCAGGGAATTCATAATTGATTGGTCAATTATCACTAAGAGGTGCCTCAGCTAGTTGATCACCAAAAATCTGCCCTTTAACAAATTTTTGGTGGAGAAATTATAGATCAAACTCAAATAGAAGTATAATCCATCTATCCATCTATTGATTCTGGTAAGGCTTAGAATGTATAAACTTAAGGGGATCAGTACTCGTAATTATGTACATATTATGGTTAAGTAGGTAATAATGAAGTTTAGAAACCACAAGGACCAATGATAAGTATAGTTGTTGGTATGCAGATAATGTGTTTCATATTCTATGAGGGTATGACTTATATAATAAATAGCTTTTTCTTTGTGATGCTCATCTTTATGGGCAAGCATAACACCTAGAGAATTATCTGTAACTGAGATATAAAGGAAGAAAGGCTACCCTTCCTTAGGTGAAGTGAGGATGGGAGGTGATGAAAGATAGTCCTTGAGCATGTTAAAGGCTTATTGATAATGAGAATCCTATATAAAGTGACTATCCTTCTTTAATATATGGTGGAAAGGTTGACATCTATTGAAGAGTTAGGAAATAAAATGATGAATAGACTGGAGCTTGCCTTGTAAACTATGAAGCTACTTAAGGTTAGACAGAGGAGGCATCTCTAAAATAGCCCTGACTTTAGTGGGGTCCACTTCCATTCCATGAATATAAATAATGAAACCTAGGAGTTTACCCATCAAGATGCCAAAAATGCACTTTTTTAGATTTAGACACACACGATACTGGAGTAGATGATCAAAAATAATCTTAATTTTAGGTAGGTGATATTTGTGGAGCTTTGAATTCCTAAAGAGATCATCTACATGGTCTTCAAAAAATGTATAGATTATGTCATGAAATATATAAATCATGCTCCATTGATAAGTGGCTCCTACATTCTTTAGGATAAAAGGCATAACACCATAGCAAAAATTTCCCTAAGGAGTAATAAGTGTAGTTTTATGTTGATCTTCTAGTGCAATAAGTATTTGATTGTAACAAAAAAAACCATATATAAGGAATAAAATTTCATGACCAGTAGTCAAATCCACTAATTGATCTATGTTAGGGAGAGGGAAATCATCTTTTGAATAGGCAAGATTTAAATCATGAAATTTAGTGCAAATGTGAAGTCCCCCTATAGGCTTAGTGATCGAAAAAATGTTAGACATACATTGAGGATAATCAATGGGTTAAATAAAGTTAGTGGATAAAAGGCACTGTAGTTCCTCTTTTACTAGGAGTACAATGCAAAGATGTATTTTGCATATTTTTTTCTTCACCATCTTAGCATCAAGAAAGGTAATGATTTTATGGATAACAATTGAGGGGTCAATACCAAGCATATCACTATAAGACCAAGGGAAGACCTTACTATGGTCTGATAAAAAAGTGGTAAAATCTTGGTTTTCTTGTAGATCTAAGGCTTTGATAATGTTAATAATATTTGGGGTTTCTTTAGGCTTGATATTAATATCAATAGTGGCTTCATTTAATAATCTAGACATTTTGAATGGAAGAGAATTGCGTAAATAAGAGTTTTCAGTGCCCAAATGAGTCAAGATTGACTCATCATCTTGACACTAAAAAATAAGGATGGTTGGCATATCATGCCCTATTAAGCTAGGATATACTAAGGGGATGGTTTAGGGGTGGATTTAGAATCTTTCTTAAAACCTAAGCCATGCTTTTCATGTGGATTTCTGAAATCTCCTAATGTGACATCATGAGAACCTTACTCATATCTACCCATGTTAAATCCTTTCCAGGAGCATCAATAAAGGTAGGTTTGAATGAACTAGGGATTTATAATAAAGGAAAAATTAGATGTAAATGATTTAGCACAAGTATTATCATCAAGTTCTAAGGTAGCTTGATTGATCCCACCATATATTAAGTTAGTACGTAAGAAAGGCAGTCCAAAAGGAGTGAGCTTACCTAGACTGGGTGAGTACATGGGTTGCTTATCAGGATGACCATATTCTCTAGGAGTGGGTAAGGTGTTAAGGGTTAATAATTGATATTCCCCCCATCAAAAATTTTTATATCAGGGAGTCAATCAACTTTGGAGTAGGTAATTTTAAAGTAGGGATAGTCATGCTAGTTGAGGCTTGATTAGAAGATGAAGATGGAATTGTATCAAGCAAGGGTATTATGACATCACTTGGCCTAAAAGTGAAGTTGCATGTTTTAAAGGGATGAGGATCAGTAGGGATGATGTGTACCTAGCCTTCATGTTCATATTTAAGGCATCAATGGACTATGGAGGGTACACATCTCATCACACAAATCTATAGACATCTTAATGGAAAGTTATATTTAAATGCCCTTTAATAACATAAAATAGTTCATGAATGGTGTGAGGACCTACATAAATGGGTAGAATTACTATTCCTACCATGGGTCCTACTGTGTCATTAATGCATGAAGAATCATTGGGGATTAGGAAATAATGGTTTTTGGTAGTTGTAATTGTTGTAAAGCATGTGAGGAAATAATATTAATACTAGACCCATTATCAATCATAACTCTTTTAATTTGAGTTTTATTTATTTGAGATTTAATGAAAAGGGTAGGATCTTAATTTTTAAGAGATAAAATAACAACCTAAAAATTAGTAGAACTTAGAGTCAACACCATTGGAGGGATCCTATAAAAGTTGACAAAGTTTGAGGTTCATCTGGTCAGACCTTAATAGCTTGGAGAGCTTCTATCATTGCCTATCGATGTTGTGGAGAGTTTTCAATAAGCTCATATAATGACATCTTTACAGGTGCTTGGTAGAGTTGTTTTAATATGGATATTTGTACCAACTCCTTAGCTTTAATTGGGGTAGTTCCTATAAGAGAAAATTTAGGCTTTTGTTTAGTTGGTTTAAGCATATTAGGTACAAAGGCTCATGTAATTAAAACCTTAAATTTATTATGATTTTGGTTTTGAGAGCATGTGGTTACATGGATGACATCAATTTGTAATAAAGGTGGATCTGAAGAGGCTACTGACTCTTTATTGCTTATAGGACTAGTAGGATTATGGGTGGGTGGAATAGATGGAATAGTGACTTTTTTACTTAGGAGTTTGATCATTGAGATCATCAATTAAGAGGTCATCATCCTAGACTAGTTATTGGATTATATCCTTAAGGGATTTACTATTTTTTGTATCATGTCTAGGTACTCTATGATATGCACATATTTCCCAATTTCTATACCAAGCAGGTCTTTAAGGGTAAAGGTTGATGGACTGTATAATGGGTAATGTAATTAATGATGTATCTAATAATTGTTTCAAGATTAAATCATAAGATCCCTTTAAAGGGTCATATCATGGTTTTATAAGGGTTTTGATAAAAGGCTCTTTTGACAAAGTATTACTCATTTGGTTTTGTCACTTAGCCTTTATAGGAGGGTTAGATTTAAGCTCTTTTCCTTTAATTTTCTCTAATGGTCCTTTAATAGAGGAAGGTGGATATTGAGATGGATGTGTGACTAATAATGGAGGAAAACTTTGAATTTTCACACACATTTGAGTAAAATCACCTATGATAGGTATAGAAGACTGATGGGGACCTAAAATAGATGATGGAGATGTTACAAACAGGATTGGACCTTTGTTATTTCATGTGTTAACAATAGAGGGGGTATTCAGACTAAGATTTTTACTTTTGATGTTTGAAAAATATCAACTTTAATGAGGATGAGCTAAGGATTTTTTTGGTGGAATACCAAGACAATTTTCCTATATATTAATGATAGGATATTTACTCTTTCCTTTAGTATCTTTCAGGTAAGGAGGTGTTATGGTAGAAGATGGTTTCGAAGGGTCAAGGTTTTGGGTAAAAAGATAGGATCTTATTATATGTTTTCTAGGGATCAAAGGGGTGGAATGTCCAAATATATAAGTATTAAGATGTTTATCTATAACATCTTGAGGAGTAGTTTCATTTTCCCCTTTAGGAGATTCAGTATGAAAAGGTGATGGTTCTTGTAAATGATCCCATGTAATGAGATCAGGAAGCTCTATGGGGATTTCAGGATTGGTTTTAATGATCTCAAGTTGACTCATATTATAATCATATCCTATAAAGAGATCCAAGACTAAAGGTTTCTCTGGGACTTCTTTAGTAAATAATTGATCATAGGTTGTATCATTCATATGTGTAGCCTAATTTTGTGTTTCCCCAGGGTTGGTTTGGACTGCATTCAATGTGGATGGGTGGATTGGAAATGGTTGTTTTAAAATATCTAAAGATTTATTAGGAGGAGAATTTGGATTGTCCAACCAAAGGTACCCCTTGTTAATGAGGTTTTATACCAATCATTTAAAGTATTGACATCATTCTATGTCATGTCATATTACCCTGTGATAAGCACAAAAACTCATCTTCTTTATACCAATTAGGTTTAGGACACATATCATTGATTGGTCTAATTAGAGGGAGTTCAATAACATTTGATTTTAGGAGTTTATCTAATATCAATGTATAAGACTCACCTATAGGGGTATATTTCTTAGGGGGAAAACAAGTAAGGCCCCTAGGTTGCTGCATTTGAAAAGTGGAAGACCCCTATTGGTTGGATGATAGAGGGGAATAAGTTTTTATAGTAACTGCATTTACTACCCCTTTTGGTTTAGGATTATTTCTATTGATTTTGGATGGGTCATATTTGAAGTTCTTATTACGTAACTTAACTTTTCCCTCTTCAATACCATGAAGTTCAAGCTTACGAGCCATGGTAAAGGCTTCATCAAAAGTCTTAAAAGTTCTAATTTTTAACATAGATGATATATGTTTTGCACAAGAATATGAAAACAATTCAATTAATATTGTTTTTGGTAAGGAAAAGGTTAGCTGGTTGATTAATTTATGCCATCAAGCAACAAAGTTTGATATGGATTCATCATCAAACTACCTAATAGTATAAAGATCTTTGATAGTCACTTTTTGAGCAATATTGATCAAGAAGTGTTCCAAGAAAATTTGGGCCAACTACCCAAAGGAAAAGAGAGAATTCTTGGGAATTGAATTGTACCAATCCAATGTAGATCCTACTAATGATATGGGAAAATTTCTAAGTAGGAGGGCATTGTCATGTGCTATAAGATAACATGTGTGTCAAAAATCTAAGGTATTGCTAGGGATATTCTTTGTTTTAGAATTTAGTAAACTTAAGAAGCTCCCATTACAATGGATATGATTAGATAGGGATAGAGGGATGAATTGGCTCATTACAAATTTTCTCATATGTGAGCATCATATTATGTCTAGAGGTGGAGGCTTCCAAACTAGCCATCTTATTCATGAGGATTTTTATAAGGTCTGTCTAAGTATTACTCTGAGGCACACTTCCAAAAATACCTTGCTAAAAGGGCTGATAACTTGGTAAGGAGGTAGACATAGGCTATAAGGGAAGGTATATTTTTGTATTAGACATAATAGGTTGAGATGCCACCATGTATTATGGGACTTGTAATAGAATATTTTGTTGTGGGAAGGACTATAAGTAAGTGGTTATCACTAGTTGTGATGAAGCCACATATTGGGAAACTAAGGAGACATACTATTGGGGAGGTTGTGTTAAATGGATTTATTATATGTGAGGGCCTTTCTATGGAATATATGTTAAATTTGTTCTAATGGGTCAGAGACTTGCAGGAATTGACACCATTAATGTTTGGGAAGGTATAATGGATATAGGTTGAGTGGTATTTTAAATCTGAGTAATATGGGTTGGAGAACTGGTAGATACTATAGATGGTTAGTTTCCTAAAGGTTGCATCACCTGGGTATTAAAACTAGATGGAAGAGATTTAGTAGAAAAGGTTATCATGGACATGGTAAATTCTCTAGTTCTCTCAGTTCCTTTGAAAGGCATCCCATGCATATGTGGAGAGCCTTGGGTATGGGAGGAAGGAAAAATATGTATTACTTGACTATTAAGATAATAATTAAGATCAATGGGGTTATTATCCAATATTTCCAAAAAGGAAGGATCTCCTTGAGGATAATATTGTGGAAATACATGATTCTCAAAGGACTAAGGGGAAGAAGTGGGACTAGGTGTATGTTCTATTGGAGAGGATGTAGCACCCTCCTTGGATTTGTTCTTTGATTTTTGCCTAGTTAAAACTATGAGATAGAAAATAAAAACAAAAATAAAACAAATAAATAATAATAAAAATTATTTTTGAATTATCTCATTTTAATGATAGATGAAAGACACACACACTAAATTCATTCCAATTTTTTTTATCTCTTTTAACTTTAAGATGTGAAAGGAAATACAAAAAAAGAAAAGATAACAAAGGTCCTAAGAAATGGTAATCTAAAGATGGTTTTAGGTATTTTGTTTTGGTGCTCAAAAGAGATCTGTATTGGTATCAATATATGGTTTGATACTTAGTGCTTGCTCCCCTCACGTCACAATCCCACAACCAGTGTGGGTGCTTAACCAAAATATACCAATGGTCTAGAGATTATACTTAGCCAGAGAACTGAGTTGGTCCTCCCCTTGGTGGTGAAATCCAAGTAAGATCATTAGAGAAAGGTTACCATGATGTGATGAAATACCCATCAATTTCATTATGTCAAGTGTTAAGATGTGTTTATTATAAGAGTGATTTAGCTTATGTGTGGATAAAGTGATGACTATGATAAATTTCTGCCTAGATTATTCTATGTGAAAGAATCTAAATAGGAAATATGAATGCAATTTATTTTAAGAAAAGGCAATAAAATGTAGTCCTAATGTTATCTTTGGATGAATTCAACAAACAAAGAAAGGGAAAGAGATCAAATTCAATGATTTTGAATTTAACAAAGAAAAATGAGACCTATGTGTCCCATTAGGCACGCCATAATGTTTTAGTATTTTTATGCTTTTTTAATGTGAACTAATTAACTACTAAAAATAAAGTAAATTCAAGGTTTAGATTTACCTAGAGATGAAGGTTAGTTTTGCACCATTGATCAAGCTTTGTGATAACTCATCTTTGGTTGGGGAGGAATGACCTATAATTCACCACACTTAAACAAAAAATAGATTAATTAAAAAATGAGTGGGTTACCTAGTAAGAAACCAATCCCAAGAAGTGATACACTCCCTTAGATGGATGTCAGCCCACGTTCAACATTCAAATATATAAATAAACATGAAATTACAAATATATATATATATATATATATGTATATAAACAATGCCAAAGATAATTTAATCTATAGTAAGATTAATCTGATCAAAGTAATTATCCTAGAATTCAGTTGCAATATCAACATCTTCTTAGATTACAACCAATTGTTCATTAATGTATTCAAAATTATGTATACAATCCATAATAAAAAGTCCTAGCTTAAATGCCAATGTCACTCTGATTGGCAAACAGTGGTTGAGGGACTATGGGAAGATCAAAGATGTTAATAGAATCATGTACTAATATGAATAGGGTCATCTACATGAAAATACAAATTTTAGCAAAACTAGAATGTAAATTTAAAATATGTTGAAGATGAAAAATAAAATATTTAAAGTTATTTTTTTAGTTTGATAGGGATCAATGATGATCCTATAAGATTGATGTCGATTATACATGACTGACATCGATTCAGATGAATCGATGTCGATTCTATGTAAAATTACTAAACTATAAAATAAACTATAATGATAGCCTATAAAATTGATAAAACAATAAAAACTAAATGTAAATAAAAACATAGAGATGTAGAAGATAAATAAAACTTGAATTATGAAGAAAATATTGACCTTGGATGGTTGAAAATGTACTGATAAAGAGATGCTAAAATGAGGTAAATGGCCTCCAAAAATCACATGATAAAATTTCTAATCAAGTGTTCTTCAAAGTGGCAAGGTGCTGGTAATGTTTATACGTAGGTTCAAGAATAGTTGGATATAATTTCATGATAAAAATTGCTTCCTTCCTTTCATGTTCATTCCTCCCAAGCAATGAAAGTCTATAGAGCATTTATGGATTGATGTTGATCCTAACCAATCAGCTTTGATCACAGAGGATCGATGTCAGTCCACCTAATTTGGTAAAAGTCATATAAAGATATTTTGAACCTTGTTTCAAACTTAATAAATATATCAATAGGTTATTTTCATGGATTTTAAATGAGGTTAGGTTTTTAGGAGAATTGGGAAATTTATTTTTATTTGATTTTTATGGAAGTTATGGTTAAGGGTGGTAAATAGTAATAATAGAATTAATTACCATGAGAAAATAGGGGTTAATTATTATTTATATAAAATTCAATTAACCTATGTGGTAAAGGTAAATGGGAAATTAAAATTTAATTATTTAAAATAATTACCCATGGGGGGATGTTATGTTATAAATAACATAAATATGACAACACACAAGTTAATACATAAGGCTGTATAAAACTAGTGCCTACACTATTGTAGCTTAAAAATGGAAATATAACACTTGAAAAACATGCATAGGGTCAAATAAGACCCAATAAAATAATCAAAGTCATTTTAAATTCTTTTGGAAGATTGAAATCTCATTTTGACCCTTCTCAGGTCTGTAAAACCAGTCCAAACCCTGTATTAAGGTTTCTACTTTCAAAGTGAGTTTTTAGGAGTTATAATTATCAATAATTCATGAAATTTGGTGAAAATTTTGATTTAAAAATTAAAAAATATAATATAGTTTTTTAAAGTTGTGTAAGTATGGATAAGTATATATGGGAAAGGACTGTGTGGTAGATAGGGTAGAAGGAAACCTAAAGACCTAATCTGAGAGTAGAAAGAGCCAAAAGAAGATATCAAATAGTTCAACCAAAGCTTGAAACTTTGTGAAGAGATGGGATATATTATGGGGTATCCATAAATTATGTTTATTTTATTATTTGAGTCCTTATAGGACCATAACAAGGAAATTGACCCAAAAAGGCTACAAAAAGATTCTATGACAAAGTAAGAGGTAGTGTATGATATGAGGATTGTGTTGAGAATTTAAGTAGGGTTGAGAAGAAGTTAGAGAGAACTCAAAGGAGTGTAATTAAGTTTTTTATATCCCTATTAAGTCCTAAGGAACTAGATATAATATTTGATCCAAGTTGTTTTAAATCATAAAGACTAGTAAGGGGGATAGTCTCAAAGTAAGAGAGATTGAATGCATTGAGTAAGGAGAATATAATGAAGAGTTTAGTGAGACCATCTGAAGCATGGTACAGAATAAATGAAATGATTAAAATGTAGATGTGAATTTTAAATGTATTTATAGTCTAAATATAGAGATCAAGTAAGAAAAGACAAAGTGAAAGCTAGGTGGATATTGGAAAATAGCTTGGACAAGCAAAGTATGCAATAGAGCTCTGCATCATGAGTGATAGAGAGGGGAAATGAGGGAATGAGTAGGGATGATGAGGGAGTGATTATAAATTATTGGGAATGGTGAGGGATAATAAGGGATTTATTAGGGATGATGAGGTATGAGTAGAGATTGATTAAGGATGATGAAGCAATGATTAAGGATGGTGAAAGCCAATGAGGGAGTGATTAGGGATGATGATGGATGATGATATCCAATGAGGGAGTGATTAGGGATGATGAGTGATGATGATAGCCAATGAGGATGTTATTAGGGATGATGAGGGGGTGATTAAAGATGATGAGGGATATAAAGGGTCAATGAGGGAGTGATGAAGGATGAGGAGTGAGTGATTAAGGATGATGAGGCATAGTGAGGGTCAATAAAGGAATAATCAGGGATCATGAGGTAGTGATTAGAGATGAATAGGGATATTAAAGGTCAATGAGTTAGTAATTAGGGAGAATAAATAATGATGAGAGAGTGATTAGGAGTGATGAGGCATGAGTAGGAAGTCATCAAGGATGAAGGAGGGATGATGAACAAGTAAATTAACACAAAGTGGTTATTTGATGTGTGAAGGTCATCAATGTGACCTATGCTACCCAAATCACACCACTTTGCATCAATTTCAAAGTAAGTGGTTTGTAAACTTCAATTTCAACAAACTTAAGACTCTTATAAATGCCAAGAATCAATTTAAAAGGCATAAAAACCTAAAAAATGACTATATGTTTACCAAAAATGGATATCAATTGTAAAATTTATGTCCTAAAATCCCTAGGTTTAATACTTCAACCTTGAAAATGCCTAAGTACTAACCTGATTGGAGTTTGAAAAACTATTTTCCACATTGTAACGAATGCAACTGTGAGACCAACTCTATCGAATTTTGAGTAACCCTAATTTATTATATTTACTAAAATAAATTTAAAGTATAAGAAAATAATATAAATGTAAACTTATACTTGAAATTTAGAGTAGTAAATATAAGCTTATTGCCAAAGTTGACTTCATGTACAACTCTTATATGGTTTTGGTCTTATTAAAAAATGATACTTATGCATTATATAATGTGTACACATTATATAATACATTATATAATGCATATGTGTTACGATTACATAATGTGTATGCATTATTTGAATTTACACTAATACTTACGTGTTATAGTTTTCACAATAACATGATTGCATTATGGATCAATAATTATCAATCCATAATTTAAATAACATGATCACGCTAATTAAATAATGTGATAACATTATTTATTAACACAATCGCATTACCTAAAATGTCCATAGAATTGTCCCCCAACTTTGTACACATACCCTAAGAAAGAGATATATTCAAATAGATAGAAATTAACACAAAGACACATAACCAACAATAACCAATAATCAAATTAAAATAAAAGTAAATAAAAAATAACTAAATTAATAAAAGGTAACAAACCACTAAACCATTAAGTCTAATATATAAAGAGAATTAAATAATAAATAAATTGAAATACTAATAAAATGAAATGAACCTAAGACTAAACAATTAAATCTAAACTAAAAAACAAACTAAACAACATAAAGACTAAGGACTAAGAGATTAAACTAATCTAAGACTAACTAAAAACAAAATAAAATTAATATAAGAATCAAGATAATGAAAAAATCTAGTAAAACTTCAAAATAAGGGGGTAAAAGGTCTAATCAACAATCTAAAATAAAACATCTAATAGAGACAAATGGGTTAACTTAAAGTTAAAACTATATTTAAACTATAACAAAGAATTAATCAAGAAAATAATCTATCTAAAATATCTAATCTAAATAAAGTAAAAAATCTATGAAACTAATTTTTAAAAATAGAAATAAAACAATAAACTAAACAAATAGAAAAATAAAGATAAAACACTAAATTAATAAAAGATAAAAGATAAACTATATTAAAATCAAAATTAATATAAATTACAATAAAGTCTATGAGTCTCAAAGAAGAGTTGCCTAGCAAATAAGATAGATTTTATTGAGAAAACCAATATCTTTCTTTACAAATATCTTGATAGACAACTTTTACAATAAAATAAATCAATGAGATATCATAAAAAAAAATGTTCATCATTATTTAGATTGAATACTTGGATTCTGCACATAGGACTACAAATATCAATCATCAAAAGATGTTAAATTTAACAATCTTTAGATAATCTATTATAAATGATAATAAAATTGGATATAGTTATGTTGCCTAAGCAATTACTCAACTGTTAGATAAAGTACCATTGGGTTTATCTACAAAAGTCATGTTATCTCAAAGAAGTTGCATAGAAAAGAAGAAAGATAATTTATTGACTTCACAAAATGTATAATTCTTTAGTACCTATGTTGTTCTTCTCTTTTCAAATAAATCCTTGATCTATTTTCATACTCCAAACTTAGTTGAAAAATAAGTTATAACTAACCTTAGTTATTACTTTATGTTAACTAATTGACTTTAAAACTCAATTAATTATAAATAGTTATTGGTTAAGGATAGCTTTAATTAAGATATAAAAAATTATTAGTAGATCAATTTTTTGAATATAGACCTGGTACTTATCTAAATAGGTGAGGACCCTTATCAATTAATAATAAATAAAATACATATATCAATTAATAAATAGATAAGTCAAAGTTTAATAAAATTCTATTTATATCAAACCATAATGCATATTCCAAAATTAACTTAAGTGTGTGTGTATATATATATATATAATCTAGTTTGTTATACTTTCCAAAGTACCATCACCAAAAATATCAAAAATTTGAAGCTAAAGTATCAAAGCTTAAAATTTTCCATCTAAAATTTTAAGTGAATACAAAGTCTATCCTCTAAAAATTCATTAATCCTCTAAATCCAAAAGCACATCAATTATAGGATTTCCTTGTTCATTTACATATTCGTATTTCATTTTAGTTGCATAAAATTGCACCAATTTCATTCCAGAGTCACTCGTATTGTCATCAATTTCTAGCTTGATCCATTTGAGCACTCTGAATTCAATAGGTGGATCTATATCATTTTGGATGTCTAACATTTTATATGAAGTGGAAGGATGAATCTCAAGGGTTCTCTTTCCGCCAACTAAAATAGGTTTTTACAAACTTAACTTCTTGCATCCCATAATAGGTTCACTATGAGAAGATGCCAAACCTTGTTTATTACATCCAAAAATAGGCTTCCTATGAGAAGGTGAAGGCTCATTAGAAATTTAAGGAAATACAAGGTTAACATAGTTTTTAGCATGGGAAAATTTAACATCAAATTGAGTAACCTGATTGGTAGGGTGAGGTTCAATAGCAGGCTAAACTCTTTCAGGAGTGGGAAACTGAATTGGTAAATGTTGCCAGTTATTTTGCAAATGGTGGGAGGAACTCTTTGTGAGAGAGTTCTGGAACCAAACCTATGTCCATAAAATATTTGGTTTCCTCTATGATTGGTTATATTGAAAGGAAAATTATTTAAGACATTCCAAAATTTAGGATCTGTGGCATCAAAGTGGATGAACATCCTAGTACCTCCATGGAATATGGGACCAAATATCTTGGCATGAAAATCACTCCTATGAACATTCCTATTTGGGTCTTGTTATTTTACATTACCTAAATTTTATCCCTAACCTCTGCCATCATTAATCCTAGTTGACCCAAGCTAATCCCATCTAGACATTTTAAAACAATCTAAAATATATTCAAAAATTGATGAATGAAAATCAACATATATCCATTTCAATATAAAATAGGACTATACTTTAAAAATAGTCACATCTCAACAAAAAGGTATGAACAAATTGTACCAAGTATATCTAACATCACTTAAAATGTTCCACTGATTTATCAACAATATCTCTTAAATCAACTAAAATCTCAAAAATAAAATTATAATATAATAATTTTATTTCATAAATATTTCTGATATCTCTTCATGAATTTTTTATATTAACCATATATCAAAATAAGAATCACTTATTTTTCAATACTGAAAAACCCTCAACCAAAATATTTTATCTGAATTCTAATTCATTATTTTAAAAAATCACCTTATACATATATATTATGTATAGTTTATAAATGAAAGCCTTTTAAGAAGAGAGTTTCACACCACATAATTGAATTCTTTCACCAACTTACAGCTTTCAAAATACCATAACTTCAATATCAAACTTTAAGACAAATCCAAGAACTTCAATATCGAGGTGTAAAACTAACAGTACTTCATTATTTGTAAATCAATCTATGTTAGCGTAATTATGTATTTACCTTGGGTTATTGACTAAGGTAATTTGTCTTTGGTTAGTTACCTTACCACTTGGATTAAGAGGTTAGTTTATTTAACGGGCTTAGCTATTTTCATGCTAGCTGACATTGGTTGTTTTACCCAGCGTTTTCACATGTTTCTCGGGTGGCTAATTTCTTTGCCTATTCTATAGGCTTTCATGTATTGTTCATATAATGAAATAAATTTTTTATATACAATTTGGTTCTTTGTCACTCTCTGTGTTTTATCTAATATGGTAATCAAAGCTTGTAGGTTAGGAAGTTTAGGAGGAAGCCTATGAAGCAAGAGAGGATAGTCTTGTCAGGGAGGAGCATGAAGTGCTTGGTGGAGAGTCGTGAGAGGAAGAAATTTATTTATTTATTTATTTTATTTTTTCCTGTGACCACCCATTTAACTTGGAGGAAAATCTAAAAAATTCATTTGCACACTATTTTTTATGATTCATGTTTCTATAAAATTATCTAACTTGAAATTCATCTGTTGGATTAGACAAAATTAAATTTTCTTGAGTATCTTGTCCAAAAACTGCATTTGAAGTTTTCTAGTTGGTCATTTTTGTACAATTTGGGAAAGAGACCATATTTTCATTTGGGCACTATTTTTGATGAGTGAGGGGTCTAAAACTTTATATCTTTTGAGAGGAGATGATAGAAACTGATGAAATTTAATTTTTCTGGATATTTCTCTCAAAATCTACATCTAAAGCTTTGTAGGTAAGTCAATTTTCTGATTGGCTGATTATTTTTATAAAAAAATTCATGTAAAGTATTATTATGTCAATTGATTTTAATTTTTTAATTGAAATAAATCAAAACTTTATCCAATAGGGATTATTGGGGACCTAACACTGATTATTAATCATGGAATAGTTTGGAAAGTTAAAAAATTTATCATTTTCTGGGCTTTTTATCTGGATGTGGATGAAGAAAGAATTTTTTAAATTAGAGTTGTAGGTTTCTCAATTTCATTATTTTAGAGGTGTTTCTAATGCAAAATTGCTTTCTACATTCAAAGAAGAAATAAGAAACTGAAAGATGGTCAAGGCTAGAAGTACCTGATAAAGTCGTGCGCACCGAAATCAGACGTTAAAAGATTCTCCTCTTTTGCTGTGGAGGAATGACACCTGCGAAGAAAAGGCTAAACACGGAAAAATGTTAGTAAGAGATATGGTGGGCTGTCAGGCGAACGCCCGATCCTGGAAGTACGAAGACTCCCTAGAAGGATATCAACCCACTGATAAAAAAGATCAGAATATTGGATGAAAGTAGATGATAATGACATAAATAAATGACAGAAAAAAAGAGCGTACCTGATATACGGCACTATTCTGCACAGTCACCGGCGTCGGTCTCTGTGGTGCCGGCATCGGTTAGGGAAGGTACCGACGTCGGTTAAGGTGCCGTCGTCGGTCGGGGCAGTGACCGGCGTCGGTAGGGGCAGGTTCTGGAAAAAGGTTCGGGACAGGGTCTGGGAGAGTCTGGGGGGTTTGAACAGTCGGGACAAGGTCTGGGAGAGTCGGGAAGAGGTCTGGATAGAGTCTGGGGAGGTTTTGGATAGAGTCGGGATGATAGAAAATAAATAATAACTAAGAAAGAAATGAAATAAACATAATAAAGACTTACCTAGTAGAAGACGCGATGAAAGCCATGGTGTGCAGATTAGTTGATGTCGTAGTGTTGATGATTGCTCGGAGTTCGCAGGTTGGTGGAGGAATTCGCAGGTTGGTTGCTCAGCGTTTCGAATGGTTGGATAGCGTTCGGGGATCCGGTTCGAATGGCTGGCGGAGGTTGATGAAGGCGGGGGACGGGGACGGTTCCAGAGACGGTTCGTCAACCATTTTGGGAAACCGAATGATAACTGATAACGGACAAGGGGAAGGTGACCGACGTCGGCAGGATTGCCGACGTCAGCCGATAGGTGACCGACGTCGGCGACATCGGTCGGGTAAAGACCGACATCGGCAGATGCATAATGGGGATAGAGTCTACCTTTTGCTCTGTGCTCCTCTTTACATGCTTCCAGGGTCAACGCTGGTGAAACAAGTGATCGACAAGGGTTCAATAGGCGAAGAAGAAGAAGACGGGGAATGACCAGGGGAGTCGACACGATTTCGGTGTCTACATTTGCCCCTTTTTGTCTTGTTGGTTGTTCTGGACGAACTGCAAGACAAAAATAGGAGTGAGTGCCCCAGGTGAGGGATAAGGTTGATTTCATCTTGTTGGTTGTTCGAATGAACTGCAAGACAAAAATAGGAAGCAAAATGCCCCGAGTAAGGATGAGGTATTCCCCCTCAAAGTAGGAGTCGAGGGAAGGGAACCGGGAATCGGGTGCTGATTTGATAAAGAGTGGATGAAAAAAAGGGTGAGGGTGAACGCTGCAAAGGTCGTGATTGCGCGCATACCACTGCACGAGATGGTCAGGCCAAAGTGTCGCAGGTCAAGGGTCGAGGAGTGCCAAAATTGAAGTAATCAGGCCCAAGCATTTAGTCGTCTGCTGATCGGGTCACGCAATCTAAGCTGAAGCTCCAAATGGGTCGTTGCATTCCAGGTATCCCGGGCTCAGGAAGTGCTCCTAGAAACGCGAAAAAGTCACAAGTAGTGTGGATCAACCGGCTTGCGATCCTATACTTGTGAGGGTCCAAAAAGGGTCTGCGCACGATTCTGCTAACCAGTCATGAGGTAGCATACATGCAAAAACAACCAAGGCAACAACGTCTTGGAAGTGGTCGAGGTCGGAGGAGATAGGCATGATCTCCAATGGTTGGTGGTCGAGGGATGGATGAATGGACGAAAGGATGAAAGGATGCGGCCGAGCTAACCCCAGAAGACGCCATGTCAATTGAGTGCTGCCTACATAGCCTTGGTGATAGGGCCTCAGGCCGATGTAGTTCTCCCTAGAAGGGAGGAAGGGTCAAAGGGATGGTGAGGAAAAAAAGATGTTGCAGCCTTTTCCAAATGGTGTATTCTGCAACATTGGTTGAGGGGTTTTTCATCCCTAGCAATATTCCATTTACGTGATGGATGTATGCTAAAAATGAATTGAGGTCTATTTATGCTTCAGCAAGTATTGGTTTATGCTTAACACAAATTGTGGCGAGTCGATAGTTTCCATATGTATTGGTGTCCATAGAAACTAGGGTGAATAGGCAAGGTCATGTTGATGGCCTGAAAAGAGAGTTGAGCTGAGTTGATCGACAAGTGATGAAGGTGAATGTGACCAAAGGGCAGAAGAAGATGAAAGGCAAATTGCTCTTTCATTGACAAGGACCAAAAAGATAGCATAGATAGGGGTTATGAGAACCAAGAGCCCCATTCATGCGTGACGTCGTTGACCATAGTTATGTTAGAGCGGTAATCGAATCACTTAGACATTAAAGTGAGCTCGAAGTCCCTTGAGTAGGTAATAGGAGGAGGAAAGAGGGTAACCCATTTTTAAGAGTAGAGATAACTTTGCCCCTTTTTATAGGAGACCCTGAGACAACTACAAGCCAAGTCCGTGACTCGTTTGTTTTTTTTTTTTTTTTGAAGAGGCAGACTGATCGATGCGGGAAGCCTGCATAGAGATGTCATTTGATGTATGGTCAGGTTGCGAAGCTGATCAATGCGGGAAGCTTCTAAAATAAGTTGCTGTTTATTGCCAGAGTAGTCATAGCCATCCTTCGAGGGAGTGGTCTAGATTTTTGTTTAATATAAAGGCTTTTGAATAGCTGTCCTTCGAGGGAGTAGTCTATTTATTACAGCAATGATAGTACAGCTGTCCTTCGAGGGAGCAGTCTGTCTTTTTGATTTTGATATGGATATAGTGACCATGGATATGTTTTGACATCTTGATTTGTTTTGATAGAAGTTGAGTCATGGACAAGACTGTAGAAGGTCAAGGGCTCCCTTTTATTAGGACAAAGCATCCATACATCATAAAAGGGTTATAGGAATTGTTAAGAGGAATAGGGTTGAAAGGAAGTAGGATGAAGAGGACGGGGATTGCTCAAGGGACGAGCTCAAGTTAAGTGTCAAGTGGACGAATACTCGACTAGCAGTAGAACGGTCACAGATGCAACGCATTAAGAGGCTCAAGGTCTAATAAGACCCTGGTGTATACATGTGCGTGATAAGGTCCGAGTCAATTAGGAGCAAACTTGCCCCATTTGCCTCTTTCTGGATTGGTCAGGTGTTGATTGATGAGTGGATGTGAGGTTGGTTGATATGGTTGCTGATTGATTGAAAAAGGTTGAATGTTTTGATAAAAAGATTGGGTCGAATGTTTGGTTGAGATTTGGTCATTTGATAATTGGTCAATGGTTGGTCGAGGGTTGATTGGTTGGTATTTGATCTTTGGTTGGGTCGAATGTTTGGTTGAGGTCAGGTTAAATGTTTGGTTGCTGGTCTGGTTGAGGTTAAGTTGACAGAGTGATTGATATGTGGTCGAGACTGGGTTGAAAAATTGGTCAAAGTTTGGATGAAGGTTGAATTCCCCCAGCGGCTAGGGAGAATGTTTGACGGATTAGTTAAGGTCGATTGAGGTTTAGTGGTCAGATGGACGGTGTTGATATTAAATAAAGGGGTTAAAGGCAGCGAAGGGACCCTAGTCTGTCGTAGAGATCCCGATTTAGGTGACGAGGTTGGAGAGGTATGGGTCGGTGTTGATAATTTGTCAAAGGGGTGGTCAAGAGGATCCTTGATAGGAAAGGAATCCTTTTTCCGGTGGTGACGAATGACAGCTTTAAGAGCGCAACAACGCTCGGTGTCATGTCCCGGAGTGTGATGATAGTGACAGAATGTAGAGTTGTCGAACCAAGATGGCCTTGATCCGAGAGTTGATGAGTGGGGTGGTGTTGAAGGTTCGTTGATGACGTGGTCGAGAAGAGAGGTGCCATTCCCCAAACATTGGCGAACGACGACCTTGAGGGCATGACAATGCTCCGTGTCGTGCCCAGGCGTGCGATGATATGCACAAATGCGAGTGTCATCGAACCATGGTGGTTTTGGTCCGAGAGAGTGATATGGTCTAAGAGGCGGGAGATTGAGATGAGAGGATTGCAACAATTGCCGTAAGAGCAAGGCATATGAACCTGCTAACGGGTCGGGATGTTTTATTGCAGAGAGGGTTGGTGACATTGGTTTGGGAGGCATAAGAGGCGTTGGTCGATGGTTTGAAGGAGGTATAAGTATGATGGGTTGATAGAATAATGGAGGTGACTTACCTCTGTGAAGTATGGGAGTGAGAAGCACTCCGAGTAAAGTAGACGGATGTGGGCCCAAGATTGAAGGTAATGACGAAGATGGGGGAGGAGTCCTCCGGTGTGGTCTAGTAGCCTTCTTTGGTTTGGGTTGAGGGCCACCTTTGTGCGAGGCAAGATTAGATGTGGGGCGAACACCAAGAGGTTTAATCTCTTTGGATATGATGGACGCTTGCGCAGGTTTGGACTTAGATGTGGACAGTTTTTCTCTCAATGGAGAAGGGATTGAAGGTGTGGGTTCTTTAAGAGGAAAGAGCTCTGGAGTAGTCATGGCTTCTGTGTGTGGTTGGAGAGTCAAAAAGGTGTGATCGTCTATGGATGATAATAAGGATGAAGGCGAGGTAGCTGGCGTTGATGTAGTCAAAGCGTCCTCCAATATGGGAGAAGTCGCTGGAGGATAAGTGGGAGAAGAAAGTTCTTCGCCATGTGGAGGAGGTATAGGGGAAGAAAGGTCTTCTACCTGTGAAAAAGGTTGGTCAGGGATAAGAGAAAAGATAGTGTCGACCGTGTGTATATCATGGTCTTGAGGGTCATTGGTTATGGTTTGGACGTTGTCTTGAGTAGGCGGGTGATTAGAAAAGGGTTGCTTGAAAATGTCAAGGTTTTGGTTGGGCGGTGCGTTCGGGTTATCTAAAATAAGATCCCCCTTGTCTAGCATGTCCTGGATGATGTTTTTGAAGGTTTGACAGTGATCCGTGTCATGGCCTTTGACACGGTGATAATCGTAAAAGTGGTTCTCCCTGTACCATGCAGGGATAGGTGTTGAGGGGTCGAATTGATGTGGTCGGATTGGGGGGAGATTGAGGACCCCCTGTTTGACGAGTTTATCCAAGACAGAGGCATATGACTCTCCAATTGGAGTGAATTGACGCTGTATGGATTGACATTGAAAATGTTTATTGATGTAGTCTAATGTTGAAGATGTTGAGCGGTTGGTTATTGTTGAAGATGATGGTCTAAAGATGACAGTGTTTGCCAACTCCTTGGATTGAGAGTAGGCAGAAGAAGGTCTGGAAGAAGAATGGTCACTGTTAGTGTTACACAATTTGACCTTATCTTCTTCAATGGCGCGGAGTTCAAGCTTTCGGGCCATGGTGAAGGCCTCGTCGAAAGTGTGGAATGTCTGAACCCACAAGGTGGACGAGATGTGACTGACACATGCTCGGGAAAAGAGCTCAATGAGCTCGGGTTGAGGCAAGGAGAAGGAGAGCTGATTAATCAAGCTTCTCCAACGAGCGACAAAGTCGACGATTGATTCGTCGTCAAATTGCCTGATGGAGTAAAGGTCTGTGATCGAAACTTGTTTAGTGATATTGATAGAAAAATGGTCGATGAATAGTTGGGTGAGTTGGATGAATGAAAAGATAGAATGTCTGGCAAGAGAACTATACCAGTCAAGGGCAGGGCCAGAAAGTGACATAGGAAACGTGCGTAGAAGTAACGCATCATCGTGGGTGATAAGGTAACATGCATGTCTAAATGCCCGTAGATGTTGTTGTGGGTCTTCCTTACTCTGAAAGCGAGTAAATTTAGGAAGCTCCCAATGGTTGGGGTATGGTCGGATAGGGACGGAAGGGTGGATGGGCTCGCTGCAAACTTGTTCATATGACAAAGTATTGCTTGAACCGGAGATAGAAGCTTCGAGACTGGACATTTTATCCATCAGCATCTTGATAAGATCTGCTGACGGATTGGCGGGTTGAGCGCCCCCTAGGTTGTAAGGCGCTTGAAAGAGGTTAGAAGAGGCGTGCGACATGGTCGGTTGTAAACGTACGGATGACTAGTCACAGGGGCAGAAGTAGAGGTTAAAGGTGATTGAGTTATGAAGGTAGAAGGCATAGGCTGACTAGATACCGCCAAAGGAGGTTGTGTGACGGCATTGACAAAGGGCGAGGTAGGCACTCCTGGATATATGGGCGCAAGAGTGTGAGGGGTCGAGACAATCAAGTTCTGGTATGATGTAGAACTTGGTTGAATTGCAGGTGGTTGAGGGGGTAATGAAACCCCAGTGGAGGTTGGTCTAAAAATAGACGAGGAGGCCGAACTTTGCGTATAGGCCCTGGTTGGGTTAATGGTTGAGGCGAAAGGTTGAGTCGTAAAAGGTTGGGTGGCGAACGGTGTTGATGTCGTCGCCACGTCGTCCGAAAGGTCCCGCATTGGTTTTCTTGCGAGATAGTTTTGGAGGGCTGCGGTATTGAGGTCCAAGAATCTTGCAAAGTCTTGGTCCCCTTCTGGGATGATAGGCGTCTGGGTTAGAGATAGTCTAGTAGGAATTCTTTCGGTCTTCGAGTAGAACTCCATTATATGATTGGTTATAGACGGGGTAGGCGAAAGCAATAGATGGTTAGCGTGGTCAAGAAGAGCCTTGGGTTGACTACGTGTCAGAACCATTCAAGGCAAGAAAGAATGTCCTCACAAGCTCAAGCAAGCAGATAAGAACTAAAAAAGATGAAAACACAAGCAGATCCTAAAACCCTAGAAGTAAATTTTTAGGATTATAGTGGCTTATGCCTTAGAATATGTGTAGAGGAAGGTTGGTTGAAAAATGGGTCCTAGAAGAAGGCGGTCTAAAGATGGTTTCAGGTTTTGTTAAGGCGCTGAAGAAGTCTGTGTTAGGGTCTGGTACGCGGCCTGGTGCTAAGGAGCAAGCTCCCCTCACTTCACGATTCCAGTGGTTAGCTGGTTTCGCTTAGCCAAGATATACCTCGCCTAGAGATTAGACTCTGCCAGAGAACGGAGTGGGCTTCCCCCTTGGTGATGAAATCCAAGTAGGGTCACCAGGACGGGTAAGGTATCCGCTGGGGGATGAAATCCCAGTCGGGCCTTGTCTCAGGTAAGTTAAAATGTTTGTTTTGTGCAGGTGGTCTGGTCGTGTAACATCAAGTGATCTAGATTAATTCAATATGTGGTTTAATTACTATGTGTGGTCTAAAAGATGCAGGCAAACAGAGATGAATGCAAAGTGTTTTAATGTCCAAGTCGAAATGTTTGTTCGTATGAAGACGAATGGAGAAAGAGTCGAAGAGTATGAGTTTTAACTAGTCTAGAAATGTAAGAAAGAAAGAAATGTTCGTTTTAGTTCTGCTTATGATGTCGTTTAAGAAGAGACGAAAGGAGGTGAAAAGGAAGAAACCTAATGCACCTAAATGAATGAAAGAAAGAAAGAACCCAAGGAGGACCTAGGGTCCCACCGGGCGTGCCAGAATGTTTCTAATGCAAAATTGCTTTCTACATTCAAAGAAGAAATAAGAAACTGAAAGATGGTCAAGGCTAGAAGTACCTGATAAAGTCGTGCGCACCGAAATCAGACGTTGAAAGATTCTCCTCTTTTGCTGTGGAGGAATGACACCTGCGAAGAAAAGGCTAAACACGGAAAAATGTTAGTAAGAGATATGGTGGGCTGTCAGGCGAACGCCCGATCCCGGAAGTACGAAGACTCCCTAGAAGGATATCAACCCACTGATAAAAAAGAGCAGAATATTGGATGAAAGTAGATGATAATGACAGAAATAAATGACAAAAAAAAGAGCGTACCTGATATATGGCACTGTTCTGCACAGTCACCGGCGTCGGTCTCTGTGGTGCCGGCGTCGGTTAGGGAAGGTACCGACGTCGGTTAAGGTGCCGTCGTCGGTCGGGGCAGTGACCGGCGTCGGTAGGGGTAGGTTCTAGAAAAAGGTTCGGGACAGGGTCTGGGAGAGTCTGGGGGGTTTGAACAGTCGGGACAAGGTCTGGGAGAGTCGGGAAGAGGTCTGGATAGAGTCTGGGGAGGTTTTGGATAGAGTCGGGATGATAGAAAATAAATAATAACTAAGAAAGAAATGAAATAAACATAATAAAGACTTACCTGGTAGAAGACGCGATGAAAGCCATGGTGTGCAGATTAGTTGATGTCGTAGTGTTGATGATTGCTCGGAGTTCGCAGGTTGGTGGAGGAATTTGCAGGTTGGTTGCTCAGCGTTTCGAATGGTTGGATAGCGTTCGGGGATCCGGTTCGAATGGCTGGCGGAGGTTGATGAAGGCGGGGGACGGGGACGGTTCCAGAGATGGTTTGTCAACCGTTTCGGGAAACCGAATGATAACTGATAACGGACAAGGGGAAGGTGACCGACGTCGGCAGGATTGCCGACGTCGGTTGATAGGTGACCGACGTCGGCGACATCGGTCGGGTAAAGACCGACGTCGGCAGATGCATAATGGGGATAGAGTCTACCTTTTGCTCTGTGCTCCTCTTTACATGCTGCCAGGGTCAACGCTGGTGAAACAAGTGATCGGCAAGGGTTCAATAGGCGAAGAAGAAGAAGACGGGGAATGACCAGGGGAGTCGACACGATTTCGGTGTCTACAAGAGGTATAAAATTTGAGATGTTACAAACAATATTGAGTTTGTTGCTAAAATTCAAAGAATTGTTTAGTGTCAATATAGAATAAGTGTGTAGAAGGAATTTTTATAAAAGTCATTATAGTTTTTTTTATTTAATTGTTTTCATGAAAAACTAGGTCAAATGGCTAGTATTCAACATTTGTTACTACCAGATTCTCAAAAATTGACTGGCAAGAACTTTAGTTTATGGAGTCACAAGGTTTTGATGATATGTGAATATCATAACCTTGATCAAATAGTGCTTAGTAAAGATCAAAGACCTATCACTGGTTATGATGACTATGATAAATGTCATTGAGAGGCTCTTATGTTGTTAAAATTGTCAGTAGTAGATAATATAATCTCAAAGGTCAAAAATGTGACCATTGCATTAGTTTTGTGGATTAGTCTTACTTCTAAATACCAAGCTTCTGAATCCATTAGGGTATTGTATTTGAAGAATTTTTTTATTTTCTACTAAGATGTTGGAAGGTGGCTCTATTTTTGAATTTTTATTGTAGATCAAGAACATGAGTGATCAGTTAAAGGTTGTGTAGAAACTTATTGATGAGCAAGATTTGATTTCTCTAGTTATGTAGAATCTTCCACCTTCATTTGAGTCATTTATGGAGTCTTTACACATGATTTTTGAGATGTAAACTTTGGACTTTGAAAAGTTGTCCACATTAATATTATAGAAGGAGAGATGGTAGGAGTAAATAGTGTTATCTACATCTACTTATATAGAGAGTGCATTCTTCATCAAAGGAAAGGGTAAGTAGTTTGTTAAAACTACTAGTTCTCTGATGGAAACTTCATAAGTAAATGGTTCAAATAAGAGATCTAAGTGAAATTTTTTTACTGTAAGTAACCTAGTCATCTTAAGATAGATTGTAGAAAAAGACAATAGGATATGGCTAACCCCATAAATAAAGATCATCATGTGAATATAGATGAAGGTGAAGGTGAAAAAAAATTTCTTGATTTTGCTTGCATGGCTTCTAATGGTAATTTTGTGGTGGATCAAGATTGGTACTTTGATTTAAGGGCATCTTGCCATTATACATGCCATAAAGACTAGTATGTGGATTTTGTTGAAAATGATAGTAATAATGAATCTATATCTTTGGGATATGGTAGAACTCATTTTGTGAAGGGATGTGACATAATGTTTAGATCATTTTTAATGGTGAAATTTGATATACATTTAAGAATGTTAGGCATGTGCCTGATATGAAAAAAAAAATTCTTTCAATTATTGTGATCACTTCAAAATCTGATTTTGTTGTAAATTTTCAAAGACAACAATATTTAGTCACTATTAGAGATAACAAGATTATTGTTATTGGGATTAGTGAGAAAGTCTTGTATAATCTTGTAGATCCACATAGATCAAAGGAAAGTGCACTTGCAGTGGTTGATATCATAAGTTCACTATGACATGAAAGGTATAGGCATTTGAATTTCTAGTATTTGACTACATTGAGCAAGACTAAGATGGTTAAGGGGATTCCTTCTATTCAAGATAGTCATCATGTATGTACTAGATATCAATTATGAAATCAAGTTAGATATTCATTTGATGTTGGTAAAGCTTTGAGAGCTAAGGGAGTATTAGATATAGTACATGTAGACTTGCATGGTCTAATGTAGACACCTAACCCTTCTAGAGCTCATTATTTTATGTTGTTGGTCAATGATTTCTCTAGGAAAAAGTGGGTATACTTTTTACTGAAGAAATATGATTATTTTTCTAACTTCCTTACTTGGAAAGCTATGGTTGAAAAATAGGAAGGATGATCAGTGAAATATCTTAAAACAGATAATGGGGGTGAGTTCATCTCAAAATAGTTCAAGGATTTTTGTGCTATTGAAGGTATACATAGGCAGTACACTACCCATTACAATCCATATCAAAATGGAGTTGTAAAAAGGAAAAATAGCATGGTGATGGACATGGCTCACTATATGGTTCAAATTAGAAATATCCCATATAGATATTGGGCAGAAGTAGTGAATATGAGTGTACATCCTCAATAAAAGTCCTACAAAAGCATTGAAGAATATGACTCCAGAGGAGGCTTGGTTAGGTCAAACTCTAGATGTAAGTGATTTCTAAATTTTTGGTTGTGTTTTTTTTGCAGTTATTCCTACTCAAAAGAGAAGTAACTTGGATATAAAAATCAAAGCATATATATTTATTGGGCATAGTGAGTAGTCCAAGGCCTACATATTACTTGATGTTTCTACTAACAAAGTTGTGGTAAATAGAGATGTCATAATAAATTAATACATGCCATACTTCATAGCAACTGGTATATTTTCAGATGTTGAGTCATTGTTTTCTTCTGATGATTTGATTATAAGTTATGATGTGAAAGTTGAGCAATATTATAGTTCATTAGTGGAATCACATTCCAAGGAGGGAATTGATGTAAGGCATTGTGAGGTTCCAATAGAACAACCCAAGAAGCCAAAGTGGTATTTTGACACAATGGAAGCACTAAAGGAAGGAGACTTGCCATAAGGCATGGAAGGAAGAAGATTGAGATTAGGAAAGCAATTTGGTTATAAAGGTGAGCATGACAATTTTGATCTAACAACTATTTTTTCACATGCATTTAAGCCTAATTATTTTTTAGAGGCCAAAGGGAAGCTTGAGTGGGAATAAACCATGCATTTGGAATATGATTCTTTGATGAAAAACAAGACTTGGGAGATCATGCAGCTACCACAAGGAAATAAATCCATTGGTTGTGAATGGATTTACAAGGTAAAATGCAAAGTAGATGATTCCTTGGATAAACACAAAGCTAGACTTATTGCAAAAGGTTATACATAAGAGCAAGGGGTTGATTATGAAGAGAATTTTGCTCCTACTAAAAATATGGTTAATTTTAATTTGATTATTGCTATTGTTTCTCATTTTGGATGGTAGGTGCACCAAATAGATGTCAAGAGTGCTTTCTTGAATGGAGATCTGGAGGAGGAAGTCTACATGGTTCAGCCATAGGGTTTTTAGGTTCTTGTTAAGGAACATCTTATTTTTAGGTTGATCAAGTCCTTTTATGGGCTTATGTAGGTTCCTCAAGCCTGGTATATGAAAATATATTCATAGCCTAGGGAGTCTAGTTTCAAAAGGTGTAATTCTGAACCAACTTTTTATGTAAAGGTATCTGGTGATGATATCTTAATTCTCATTGTATATGTTGATGATATAGCCATCAATGGGAGTAGTTCTAGTTTCATTTAACAAATAAAGGCTAATATTAGTTGTACTTTTGACATGAAAGACTTAGGACTACTGAAATACTATTTAGGTGTTGAGTTTTGGCAAGGTGATTGTGTTGTATTCATGTCATAGAATAAGTATGCCAAATCATTTTTGAAAAGGTTTAGAATGATGGATTGTAATATAACTCACAAACCTATAGAAGTTAGAGCTAAAATTTGAACTAAAACTACTTTACCTCCAATCAATAAAATAGTGTATTGACAGCTAGTGGGTAGTTTCAATTACCTCACTATCATTAGACAAAATATTTGTTTTACAGTGAGTTTTCTATCTTGTTTCATGTCTAAAACACAATAATTACATTGGATAACTATAAAATAGGTATTAAGATATGTCAAAGGTACTCTTGAATTTGACATACTATAAGAGAATTCTATAGATTTTAATATTTTAGGATATTCTGACTTTGATTGGGTAGGATCAGTAGATTCAATAAAATCTACAATAGGCTATGTATTCACTCTTGGTTCAAAAGTTTTCTCATGGTAAAGCAAACTATAATGGCATTATCTTCAATAGAATCAAAGTATAAAGCTATGGTCAGTGCAGGTTGTGAAATTATGTGGATAAAGAAAATATTGGAGGATCTTTAATTTAATTCATCAAATCTTACTCCATTTTTTGTGACAATCAGAGTGTTCTAAATATGGTAAAGAATCTAGTATTCCATGCTAGGACCAAACAAATTGAGGTTTACCATTATTACATCTAATAATTGGTTACAAATGAAGACATTAGTCTCTTCCACTGCCCCACTACAGAGTAGCCAACTGATATAATGACCAAACCACTTGGTGTAGACAAGTTCTTAAAATTTAGAGATAAACTTGGTCTTGTTTCTGGTTTTGTCATTAAGGGAGGGTGTTAGCATAATTATGTATTTACCTTGGGTTATTGACTAAGGTAATTAGTCTTTGGTTAGTTGTCTTAACCACTTGGGTTAAGAGGTTAGCTTCTTTAATGGGATTAGCTATTTTCATGCTAGCTAATGTTGGTTGTTTTACCCACCCTTTTCACATGTTTCTTGGGTGGCTCATTTATTTTCCTATTTAATATGTCTTCATGTATTATTTGTATAATGAAATTTATGTTGTATATACAATCTATCTCTTTCTCACACACTATATTTTATCTAATAATCTATTATACCTCCAAATATATATTTTTTCCAAGAAATAGTTTTACTATATCAAAATATGACTGTATTTATATGTTTAAACTATTTCAATCATAACCTATCTACATCATGGCTAACCCAAGAATCATTTAAAAAATTTTGTATAAAACCATCTAACATCAAAAACTAATTTATTTGAAATTGAAACTAATATTATCATGATTTAGACTTCAAAATCCATGAAATAAATAAAATGTGACACAAATTTTCAATATATCTAGGGAAAACATATAGACAAAAATCCCTCAAATAAAAATTAAAAGGAGTGATGGAAAATATTATGCTATATGCTCAAAATAATTTTAAATCCTTAACAAAACTTACATGCACACAGATATGGTTTTGAAATCATCACATACTTTAAAATCGATGGACTCATTGAACCCCAACTTCAAACACAAAGATGAATTTTTTTTCCTTCATTTCAAACTTGATAAGCTTCATTCTTAAGTATTCATGCAAACCCTCTTTTCATCTAAAAAATTCCACAAATCCTCTGAGACTTGAAATGATAAAGTTTTAAGTTCAAAACAATTTAATTAAAGGCAGAAAGATTTCAATCAAAAACTTTCTAAAGTTTTCAAACACCTAGCTTTAAAAACCAAACCAACTCTATATTTCATCGAAGACCAAAAATATATTAAAAACATGAACTAATCTTTTCCAATATTCATACACAGATGAGTAAGTTAATTCACAAAAAAAATCATAGTGAAATATTTAAACCCATAAATGCTTTACAACACATCATTGACCATATTTTTGATATATTTGATAGAAACTCAATATTTATACAAACTTGAAAAGAGAAGATTCAACTATTCAAGAAAAATATGTCCATTATCCTCCAAATTAGGGTTGAGGACCAATATTTGAAACCTTCAACATATTCAAGAGATCATATAGAAATAAAACTCATGAAATATTTAATCAATCCACATGTAGAGTTATTTTCAAAAGCCCAAAGTTTGAAAGAAACTTCTAACTATAATGGCATGCAATATTCTATTTACAAATTGAAGTTCCTAACAAAACCCACTTAAGACTGTTTATATCTCAAAAATAAAATTTCAAACTATTCAAAGAACCATTTTAATAACAATTTCATCTATTATCTCACTTTCTAATAGGGATAGGTCAGACATAAACTATTTGTATTCATGGAAGTGACAACTAAAAATAACAACTTTCCATTACTTCCATCATACATGAAAAATATATGTAGAACTAAAACCATCCCTTGTCATATATGTAATAGTTACTTAAAATATACTCCAATATCAAAAGAAAAAACCCATTAAAATGTAGACCATCAAAATTTTCCTCTCATAACTATCCAAATAACTCATAAAATCCTTCAAAAAGTTATTAAATTCATTCATGACATACCTGGTTATACTTCTCTATTATCTTTTCACTCAAAATCCTTCTTTGTAACTTGAAATTTCAAACTACCAGAGCTCCACTTCTGCAAGAAGCTTTCCAAAATGACCACAAACCATGAAAAAATGACCTATTTATATTCACCATCCTCCACTGTAACTGAATTGGCTATGTGCTCAATTTCTATTGGATCCCTTTTACTAATAATATACTTATCAATTTTGCTAACATCATTATCGGCATGAGAAAATCTAGTAATGACTAATTTTCCTACTATCCTCTTTACCGACTTCCACCATTCGAGATAAACATGATTCACATTAAATTCTTCCTTATCTCCACATCCCAACTTGATCTTTATGTTTCAAGATTTTTCTCTACATTAAATACTCCTGCAAACTCAATGTACCATGAAAACATGTTACCAACTGAATGCCAACTTATCATGCTAGTGAGAGTGTCAATGGGTCATTGAATACACCTTAAAAACAATCCAATAATTGCCATTCAAAACAAAATTTTAAGACTTAGACTTAGGGAAATTGAATTACCTTACAATGAATCCTTATGTCCTTTGAAAATAACAAATCCCTAGGACATAGACTCAATCATGATTCAGTGGATTTTAGTAATGTCATTATAAGACTTTGGATAAATAATCCTAATGGTAAGATGTTTTGAAAGGAAGATATTACCTTTAGAGCTTAGGTTTAGGAAATTTTTGAATTTTCAATTTAGAAAAATAAGATATATAATTAAACACTTAGAAATTTAAGACCTCTTTTATATCCTTACAAATGATTAATTCAAGCAACAAATCAACCTCAGTATGTCGATAATTTCAAAAATCTAACATACCAGAAATGGAAATGAGCCTTAAATATAATTCATAAAACAATCACAAATGATGAAATATATTACTTCAAATGATCTTTCTTATGACTTAAATCTACCCAATTGAGGTTCATTTTCCAACTAAAAACTATATGATTCCCAAAACAAATTAAATGATGCATTTGACCATCAATAAAGTATTTTTTGAAATAATCATGACTTACTTTCCTATATATTCATAGTATCTATTTCAACCAATAATCACATTATCCATGTATGCCAAATAATCACCATAGATTATTCAATCTATCAAACTGAAAGAATAATCTAGGAGTTGTTATGACAATCCATATTTATTGAGATCAAATAGATATATTATATCAAATAAATGTATTTCCAAATTTGAAACCATTCCAAACTAAAATGTTGCCTCATGACCTGATCATGACTGAAATCAAGATAATTGATCATAAATTTCATAATGATAAATATATATGTGCATTTTATTCCTTTATCCACTATGCTTTTTGAAACCACTCAAAATATAAACATGAATTCATCAACCAATCATCATCAATTCATAATTAAAAAAAATATGCATTCAAATATACTACTAATTAACTAGGTTATTCACACAATTTTAAATTTCATGACATAGTCATCTCTATGGCAAGAAGTATTAATTTAGAAAAATTGAGGGGGTGTGAAAAATAGGAATAATAGACTTTGAATGCAATTAGCTAGTTCTAGAAGTCCAAGTACTTATTGTGGAAAGTATTTTATGATATCTTTTATTTTATTTTGACTCATGAAGCTGGGATGGTTGGGTATGATGAGAAATTCTACTATGTACCTACTTATCAACCTTATCATGACCCCAACTGTGTGCCTCAATAGCCATATCAAGTTTTTTACCCTCCTTATGAGTCATGTCAGTCGTATGGTTAGCCTTTTCTCCCTCTACATGACCATGATGTTTTTTATTGTCCCTATAAATAAGGATATAAAAAATGCTATGAGAAAGGATATAAGGAAGGCTATAAAGAAGGCTATAAGGAAAATGAAATTATTTTTGAAGAAGACATACCTTCTCATCATACCTATGATCCATATCAACCTCACCTTGATTCCTATCATCCTTATCATGATTCCTATTAGTCTTATGGTTGTCGTGCATTCTCTTCATATAATTCCAATTATACACCTCAATAGCCTTACCATAACTTATAGTAGTCAAACTCTTCTTTTCCTACTTAAATTCCATATATTGAAGATCCTCAAGAGGTTGAAGATCAATTTTCATTTATTGAAGAGCCTCAATATAGATATGAGGAAAGTAAAGTTCTTGTTGAAGAAGATGTCTCTCTCATTGCCCAACTCAACTTGTCATCTCTCCAAGAGTTCACTCAAGAATATACATTCATACCTAAGCCCATTCATATCCATCCACAACACCTCATACTCCCTCTCTAAACCATGAACTTGTTCATCACACTCTTACCACATCCCTTCTTGAAAATGAACCTATCCTATGGGAGATAAGTGAAGAATATCAAGATAAAGTTGTAGCTGATGAAGAAGATGACTCAAGTGTCTATGATGAAGACCTCACTATAGGTACTCACATTAGTGAATACAAACATAAATAAATATTCTTGAGTGAAGAAAGAGGTGATCTAGATCAGTTTGCATCTACCAATGAAGAGGTTGATCAAGACATAGAAGAGAAGATTTGGAGAGGAACATCATATTAGCTGAGTTGGTTGAATCTCATGAGCATAAACAAGAGATTGGTTTTAAATAACTAATAGAAGACAAAGTTTCTTATAACTCCATAGATAAAGATGATATGTGGTTAAGGTTCAAGGAGATTTATGATGAGTTTGAGGCTCTTTAAGATCCTACAACCCCTATTGGATAGTTTGAAGAAGTTTTTAAAGATGCTTTGCCTCTTGAAGAAAAAATATGACAACCTCCAAGGTACCATGATTGAGGCTAATATTATAAGTCAAGAGGTAGCTATGTTTGAGGTAAACATAAATGTCAAGAAAGAGTATGAGAAAGAGATTTATGATCTTACAATAGCTAGTAAGAAGTTTGATGTCATTAAATATGCCATGAAGTTCAAAGAAGCATTCTTAGATGAAGCATAATTAGATAAATTTTTGGCTAAAGACCATCATGAAAAGATTGTTGAAACACAAGATGAATTCACCTTTATAGGTGACATGTTTTAAATTTCCATTATTTTATTTAAGATCATGCCAAGAATATGGACAAGTATGAAGGAGATTAAGACATCAAGAACAAGGTTCAAGAGACTACTTGCTTCATACCATCCTTCATCTCATGGAGCAAAAGATTGTACAAGCTTCCCCTTTGATCCAGGAAGGAAGGAGTTATTTATAGGTTAGTTGTATATGGTTTAGTTTGTTTATGTTGTTGTTGTGGTCCCTAAGTACTTGATAGCACATGTGTGAGTCTTATTGCTTTGCTTTGTGTCTTATTTTCTTTATTTGGTGTGTTTTGAAGGTCCAATCAATTTATTGTGTCATGATCAAAGTCTAGTCAAGTTTGAAACTAAATTCAAATGACTCCATTACCCAATGGATAAATAAGGGTATTGGTCATATTAGTATGGTAGACTGCTACCCCTCTGAATTACTAAGAATGTTGATAAAATTTTGACCTCAAGTCAAAATTGGTCACCCTCTCTAAATTATAACTTTTAAAGGATTTTCATGTGGTCTTATCACACCTTATATGGTCCCTAAAATTATTCATAAAACCTTATTAGTATTGTTTAAGGTTAGTCAAAGAAGTTAAGGTAATGTCTTATTTTGATCATAGAGTGGTCTAGACATGTCATGGAGAGATAAATCTTGGTCAAGTGATGTCATAGCTGATTAGGAGTTTATAAAATTAATTTCATGTATTAATCACTTTTTCACAACATTTCATGGTGTTTTGAAGTGCTTAAGGTTAATTTACAAATTTTAAAGTGGTGAAAATACATGAAAATGTGATTTTTGACATTCATGTGTGTCAAAGTTCCCTAAGTGAAAAATATATACCACACACCTTCAAAGGACCTTGGATTAGTTACAAAAATTCCTATCAATGGTTAAGGATGATTTAAGAGCTTGTATGCATAAGTAAAATTCATCTAGTAGTCCATAGTTTTCATCTAGACAATTTGGGTCTAGTGGCAAAAAATCTAAGTAGATAGTTTGCTGACATCATCATTACCATGTGTGGATGAGTCAAAGTGAGTTGGTCATATGGTTGTGATAATATTATTCCATAGTTTCTATGCACTAAATCTTAGGTCACACACCTAATCATGAAAAAAGATATGTAAGTATAAATTTGGGCTCCTCAGTAGTTTGACATTATTTTCCCATAGGCAAATTTGCAATGTGGTAAGAAGAGCTAAGTAATAATTTTGATGGAGGCATATATAGCACGTGTGGATATTTCAAGAGAAGGTGATCATATGGGTTTATTTATTTTTGTACCTAATTTATTTTTTCTAACTTTTAGGTCAAGCATTGAAGCATGACAAAAGATATGCATGTTCAAAGTTGGCCTTCCAAATAAGTTTTTGATGTAGTTGACTCTAAGGTAGAAAAATATGAGTGAGAATTTTAATGTCATTATATCTCACACATGTGAGGGTTTTGGGAATATATTATTAAATGGTTGGATTCTTCTACGTGATTATATTATATGGTCTAAATTTGAGAACTTGTGAGTGAGCGAGGCTTAAGATATGACCATGCAAAGATGGCCTTCTAGGTAGATAGGAAAGGTTCCCATACTTAGTCATTTTTTCACAAGTTAAAATTTGAATATCATTAATGGATCACATTTCTCTAAGATGTTAGGAATTAGTGAGATGGTGCAAAGTTTTCAATGTTTAACACTATGTAGAGATAAATATCGAGCTTCTTCTAAGGATCAACGGTGAGCAGGTGATCGTACATATAGAGATCAATAGTGCATATTAAATTAAAGAGGTAAAATTGAAAATTGTATATAATTTTTAAAGCTAAGACAATCTCAAAGAGATCAATAAAGAACATGAGGTAAAAGTTTCCAAATTACATGAGATGAGGTCAATTGGTTAAAGTTTAATGTCTGGCATTGGTGCACTATGTGTTAAAGGTCAAGATTTATAAAATAATATTGATGGTGAATGTTTAATATGATAAATTATGACTCAAGATGATAGCATGTTGTTCGAGGTTTGATTGTGACTGTTTGCATTTGAATATTTGAATTTAACAAAGGAAAAACCAATGTTTGGTTTTTGTGCTATATCTTTCGATCTACATATAATTTAACCATGCTATAAAAATCAAAGATGAAGAGGAATCAATGTTTCATCTAATTAACCTAATTTTAAGATCTGAAATTTTGTATAATCAAATTTATGAAGGTCCAAAATTGACTATGTGTTTGACTATGTTCTGTAACTAACCCAAGAAGGGTAATTGAGCTGATTTTGATGTTGTTTCAATGTTTAATGATGAATTATCTATTTGAGAGTATGGTAGACTCAATGAAGATTATATTTGTTCATTATGAAGGGTTGACCAATTGTATGTAGTAGGAACAAAGGATTAAAAGGTGATTGTGTGTTCATTCTTAATGACTATGTGTATAGAGAGTTGTTTGAGCAAATTGTGATTAAGAAAGAGGGTAATGTGATGGTTATTGGAATTTAAAGAGGACCTATAGATAATTTGGAATGGTTTCATGAATTTTTAAAGTGTTCTTGTGTTTCTTATTTTACTTAGAGAAGTGTCAAACAGCTGAATAGGTCTTCATAGAACCTAAAGGTGACTTAGGCCTATTTAAAAGAGAGTTGTGCTTAAGTGTGACCCATGTAAGATGTCTTAAGGATGAAGGCATGTGTTGTGGTCAAAAAGGAAATATTTTGATCTTGATAATTCATAAATTATCTATAAATAGTGAAACTAAATGTGATGGTTTCTATACTTGGGTGTGAGATTTAATGAGATAAGTGCAAGGTGAAAGTGAGAGTTGTGGAGCGAAGGAGAGGTAGAGTGCCCAGTTGATGAGTTGGTGATCACATCAAATTTTTAACTATGTGTATGCCATGTAGGTCATATTTATGATGTAAAAATATTGCTCTTACAATTTAAGGATATGCAAAGAGGTCTAAGTGTGCATATGAGGACAGTTTGAGTAAAGAAGGAGAGAGATTGTGGCATACCTATGTGAGAGGCTTGTATGAGATAGATAGAGAGTTTATGTAGGGGTTAAATATTAAAATATCCATCATCAGGTGTTGAATACATCAATATTAATGTGTAAGTGTTCAAAGGAGGGTATTAAGGACTTGATCTTCTTTATAGGCAATTACTCCTTGTGAAACATGTGTTTCACTAAAGGCCTTTGGTCAGGAGGATATGATCAGGGATTGTTATTATAAAGGATTTGACCAGTATCTTGTTTGTAATTTCTTATAAAAAGTATTCCATTATGTTTTATAATTGAGATTGGGTTTTATTCCCCATGAGGGTTTCCCATAGGAACTATGTGTTGTATGTTTGACCTTGTGTATGTATTAAATGAATGAGCTCTCTTGTTAATGTTGCTTGAATCAAGTTGATATATGTTGATTATTTAATAGTTTGAAAGGATTATAATTGAAATTAAAATATTTGGGCTCATCGATTTACCACCCTCCCTCTTAGTGATTGTACCTCTAAAAATTAGTATCAGAGTGGGTCCTTTGGTAAAGGCTTATTTGCTTGTAGGTGATCCAAGGTACAATATGGGTATTCATCAAGGAGGTTTCTCTATTAAGAAATCACCAATGTTAAATGGGTCTAATTATGTTTTTTTGAGTGCAAGGATGAGGAAATACATTATTTCCCTAGGTTTTGATGTATGGTAATTTGTTTTGGATAATTATGTTGTTCCTATTCTCCTACATCTAGTGCTATAGATAAGAATTTGTTTGAGAATAATTATAAGGAAATGAATTCCATCACCTGTGGTCTTACAAAAACTAAGTCTACCAAGGTAATCCATTGAAAATCTAATAAAGAGATATGGGAAAAAATGTAGATCATTTATGAAGGACATTCAAAGGTCAAGCTTGCTAAGTTGTAGACTCATAGAAGGTAATTTAAAAGTCTCAAGATGAAGGAAGAAGATTATGTGGCATCTTTTATGTAGAGAGTTGATGAGATTAAGAACATCATCAGAGGTCTTGGTGATAACCTTGAAGAGTCTACTATTGTTCAAAAGGTATTAAGGTCTCTATCCCCTAAGTTTGATCTGAAAGTATCTTCTATAGAAGAAAGTCATGATCTTACATAGTTGAAGATGGATCAACTTCATGGAACCCTTACTACCTATGAGATAAGGAAGAATGATGATATATAGAAGGAATCAACTTTTAAGACTAAAATGAAAATAAATAAGAAGTTCTAAGGTAATAAACCTAAAGAGGATGACATTTTTGATATATATGAGGATAAACTAATTAATTTGATTTCAAAGAAATTGAGAATAGGTTTAGGCAAGTATAATGGTAAACTACCCCTTAAATGCTTCAATTGTAGTGAGATAGGAACTTTTTCTAATAAGTGCTCTCATAAGTATAATAAATATGATGATGAAAAGTATGATCAAGGTCATTGTTGACGTAGTGGATTGCACCTGGGCTAAGAGGCCGAGCTCCTACCTTTCCACACGCAACAATGGAAACTCCTCTCTCGCTTGTGGGGCCGACGAAGCTGGAGGGGAGAGTCTCTAGATGAGGGCTAGCTCCCTCTAATGTATCTTTTAGGCCCTAGTTTCTCCTACTACTAAAAAACAAATGTAAAAAAGGGGGGATGAAAAGAGAGAGAGAGAGATGCTGAAAATAGAACTTAAGCCTAAAAAAGTAAGAAAGGTGATACACTAGAAAAGGTTGATCTACGTCACCCGAACATATCCACCAAGAACCAGCTCCCATACACTTCATCTGACATGAGAAAACCTTTTGCATCAGTGGGTCAGGGGTCCATGGAGATACAGGGAGGAAATAACTACTAGAGGCATTCTGAGACACACTGTAATAGCCTATCCACTTCACCTATACTCCTTTAGGGACACTTTTGACAGACCTGTAAAAGGAAACTCAAAAATGCACTAGACATGCTGAAATCATTTTGCAAAAGCATTAGGAAAATGACTTAACATAGAATCAAGGCATAGACACATAATAAAGATGCAAAACTCATAATGGAAGTAAAAAAGGCTATGTTTCGATTCAAGGTAAAATTTTGGCAGCTCTGCCTTACAAGCCCAAGAGATTTTTGGACAAAGTTTTGCCTTAAGGCTGAGAGAGGATCCTTTTCTCAAATGAGAAATTTACAATATATAGGAAGAGGAAGAGAACTTGGTGCTTCTTGGGAAATATTTTGGCACCCTTTTCTGCCAGTGGCCCATGTGCATTCTGAATCTTGGGAAGAGGAAACCATTATTAATGATGTCATTCTTTAGAAGAGGCCTATTGGAACCATGTTGTATAATCACCCAAATTGACTTTGGCATTCAAACGTTAATATAAGAACATGGCCGCACCTCTTTTTTGCAAACAAACTATAGTTTTTCCCCTCTTAAATGCCAACTTGGGGAAAAATAGGCCACACCGCTCATCTAGTAATAACTCGCCTTCCCTTCACCACTTGAATTGCCTTGTCTTTTTTGCTCTTTGTCTTCTTCCTACTCTTTTAGCCCTCAAGGGTGATCTTCTAGTGGGTCACTACATTCCTTGGGCTCTTTCCATGGTGGGTGCTCAGACAGTTCAAAAACAAATGACTACCTCACTATGTTAAAATTGATGTTCGCATGGCCGTCACCCAACGACTAGTTCATCTCCTTGAAAATGATAGCTTTTGGGACATCACCATCCTTGGAAAAATATCATCGAGTCTTTTTTGTGGGCTTCTATGCTTTAGGATTTTCCTCGCAGACAAAAAAGTCTGTGGGAATTGGCTGCTTTGTATTTTCCCTATGCTAGCAACCTTTTTAAACTGAGCTTTCCCCAAATTATTTTGAGCTTTTTGTCTGAAGGAATTCCTTTGAACAAAAAGTCTGAAGGAATTTAGCCTCAAACAAAAATCCAAACCTACCCTTCAGTTGCCTTTCCTTTGAAGTGCTTGCCCTCTACAAGGGCTTTTAGACTTAGAAACTGCCCTCCACAAGGGCTTCTGAACCTAGCATTGCCCTTCAGCTTTGGGACACACCCTTGAACCAAACCATTGAACCAACCCATTGAACCAAAATTGGTTCAATAATTCAATCGATTCAATGGTTCAACAGCGCACGCTGAGCTGATTAAACCAAGCTTTTAAACTTGCCGATGAACCAAAATGCATTGAACCAAAAGATTGAACTGACACATTAAACCAACATGTTGAACTAGTCCATTAAACTGGTTTAATGCTATGCACTAAGCCCCTTAAACCATCTGATGAATTGAATGTTTCTTGAATAAAAAGCTGCTAAACTAACTGAATTGAACTTAAAGCTCGATGAACTCAAGTGGTTGAACCAAGTGCCGATTGAACCAGCGAAGTGTTGAAATTAGTGGTTAAACCAAGATGAATCATTAAACCAATTCATGAACCAAGGTTGATGAACTTAAGCAACCTAAAAGTGAATAACATGGGAAGAAGGGGACCAATTTTTGGCTTGTTGGGAAAAAAATGGTCAACAAATTGGTGATTCCCAATAAAAGCATGCCTGTTATGCTTAAAGACCAGTTGCCTTGTAGTCCATTAGGCACAGAGTCAGATGTAGCTTTGAAGAAAGGTTAGCAACAGCCTCAAATATATAAGAATCAAACATGGAGCTTTTTACCCCACACACAAGGAAAACACACACAAGGCTAAAAACACTACCTGTGTAAGCTGCACTTAGGGAAAGTAGGAAAAGAAACTAAAATCAAACTACTATATACAACTAACTAGGTACATCTGCTTCCCTCCTAGATCAAAGGGAAAACTTCTTAATTCCCCTTCTTGGCAAGAAGACGTATGGTGCTAAGCAAGTAGTTAAATGAAAAAGAGAGTTGGTGACCTACTCCTCTTGCCTGTCACCTGGATTGGCTTGCATTCGAGTGGATCAGAATCAAACATGATTCTTACATATATGTACTCTACTTATCCTTAGAAGCTTTTTGAATGCTAGTCCCTCATACTGGTGCTCTTCACCAAGAAATCAGTGGCTACTGGCTTATCACCATTAGCCCTTTGATGTGCATAATCCCCTTGCAGTGAATCATGGTCTGACTTGTTTCCTTCTACCTCATTGAAGACTCTGTCAGACTCATCCTCTACTTCCTCTTGGCCTTCTTGAAGAAGGGTGACTATTGTGATGTCTAAAATAGACTCACAAAATGATTGCTCATCTCATAGAACATCACCTCTTTATTCAAAGCTTTCTACTTCAAGGCCTTCCTCTAGGAAGATAGACCTCTCCTTTTCTTCCTAAAAAATTAGTATCTCTAGATGTTCAAAGGTATCCTCCTAATCCTCCTCCAACTCAGGCTCCTCAGTGTAGTCATCCTCCTCATTAAAGCAACAAGGAAGTTCATCAAATAAAGGGGGAAAGAGCTCACCATGCTTATGTTCCTCCTCGTATTATTGGAACATCTGCATATATGTATGCCCTGTGTCTTCTCCATTACTAATGAGGTCTTCACAAGGAGCCTCCATGATGATTTTACTTCGTTGTCACTCATGATAGGCCCTTGGGAAACTATAGATTGGATCTTCTACTCCTAACTTGCCTCCTACTAAATAGGTTCCTCTTTGAGAAGGGGTGAAGTGGGAAAACCATGTGGAAGAGGAGGTAGTCCTTGAGCTAGAATCGAATGATTCTCCTCTTTCCATTTGGTCAACACTTCATCAATATCAGGTGTGGCCTGATAACTCTCTTGGAAATGTGTAGGTGGGGTGTGTTCAGACATGGAATGTGTCATTGGGTTTGAACTATCCATCACACACTAGCTGAGGAATCTCTCTTTAGATTCTAACTCTATAATTCTTTTGGCCATATCCTCTTGGAAGTGCCTTTCTTGGAGGTCACCAACATCATCATGAGCAGGGGTAGCCTCATCTTCTTCAAGGTTTTGAGAAAAACCTTCCTTCTCCTCCTTCCTGCCCCATGATTCTACTATTTTCCCCCAGTTTAGGATCTCAAAATTAGAATTTTGCTCCTGTGAATAGGCAACAACTATGTTTTCTCCAAGGTCCTAGGGCTCCTCCATGAGGTCTGGAAGTTCTATCTCTCTTTCATGAAGAAGCCTCATCTTAGCCTCTAAATCTTCAATTTGCTTGGCTAGATTATCCTGAAAGAGCTTTTCTTGGAGGTCACCAGCATCATCCTCTTCAAGGCTCTGGGTTGGTTCCTAGCATTCCTTCCTCCAACTTGGAATCTACACATCATGTTGAAAAACTTGGGGAGGTTGAGGAATGCTAGGAAGAGACTATTGATGTATCGAAAGAGTCTCTAGAAGAGGGATGTGTTGGCTCATCATATTCCCCCCAATGGAAGATTCACAATATAAGGAATTGAGAAGATTGATCTCTATGGGGGGTTATTTTGATGCCCTTTGATGTTTGAAAGCTAAGTGCATGAGATTAAGAGCAGATGCATCAAATGAGCTGGAGTGAGTGAGTGCCATCTGATAGAAAGGATTTGGCATACAAGAGGGGGCTTTCTTTAGGATAGGAGAGGGTACACAATGCTGACTACCTTGAATGAATGGATTCTTCCATTTCACTACCTCCTCCTCCATTGATTGCAAGGCCTGAGCTTGCCTAAACAAATACTCCTCTCTATACATCAGCTCCTACTTATATCTGTATTTCTTGTCTAGTCTGTCAATCTCCATCATCTACTTCTCAAACTCCAGCGCCACCTCCCTTATCATTGAAGGGAAACTAGGAGGGTTACTTGAGGTGATTCTCTAAAAATCTTGAATCTGATTGAAGTCATATGAAGGAATACAAGGTCCATGATTTTGTGTAAAAGAATTATACATACAGAAAGTGATTTTTGATGGCACCAGGCTACTTAACTAGTTGATTCAACTCAAAGTCACCATTGGTGTTGATGTAAAAGCCTCCAAGGCTGGTTGGTTGAAGAACACACCAAAAATTCTTTAACTCTTTGGACACAACTTGTCCTAGTTGGTCCCACTGGGCGTGCCAAAAACTATTGACATAGTGGATTACACCTGAGGCAGGAGGCCGAGCTCCTGCCTTTCCACACACAACAATGGAAACTCCCCTCTCACCTGTGGGACTGGCGAAGATGGAGGGGAGAGTCTCTAGATGAGGGCTAGCTCCCTCTAATGTATCTTTTAGGCCCTAGTTTCTCCTACTGCTAACAAACAAATGTAAAAAAAAGGGGGGATGAAAAGAGAGAGAGAGAGAGATGCTAAAAATAGAACCTAAGCCTAAAATAGTAAGAAAGGTGATACACTATAAAAGGTTGATCTACTCTACCTAAACATACACTTTCCACTGAGAACCAGCTCCCATACACTTCATCTGACATGAGAAAACCATTTGCATCAGTGGCTCAGGGGTGTGTGGAGATACAAGGAGGAAATAACTACTAGAGGCATTCTGAGACACACTGTAGCAACCTATCCACTTCACCTATACTCATATAGGGACACTTCTGATAGACCTATAAAAGGAAACTCAAAAATGCACCAAACATGCTGAAATCATTCTATAAAATCATTAAGAAAATGAATTAACATAGAATCAAGGCATAAACACATACTACAGATGCAAAACTCAAAATGGAGGTAAAAAAGGCTATGTTTCGATTCAAGGTAAAATTCTGGCAGCTCTGCCTTACAATCCCGAGAGATTTTTGGGTAGAGTTTTGCCTTAATGTTGAGAGAGGATCCTTTTCTCAAATGATAAATTTACAATATATAGGAAGAGGAAGAGAACTTGGCACTTTATGGGAAAGATTTTGGTGCCCTTTTCTGCCAGTGGCCCATGTGCATTCTGAATTTTGGGAAGAGGAAACCACTGTTACTAATGTCATTCTTCAAAAAAGGCTTGCTAGAACTATGCTATAGAATCACCCAAATTGACTTTGGAATTCAAACATTAATGTAAGAACATGGCTGCACCTCTTTTCTACAAACAGATTGTAGTTTGTCCCCTCTTAAATGCCAACTTGGAGAAAAATAGGCCACGTCGCTCATCTGGAAATAACTCACCTTCCCTTCACCACTTGAATTGCCTTGTATTTTTTGCTCCTTTTCTTCTTCCTACTCTTTCATCCCTCAGGGGTGATCTTTTGTCAGGTCACTACATTCCTTGGGCTCTTTCCATGGTTGGCACTTAGATAGTTCAAAAATAAATGACTACCTCACTATGTTAAAATTGACATTCACATGGCTGTCACCCAACGGCTAGTTTGTCTCCTTGAAAATGATGGATTTCAAGACGTCACCGTCCTTGGCAAAATGTCATCAGGTCCTTTCTATGGGCTTCTATGCTTTGGGCTTTTCCCTGTGGATAAAAATTTTGTGAGAATTGGCTGCTTTATCTTTTCCCTATGCTAGTGGCCTTTTTGAACTGAGCTTTCCCCAAATTCCTTCAGGCTTTTTGTTCAAAGGAATTCCTTTGGACAGAAAGTCTAAAAGAATTTGGCCTCAAACAAAAACCTGAACCTACCCTTCAATTGCCTTTCCTTTGAAGTGCTTACCCTCCATAAGGGATTTTATACTTAGAAATTGCCCTCTGCAAGGGCTTCTAAACCTAGCATTACCCTTCAGCTTTGGGACACACCCTTGAACCAAGCCGTTGAACCAACCCATTGAACCAAAATTGGTTCAATGGTTCAACACCACGTGTTAAACTGATTGAACAGAGATTTTAAACTTGTTGATGAACCAAAATGTGTTGAACTAAAATATTGAACTGACACATTGAACTGATTTAACGGTTCAATGTTGTGCATCGAGCCCCTTAAACCATCTGATGAACTGAATGCTGCTTGAACAAAAAGCCACTGAACCAACTAAATTGAACCTAAAGTTTGATAAACTCAAGTGGTTGAACCAAGTGGTGATTAAACCAACAAAGTGTTGAACTTAGTGGTTGAACCAAGCTGAATTGTTGAACTAGTTCATGAACCAAGGCTGATGAACTTAAGCAACCTGAAAATGACTGGCTCTAAATAGCAAGGGAAGAAGGGGACTAATTTTTGGCTTGTTGGGCAAAAAATGGTCAACAGTCATGATGATGACAAGAGATCATTCAAGTCTAATAAAATAAAAAGGGGATTCAACAGGTTTGATAACAAGTAATTCAAGGATAAGAAGAGTCTCTACACCAAAAAAGATTGTAACTCATCAGATGAGAGTGAAGTCAATGACTCAGAGTATGATCATGAAGATGATCGTCCTATTGAATATGAATCCTTGTTCATGGCTAAGGAAGGTAGTTGATCATATCAAAAAGAGTCTACTTGGTGTGACTCAGATAATGATGAAGATGAGGTGGACTATGAGACTGCATTGACAAATGCTCATGAATAAATAAAGATTGAGAAGATCAATAAGAAGATGAAATCTAAACTCAAGGACTTTGAGGAGAAATTTAGTGTGTATGAGGAAAGAATAGATGAATATGCCAAAGAACATGAAGATGGTCAAATATTTTAGTTATCAATTAGAAATCCTATCTACAAGCCTAAAAGCTAAAGAAAATGAATGTGCAAGGTATGTAATTGAAAATGAGTCCTTTAAATCTAAGTTAGAGAAGATATCTAGTAATTTAATGTCATTTGTGAGATTTGAAAAGATCTCAAGTGATCTAGATAATATTTTAAATGATCAAAAGCATGTAAGTGATAAGAATGGTCTTGGATATAAAGAAGAACCAGAGACTATAACTCAAGTTAAGATGAAGACTAATGTGAACAAGGATAATCAGTCTTTGAATATAAATCATCAGATAAGGAATGAAGGTGCTAGCAAAATGAATACAAAATATATCAGACAACCAAATGTGATGAGGTATGCAAATTTCAATGGTTATTATTATATGTGTAATTAGTTTGGGCATAGAGCTAAAGAATATAGAAGACCTATTAGAAATGATTTTACATGGAACTATGAATGGAATCATTAGTCAAGTGGTGTGAGCAAGGTTTAGTACTTTAACTATCTTGATGTGGGACACTTTTCAAAACATTATCTGAATAAGGTAAGACAAGCTAAGTTTCCATCAAGGAGTATGGTTTGCTACAACTATGAATAGAGAGGTCACATTGCTAGGTTATAAAAGAAAAGGCCATTAAGTCATAATAGGTTCAATTAGGCTCTAAGAGTTCAAGGAAGAGGGCAAGTTAACTCATGGATGCCAAAGGTGGTAAGTGTGAGTCATGATGAGTCTAAAGGTCTAAGTAATCTATTTACTATGGTGGAGAATTTTATAGAAGTTGAAGAGTGCCAAGGTTTCTCATTGTCTATGCATTTTTAGAATGAAGAGACCAAGCTCAAGGAGAAGACCAAGGTGTTGGTTGAGGCAAGTTATGAGATGTGTATGCATCCAAGTGAACATCCTACTATTATTGAGTAAGTATTATTTAAATTACATCAATTGTTGATTCTTTGTGATGAGATTTCAAGATACAATGTTGATTATTCAAATGAAAAGACTAAAGAGAATAAGAACAAGGGAAATAAGTCTTATATCTATAAGAGGATTCTAATGAAAATTGAGGAGATGTGGGCCACTCATGGCTTCATTTTGTTTTAGAGCATAGTGGTGTAAAGAATGTCTTTATTTATGCTTCTTAAGAGATTCCTTTTTGTGTAGAATCAAGTGATATTGTGGTGTCATTTATAATGTCATAAAAGGCTATAGATGATTATTTTTTAGTTGGATCAGATACGTCCAGGTGGAAGATATGGTATGGTAATGTCATGATGTTAATAGTTGTATATGGTTAGTCTATAGGGTCAGATTGAATGATTCCAAATGTCTTTATAAGATTGATGGAATGTCAAAAATATTTTGGTTCTCAAAAAGGTCTATGCACTTCTTTGTGATGTGCTCCACGTTTTTTTTTTTGGTTTAAAGAAATGTTGAAGTCAAATTGGAGTTTTTTTTGTTTGCTCTCGGGTTTCCCAATTTGTGCTTAAGGTATGTAAGTCCTAAATTGGGTTATAGTAAGTCTATGTTCCTAATGTAATGGAGGCTAAAATTTTGGTATAAAAGTGTGTGATGGGTGTCTCTAGGTGTGAAATAATTTTTAAAAGTGGATGTTGACTAGAAGGAGGTTTGTTGACCTTACTTATTTTAAGTTTCTAAGGTTTTGGGTTCTACTTGAAAAGTGGTTTGTATTATGATTTAACATCTAAGGATTCTTAATATATTTAATATGCTAAATAGGTTCTCAAATCAATATTTATAGATATTTTAAGGTTTGTGGTTTTCAAATTATTCATATTTTTGTCAAGATGGAGGCTTGATTGGCAAGTTGGTTTGTGAAGGAAGTATGTTGTATATGTTAAAATAGTTATTGAAAATTTTTGTACTTGAGGGGGCATATTATATTTCACCAAATATGAACTTTTAGGTCTTGATAGTGTGTCTAATAAAATTTATGGTCTCTACAAGTTCTAGATAGGGCTACAAAGAGACTAGACATGCATAGTAAGAAGAAGAGTGCTTTTTGTTTAGTTTCTCCAAAATATCAAGGCATGAATATTTAAAAGTGAGTTCTCAAGTTGTTTTATTGCATGTTTCCTATTTTTTAAGTAGCATGAAGTTCTATTGGTGGTCCTTGAGGTGGTTTGATATAGAAGGCTAGTAAGCCTATATGATGGTTCTTCATAGTATATGGTGATATAAATATGATTATGTGATGAAATGGCTCAAAAAAATTAAGCAGCGTCCCTCTCAGATGTTTCTTGGTGAGTTACATCAGATTTATAGCATTTTATGTGTTCTTTCCTCATTTTTTGTATTACTTGGTTGAAGAGAGTGTTGGCTTGGAACAAGAAGAAGGTGTCAAGACAAGAAGATGTAGGCTCAAGGTAAGGGGTAGTTTTCATCATCTTTATAATGTGGTCCTCTCCATATGGTATTATTTTTATGTCCTTAATATCAATTGGTTCCCACTTTGCCACTATGTCAAAGGGGGAGAAAGTTCTTATTGTGAGAGTGCTTTAAGAGAGAGAAGGTGAGCAGAATGATGTGTGTTTACATCAATGAAAAAGGGAGAGATTATTAGAGAGTTTTCAATTATTTCATTGAGGTTTCTAGGTGAGTGGATGAAGTGATTTTATAATCCTAAGTGAAAATGACAAAGTGTGCAATGTGTTTGTCATAGTGTGCTTGAAGTTGGTTTGGTTGATCTTTAGTTTTGGCATGGTTAGAGATGTTTAGGAATGAGTATGGTGATATGATCATGTGAAAGGGTCCTATAAATGGTCAAGGATGATTGGAGAGCTTGTGCGAATAAGTGGAATTCAACTGATAATCCATAATTTTCATCTAGATAGTTTGCATTTAGTGGTAGAAAATTTGAGTAGGTAGTTTGCTAACATCAAAATTTCCATGTGTGGATGAGTCAATGGAAGTTGGTCATATGGTTGTGATCACATTATTACCTAGTTATTATGCACTAAATCTCAATTCATGCACTTAGGCATGATAAAATATATTCAAGTGCAAATTTGGGCTCCCAAGAAGTTTGACATTGTTTTCCCATACTTAGCCAAATTTGTAATGTGGAAAGAAGAGTCAAGTAAGCATTTTAATGGAAGAAAATATCACACATGTGGATGTTTCAAGAGAAGGTTATCATATGGGTTTATTTATTTTTATACCTATTTGATTTTTGCTAACTTTTAATTCAATCACTAAATCACAACAAAAGATATGCATGTTCAAAGTTAGCTTTCCAAACAAGTTTTTGACATAGTTGGCTCCGCGGCAGAAAAATCTGAGTGAGAATTTTAATGTCATTAAATCTAACACATGTGAGGGTTAAAAGAAAATATTGTTATATGGTTGGATTCTATTATGTGAGGAGATCATTTGGTCCAAATTTTAGAACTTAAGAGTGAGCAAAGCATAAGATATGACTATGAAAAGTTGGCCTTCTAGGTAGATAAGCAAGGTTCCCATAGTCATTTTTTCACAAGGTAAAGTTCAAGCATCATTGATAGAGAAATTTTCTATAAGAAGTTAGGAAGTAGTGAGATGGTGCCAAGTGTTCAATGTTTAATGTTATGAAAATATAATATTGATATTTCTCCAAGGATTAATGGTGAGTGGGTGATCATCTACATAGAGATCAATAGTGTACATTAAATTCAAGAGGTCAAAGGGATATTTTTATAGCATTGTTAAATTTAGGACAATAATGAGAAGATATATAGAGTGAATGAAGTCAAATTTTCCATATTGTATGAGATGAGGTCAACTGGTAAAAGTTTAATGTTTGGTATTGGTTTACTATGTGTAAAAGGTCAAGCTTCATACAATAATATTGATAGTATGTGTTTAATCTAAGTAGTGAGGACTTGAAATCATATCATGGTGTTCAAGGTTTAATTGTGACCATTTGTATCTGAATAGTTGAATTTAACAAAGGAAAAACCATTGTCTATTTTTTGTGCTATATGTTTCGATCTATGCAGAATTTGACCATGTTGTAAAAAGTAAAGATGAAGAGGACTCTATGGCACATATAATTAACCTAATTTGAAGATATAAAATTATGAATAATCAAATTTATGAAGGTCCTATTTCATATAATTTTTCACCCTAGGACACTCCTATTCAATCTCCTACAATTTGATGCAACATTGAATCATCTCTCAAGTTATGGGTGAACTTGTGAGAGAGATGAATCTCTATATTATGAGGGCTAGCTCCCTAGTTCATCTTTGAGTCCCTATCACCTAATATAATGCTTGTTCATAGGAAAAGGGTTATAATTTTTCATGAAAAGGAAACTATACTAAAGAGGTTATACACCAAGACACATCTCCACATGACTATCACATTCCTATTAAGCAACAAAGCTTTTCAAGACCAAATCTAGGCATTAAAGGATTTTAGCTTAATTGATTCAATGTGAAGGTAGCATACATGGAATAATAAATAATATAACTAGTCTAGGAGCATATTTCATACCATATATATATATATATATATATATATATATATATATATATATATATAATTTAATAAGAGCCTAGTATAACTAATACACTTCACATGACATGATAAAATCAGAACTCTTGCTTAAACATGAAGGATAAAGGGAGTAAGGATGATACTATCACTTAGATCCACTATTAATTATTCACAAACTTAGAAAAATATGTTCAAATACCAAAATTAGACTTTTATTCAATTTTAAAAGACAAAATTTAATGTCATACTATAAGTGCTTCGCCATACTATCCATGGTCCCCTTTTCAATAGCCAAAATGTCTTACATTTATAGAATTTGGAAGAAGAGAGAAGAGAGAAGTTGAAGAGGCATAATGAAAAGTGTCAAATTTGGAAATTAGTTTAAATACATGTGGATGAGGTATAAGAAGAGTCATGAAATTGAATTGTAATTTATCACATTCCAAATTAGCCTCCTCTTCCAAGTGCGGCGTAGCAATCCTCTCAATCATTCTTCTTTTTGGAAACTACCTTCATCATGGGATTTCTTGAGCACTAAAAATCAAGTGGTGAACAAATTTCTCATGTGTGAGGAGAAGATTGAGTTACAAATATGATTTCACCTATATTGGTACTTTTCTTCATCATGCCATTATCTTACACAAGCTCATCCTCACCTTACAACCATGATCACTCTCCAATAGGCTTGTTTTGACACTTGGAACTATAATATTTGTATCTTCCCTAATTGATCCATAATATTGGTCTTTTTTCATGTGTTAGGATACCTCATATGATTTTATTCATTATAATCATCATAAAAATCCACCAAACTTGAGTTACCATACTATTCACTATGTTATTCTAGATGTCAGTTTGAATAGGATAAAGTTAGAGACCTAGTAGGGAAACTTGTGAGCATTACCAAGATATGAAAATTTCATGGAGAGTTTATTAAAGTCCCAATCTATCCTCCCATGTGATTTTTATTCATTGATCATCTTTAGGACCTAAAAAAAACAAGAATATGTCAATAAAACATATTTTTTACATCATCTGTATGAATTACATACAATATAATTATATGTATTTTATCCTCATGGATTTGAAAAAAAATTATATTCATAAATAATTGTTAAATTCATCCATTTAAATGCAATTTTCATCTCATTTCCTTCATCAGGTTACAAAACAAGGTTGGCAAGGGTTTTAAGGCCATTATCCCTCTCATCCTTAATTCATAAAGGATACACATTATAACTTATTCCAAATTACACTAAGGGATCCTTAGGGATCTTATATACCTTATCCAAATTCCTCAAGGTCCCATACATATGGTCATGGAAGTTATGAGCTTTTCAACTTGACCTTCGAGTCCTTGTGCATTTTATGAGGGTTTTTAACATTTCTAAGTCCAAAATGGATTATAAGTGGATTTACTTGTAAACCGATGGTTTATAAACTTGTATAGTCACTCCATAAACATGTTAACCTCACTATAATGGCTCCTTAAGAGCTAAAAATGAAGATGACCCCTATTTAACAACTAGCTCTAGAGCTTGTCAATAGGTCTATCTACACCCTTGGCCAAAATTGAGGCTCTAGTAGATTTATTTTCCTCTTAGAATGATTGAAAACTTATAAAATAATCCAATAATAATTATCAAATCACTTATGAGTCTTCACTAAGGTCAAAAATGAAAATGACCATCCTTACCAAGCCCTTTGTTTATCATTCCTTCACATGATGACTGCAAACCTCCTTATGTAGGGTACCTTGTTTGCCCTCAAAGATCCTAGAAGGTTTTTTATATCCCTATGGAAATTTTACATCTTCTCTAATCATCACTCAGGGTTATCTTGGCCTCTGGCTCATCATTTCATCCTTTTTCTCAAAACTATCATCTTCATGCATGGAAAAACATCATACCTCTAAGACAAAACAAAGGAATATTTTCCTATTTTTTGTGAAAATTTGATTATTTGGAGGATTTATAAGGCTCTAATGACAAATTTTATAAAAAAAATTATCCAATTCCATGGTTAGGGAATCTAACCATCTCAATCTTCTCAAAAAAGGGGTCAAAAACCCTATTTTCTTGCATTCTTGCCCAAACCTCCTCATGGATGATATTTCCAAAATGCTTTCATGATTATAGTTTTTTTATAAATTCTATCCAACCTAATTTCATGCTTATGAAACCTTTTAATCCACCCAAAGCCTTTCTAAGTAGTCGGAACCTCATCTTTCTCCTTCCAAGCTAGGACTCTTCCAGACTGTAATAGTGGATTGAGTTCATTTCCTATAGATAACTTTCTATGAAGGCCCTATCAAGGTACCAAAGACCCTATATATATTATTTTAATCTCTTAATATGTAAATTTTATCCCATTCCCTTGATATTTGAGCAATACTATCATCTTCAAGATTCTTAATTACTCATTATCTTCCTAGTGGATTGAGACAAAAAACCTCATTATCCCATGCCTGTAGGTGTTGATTGCTCATGAATTAGGAATTGAACCAATATTTTAATCACTTATTTATACCTCCCCCTTAATTCCATAGGATTTTTGACTCATCAATTAACCATAGGTGGAATTATCATCAATAAGAATACTAACTTCACCTCACTACCTATCTCTGTCCATATAGGCCTGTAGGTGGTGATTTAGGGCTAGATGAGGTGTTTTTAAGTGGAATGACATCCTTAATACATCATGAAGAGAATAAATATATTTATTTAGTCTTTAATCACCTTTTGAGGCTATGAACACAATCTAAACCATTTACACAAAAAGAGACCCTTTTCCAATCTTGATACTCCATTTTGGCTGTAGGTTGTCATGACTTCAAATGGAATTTGATGATGATGCTCAAAGGTTGTATTGGATTTTGAGAAACCATATAAAACCTACACATATATTTAATTATCTTATAAGGTGCTAAATTATATTCAAAACATCAAGATGACAATAAAACTAACTATTTTACTTGCCTGGCTATGAATGCCAATTCCTAGGCCTGTGTATGGATAAGGGATAGGCTTAAGGGGAATTATATCCAAATATATCTTCCCTCATCACAAATTTTCATAGGAATATTTTTTTAACCACTTTGAATTGTTTTTGCCTCTTTGTCATAGTCTAGAGCTATCACAATGAAGGGAAAGGTTCCTTTTTTATTATCACCATGTAGATTTTATTATTAGGATTCAATGGTTTTTTAGTAATTTTGGAGCTCGAGAATGCTACCTTATCCATTCCATTCTCTTCTCAAAGTTGGCATAGACATTTTACATGAATATGAATATAAGGTGAGTACATTAGGATCCTTCAAAACCATCATATCCTTGTTGTGTGAAAACAACAAAAAAACTTAGGAGCTATGTTTTCTTAGTCTAAGGAAAAGTTCCCCACCTCAGTCCTTATCTTTCCATATGCATTCTAACTTATACCTTGCCAATTATATTACTTCACAAGGATTTTTCATTCCATTTCATCATGTTAAGGTAAAATAAAGGTCTATTAAGTGTCTCAAAGTCACAAGTAACCCTCATCCTCTCTATTCAGGCCACCTATAGGTGGTGTTCAGTTGTATCAGGCAATGGATACAAGGGTGGTAAAGGGCATTGTCATGATCATATCCAAAAAGGGTGAATAAACTCAAAACCTTAAATTTCACTCCAAATATATCTCAAGATTTAAAACATTATCAAGGTTTTTATCTAAACTTGATGTTATCATGGAGACCCCTAACTGACCACTTCCCTTTGAATATGCAGACAATGAAGGGAAAAAGTAGACTAAGTGAAAGATTTAGGCCTCATGGTATCTTCCTTGATCATAAAATTAATTTTCACACTTCAAAAAACCTGATACACATTAAATTCCTTCACACTAACATGAAAACCCTTCATTCGGGGCACCTGTAGGTAATTACTTCTTAGCAAAGGTAACAAACATAGTCTAAAGTAAGAATAAACCTAAAAAAGGATTTCCTAGGAATTTGATGACTTAAAAATTCAAAATGATTATGAAAAACCTATGAAAAGGCATTGTATAACCTTGAGGAACACCTAAAACAAACACATCCATCAAACCAAAGCAAGAGAATCTAGAACAAATGCAAACAATGACTCCCTCATGGATTGCAGTGCACAAAAAGTTACCTAAAGTCTAGCTAATTTTTAATAAAGGAGGAAGCACAAAATTGATAAATCATACTATGAAAGTGAATCTCACTTAGATTACTATTCACCCCCAAGATCATTCTTCCCAACTCCACCCGTATGGTCTACAACAAGTTTTTAAAACTGCTCCTCTTTAGCTTACCACGTAAAACTAAAGGAAAAGAAGTTATAAATGAAATTTTTATGAAATATCTATAATAAAAACATGGGAATGAATTTTGGGGAGGTGAAGAGTCACACCACCATGTTTTTAGCTGCAAGGGAACTAGAGAAGTTTGTACAAGTGTTGGAAATGGCATATTTTTAAGGGAAAATTGTCATTTCTTGAATATATCTAACTTTTAACTACCACTTGATTGATCTGAACATAATTTTACCTTTTCCATGTTCTAATCTACCTTGGTGACAAATATTTTAAATTTAAAATCCTCAAAAGTCATTTAATTGAGCTAAAAAGGTGGCTAAATGACCCTTTTTGCACATGACACCTAGAAAGTGGCAAATTTATGGCTTGATTGAAACATATAAAAGACAATTTTAGTATATTTACAAAATAAATTGAGAATTTGAATAAGCTTGACCATGGTTGACCAATGTTGACTTTGATTGACTAGATCAGTACAAGGGGAGGTGAGCTTCAACGGGGACTAGGGGAAGGGTAAGTGGACATATAGGAAAATAGGAGACCACATAGGACATATGAAACCTTATTAAAAATTTAAAAATATTAGGGGTTAACCCAAATTTGAATTGGGGTTAAATTTTGTAACATTCTTGGTGATTCTTAGGGGTGGCATGCCAACTATGCCTAAGACCAATTACCTACTCCTTCCATTGGGTATGAGTCACACATATGAGCACTAAAATTGACTTAAATAGACCTTTAACTCAAGGCAAAAAAAATTTCTAACCCACACACATAAAATCAAAGACACACACCAAACAAAAGGAAGGAAATAGACCTATGCTATGAAACACTTAGGAAACACAAGACAACTAAAATAAACAAACTATAATGTATACAAACTAAGTAGAAGGAAATGATCCTCCTAGATCAAAAGGAAACTTATTCATACCATGTTTTTAAAGTGAACTAGAATAATGTGCAAGATACCACTTAGGACTTATTCTTGTATGTTGAAAGCCTTGTTCACCTCCCATGGTGATTGCATTGGTTTCACCTAGTTCCATACCAAGAACATGTACTCAATGAAGACATACTCCTCTTGATTGGTTTGAATAGAAACCATATCCCTTGGTTCAAGTTATCTTTCATTGATCTTGGATTCATTTTGACCTTCACACTCAAACTCAATTTTTGCTAAACGTGGATTTTAATCATCAAGGCTATGCTCATTTTGGAAGATGAGGTCTCCATCAAACTTTGGTGGTTGAGTTCATGGGAGAGGTTCTTAAAAACTTACTACCTCTCTTAGTACCTTTTATTCTTCATCTATCTTATGCATTTGATCTTCTTGAGATGAATCATGTTTACCTTGGTCTTCTTATTGATGTGCTTCATGATTTTTAATAGGTTCAGTTGCAACATCTCCTTCAAATATTTTCTCAAGATCTTCATGAAGTGGAGGTGCATCATCCAATCTCAAGAAAACATTCTCAAGGTCATCCCAAAATGCCAACTATTCATGGTCAATATAAAGAACTTGAATTTTATCAACATTCTTACCCATTTTTTGTGGAACATCATGTTGGCTAATGAGTACCTATTCTTCATCTTGTGTTCCAAATTGATCATCATAATCTTCCAAGAAGCATGGAAAATCATCAATCCACTTAAGGTCTGCTTCTTCTTGTCTTACCATTGAAGTGTATTCTTCTCCCAAAACTTTTATTTTCTTCTCCATATCATCAATTCTTTATTCAATATGTTCAAGGAACTCATCTATGATAGCATCATCCTCCAACTCTTGAGGAGTCTTAGGATTAATTAGTTAATGTGAAGGCAATAGAGAAGAAGTACTGAATATTAATCCTTTAGGTTCTTTGTCAACCTTGTTCACATAGTGACTTTGATTCAACACATAGTTATCCTCCTTTTGAAAGTTTATAAAAATAGTACTTTCACTGCTACCTTCTCCATGAGTACCCCCATGCATGAAATCTAATTCTTATGATGTGAGACAAGGAGTAGTTATTTCTTGTGCCACTAAAGCTTGATAACCTCCTCCACCATCATACATAAAATGACCTTGAAATTGTCTCCAGTGATCCACATGTTCTTCTCCTCAACAAAGTTTCAATAGGCAAAGCCATCCAATTCATTAATGTAACCACCTTCCAATTTTATATACCAATCAAGTGGTTTACCTTTAGAAACATGAAAAGTAGTCTAATATATATGTTAAATTTAGTGATATTATGGAAGTTGATTTTTTTTTGAAATGTCCCTAATGTCCTCAAATGAGGTAATAGGACCTTATCCATTGAAGCTAGGGAGAATTTTAGTAGCATTGGGAGGAATAGGATCATATGAAAGAAGATTAATTAGATTTTTAATATTGAAGGATGGGAAAGGATGTATCCTATCCATCTCTTATTCCTCCTCTTGGTCTCTTATCTCCTCATTCTCCCTCTTATTCTTCAAAACCTTCTTGTTCAAGATCTTGTTCCTCAAGAGGAGTTTCAGGGAGAGGGACTTGATTGAATTCTTTAATATAAGATGGTATAGTGAGGACTATTAAGTATAATGTGAAGAACTTTATCTTCAACTAGAGATTATTACATTTTGGAGTCACCAAATGCTGGATTAGAAACACTTTTGTAACCTTGGGATTCTCAAGACCAACTTTCACCTTGACATGGAAGTAATTAGGACCAACTATCCCACCAAGTATGCTAGAACTATTGTCATCAAATTGTGCACCCTAGGACACTCTATTCAATCTCCTATAATTTTATGCAACATTGGATCATCTCCAAGTTATGGGTGAACTTGTGAGATATATGAATCTCTAGATTATTAGGGCTAGTTCCCTCGATTCATCTTTGAGTACCTATCACCTAATCTAATGATTGTTAATGGGAAAAGGGTTATAATTTTTCATGAAAAGGAAAATATACTAAATAGGTTATATACCAAGACACATATCCAAATGAATATCACATTCTTATTAATCAACAAAGCTTTTCAATACCAAATCTAGGCATTGAAGTATTTTAGCATAATTGATTCAATGTGAAGGTAACATACATCGACTAATAAATAAGGTAAATAGTCTAGGATAATATTTCACACCAAAGAGATTATTTTTTTCTTGAAGAAGATCCTAGTATAATCCATACACTTCACATGACTTGCTAAAATCATAACTATTGCTTAAACATAAAGGATAAAGGGAGTAAGGACGATACTATCACTTAGCTCTAGTAATCATCACTCACACACTTAGACAAAGAAGTTCACAAACCAAAATTATATTTGTATTCAATGTTTAAATACAAAATTAAATGTCATACCAGTAGGGCTTCACCATACTAGCTATGGTCCCCTTCTCAATAGCCAAAATGGCTTACATTTATAGAATTTAGAAGAAGAGAGAGAAGAGAGAAGTTGAAGAGGAAAAATGAAAATTTTAAAAGGTTTAAATAAGTTTAAATACATGTGGATGAGGTTTAATAAGATTCATGAAATTTAATTTCACTTGATCACATCCCAAATTAGCCTTCTCTTCCAAGTGTGGCATAACAATCCTCTCAATCATTCTTCCTTTTGGAAATTGCCTTCATCATGGGCTTACTTGAGCATTCCAAATAAATTGGTGGATAAATGTCTCATGTGTGAGGAGAAAAGGGAGTTTAAAATATTATTTTTTCTACATTTAGAGTTTTATTCATCATGACATTCTCTTACAGAAGCTCATCCTCACTTTAAAACCTTGATCACTCTCTATAGGCTTATTTTTACACTTGGAACTAGAATATTTGTATCTTCCCTAAATTATCCATATCAGGGGTCTTGTATCATTTTTTAGGACACTTTTTATTCTTGGCTTCATCAAAAACATCATAAAAATCCACCAAAATTGAGTTACCATACTCTTCACTATGTCATTATTGTTAATGATGCTAGTTTAGACAAGCTAAAGTTAAATACCTAGTAGGGAAGTTTTTGATCATTCCAAATATTTTAAAATGGCATGGATAGTCTATTAAAGTACCAATATATCCTCCCAAGTGATTTTTTTTCATTGATAGTCTTCAAGAATTGAAAAAAACAAGAATATGTCAAGAAAACCTATTTCTCACCCACCTGTATAGATTCTATACAATATAATTCCATGGATTTGATACTCATGGAGTTAGAAACAAATTATAATCATCATTAATGGTAAAGTTAATCCATTTATATGCACTTTTGGCCTCATTTTCTCCATTGGGTCATAAAATAGGGTTGGTAAGGGTTTTGAGGTCATTAGCCCTCTCAGCCTTTATTCATAAAGGCTACATGTTAGAACTTCATATAAATTATAATTATGGATCCTTAGGGACCTTATCTACTTTCTCAAAATTCCTCAAGGTCCCATGCATATGGTTATGGAAGTTATGAGCTTTTCAGCTTGACCTTTGAGTCCTTCTTGTGCATTCTATGAGGGTTTTGAATGTTTTCAAGCCCAAAATGGCTTCTAAGTGGATTTCATTTTTTTTAAAATGGTTTATAAACTTTTAAATTCACCTCATAAACATGTTACCATCATTTTAATGGCTCCTTAAGATCTAAAAATGAATATGACTCATGTTTAACAATTAGGCCTAGACCTTGTCAGTTGGTCTGTCTGCACCCTTAGCCAAAATTGAGGCTCTAGTATCTTTATTTTCCTCTTAAAATTATTTAAAACTTCTAAAATAATCCTGTAATAATTATTAAATCACTTATGAGGATTAACTAAGGTCAAAAATGAAAATGACCATCCTTACCAAGCCTTTTGCTTATCATTCCTTCTCATGGTGACTGGAAACCTCCTTGTGTAGGGTACCCTATTTGCCCTCAAAGATCCTATCAAGGTTTTTTATCTCTCCATGGAAATTTTAAAAATTATCCAATCATCAATCATGGTTATCTTCACCTCTAACTCATCATTTCATCCCTTTTTTTAAAACTGTCATCTTCATGCATGGGAAAACATCATACCTTTGAGATAAAAGAGAGGCATATTGCCCTATTTTTTGTGAAAAGTGAATGATTTGTAATATTTATGAGGACATAATTACCAATTTTATCAAAATAAAAATTCCAATTCCATGGTTAGGGGATCTAACCATCTCAATCTTCTCAAAAAGGGGTCAAAACCCCTATTTTCTTGCATTCTTGCCTAAACCTCCTCATGGATGATCTTTCCAGACTAATTTCATGATTCTAGTTTGTTTTTAAATTATATCCACCCTCATTTCATGCTTATGTAACCTTTAAATCCACCCAAAACCTTTATATTTAGTCAGACCCTCATCTTGCTCCTTCCAAGCTAGGACTTTGCCTGACTATAACAGTGGACTGAGTTCATTTCCTATAGATACCTTTATTTGAAAGTCCTATAAATGTGTCAAATACACTATATATATTCATTTAATATCTTATAATTTAAATTTGAGGTCACTCTTAATCTTTAATCAATACTAGCATCTTCAAGAATCCCAATTGCTTATGGTCTTGCTAGTGGACTAAGACAAAAAACCTCCCTGTCCCATGCATATAGGTGTTGATTTATCATGACTTAGGCCTTAAAACATTGTTTTAAGCACTTATTGAAACCTCCCCATTAATTCCATAGAATTTTTGACTCATAAATTAACCTTAAGTGGTATTATTATCAATAAGAATACTAACTTCACCTCACTGCCTATCTCAATCCGTACAAGCATGTAGGTGGTGATTTAGGGCTAGATGAGGTGTTTGTAAATGGAAGGACATAATTGATACATAATTAAGAGACTTGGGATATTAATTTATTCTTTAATCATCCTTTTGATACTATGAACACAATCTAAACCATCTACACAAAAAGAGACCCTTTTCCAAGCTTGAAACTACATTTTGGCTATAGGTTGTCATGGCTTCAAATGGACTTTGATGATGATGCTTAGAGGTTTTCTTGGAGTTTGAGAAACCATATAAAACCTACCCATATCTTCAATTACCTTATAAGGGGATAAATTCAACTAAAACATCAAGATGACAAGAAAACTCACTGTCTTACTTGCCTGGCTTTGAGTGCCAATTCCCAGGCCTATGTACAGATAGGAAATAGACTTAGGGTGCATTACATCCAAATATATCTTCCCTCATGAAATTTTTTATAAATAGTTTCTTTTTAACCACTTGGAATTGCTTCCCCCTCTTTGGCATAGTCTATAGCTATCACAATGAAGGGAAATGATCCTTTTTATCATCATCTTATAGATTTCATTATTAAGATTCAATGGTTTTTTAGTACTTTTGGAGCTCTGGAATGATATCTTATCCTTGCCATTTTATTATAAAATTTGGTATAGACATTTTCCATGAATAGGGATATAAGGTGAGTATATGAGGATCCTTCAAAACCATCATATCATTGTTGTGTGAAAATAACAAAACACTTAGGAGATCTATTTTCTTAGTCTAGGGAATGTAGACACCTAAAACTGACCACTAATAACCTCCAACCTAGATTTTGACCAATTTCCACCCAAAATGCACAATTTGGCCTAAAAACACTAAACAACACTAAATGATGTGAAAATAACATATTCAAGTGATGATTTTAGCTAAAGTATCATTAAATGGGGAAATACAATTTATGGGCCAACTAACTTTGATGAGATCATTTTGAGTTAAAATGCCAATTTGGCACCTAGGTTCTCTAGATTGATCTTTCCTATCAAATATATTTCATGAGACACATGCCTTTGTTATTTAATATTGGTAACATCTTAAATAGGATAATAGATCTAATGCATTTGACATTACCTTCTAATTCCAAACCAGTCAAATTTTGGACCAATAACAAGACATTCTAAGAGTAATCTATGCACAAAGTGTTTAAACATGCTTGAGATATAATTAAACCAAATCAAGGCCTAATAAATAATTCCATGGAAACATGTTGAATAATTTATTTTGGAAATTAATATTGAATATTTGCATCATTAGGTGACCTCATTTATTAGGAAAACATCCCTAGGCCATAAATACTACAAATATCAAGATTCATGACCTCCATGCCTCTTAATTTCCCCTTCTTCCAATTTCATGATGAGGAAAATTATAAATTTAATTCAAAAAATTGAATTAATCCTCAACCACACATCTCAATCTCAGGATGGATGATTCAGGTTGATTCTAGACATTCTAAAAAATCTATAAATAGAGAGGCCATGAATATCATTTATAATCTATTTTGGTGCAAAGTTATTATGCTCAAATATCTTTAAAAAGACATGATTATGCAAAGTTATAATGTAAAATTGATTACAGAGCTTTAAGCAACTAGTGTTACCATGCCAAATTGATTTCAAGCCAAGCCACAAGCCAAAGGTGCAAAGGAGAGATGGAGGTAGCCAAACTTCCATTACCAAGGACTTCATGAGCACAAACTGATGAAGCCACTACAACAAGAATTTTTCACCATCCAAGGAAGGTAAAAGAGGGTTTCTTTTGCATTTTAGTTATGTTTTATTCATGTTTGTTAACTAAGCTCTCCCTAGTATATAGGCCTAGAGATGTTATGCTAGTTAGTGTGTTTCTTTCATTTTGTTTTAATTTTGAAACTAACACCATACTAACCATCCTCTCTTGAGTCAAATTCCTAGATCCATAGAGAAAAGTTACCCAACTCAGTGCTTATTTTTCCATATAAATTCTAACTTTTACCTTGTCAATTTTATTCTTTCACAAGTATTTGTCATGCCATTTCATCATGTTATGTTAGAATAAAGGTATATTAAGTGTATCAAAGTAACAAGTAACCCTCATCCTCTCTGTTTAGGTCACCTGTAGGTGGTGTTCAGATGTAGCAGGCAATGGATACAAGGGTAGTAAAGGGCATTTTCATGATCATATCTACCAAGGGTGAATCAACTCAAAAACTTAAAGTGAACTCCAAATATCTCTCAAGATTAAAAATATTATCAATGTTGTTATCCAAATATGATGCTATCATGGAGACCCTTCACTAACCACTTCCCTTTGAATATGCAAACAGTGAAGGGAAAACATAGACTAGGTACAAGATTTAGGCCTCATGGTCTCTTCCTTGATCATCAAATGCATTTTCACACTTAAAAAAAAATGAGACACATTTAATTCCTTCACACTAACATGCAAACCCTTCATTCAGGTCACCTTTAGGTACTTACTTCTTAGCAAAGGCAACAAACATAGTCCAGAGCAAAAACAAGCCTCGAAAAGTCTTTCCTAGGCATTTGATGAATTCCAAATTCAAAAGGATCATGAAAAACATATGAAGAGGAATTTTATAGCCTTGATAAACACATGAAACAAACACATCCATCAAATTAAAATAAGAGAATCTGGAATAAATGCAAATAATGAGCCCCTCATGGATTAAAGTGCACAAAAAGCTACTTGAAGTCTAACTAATTTCTCATAAAGGAGGAAGCACCAAATTTATAACTCATACTATTAAATTGAATTTCAATTAGAATAATATTCACCACCAAGACCATTCTTCACAACTCCACCTGTATGGTCCACAACAAGTGTTTGAAACTACTCCTCTTTAGCTTGCCGAGTAAAAATGAAGGAAAAGAAGTTATAAATGAAAATTTTATGCAATATCTGAAATCCAAATTTGGGACTAACCTATGGGTAGGTGAAGAGTCACACCACCATGTTTCGAGCAACAAGGGAACTTGAGAAGTCTATACAAGTGTTAGAAATGGCCTATTTTTAAGGGAAAACTATTATTTCTTGCATATATATGACTTGTAACCACCACCTAACTTATCCTAAAATCATTTTACCTTCTACACAATCTCATCAACCTTGGTGACAAATATTTCAACTTTAAAATCCTCAAAATTCATTTAATTGAGCTAAAAAGGTGGCCAAATGACCCTTTTTGTACATGAAACATAACAAGTGGCCAATTTATGGCTTGAAAAAATCTTGAAACCTATAAAAGACAATTTTAGGACATTTAAAAAATAAATTGATACTTTTAATAGGTTTTACCATGGTTGAATAATGTTGACTTTGGTTAACTAGGTCAGTACAAGGGAGGTGAGCTTCAACAGGGACTAGGGGAAGGGTAAGTGGACATATAGGACAATATAAGACCCCATATAACATATGAAACCTTATTAAAAATTTAAAAATATTATGGGTTGACCCAAATTTGACTTGGGGTAAAATTTGGTTAACATTCCTGGTGATTCTTAGGGGTGGCATGCCAGTTATGCCTAAGACCAATTATCTAATCCTTTTATTGGGCATGGAGTCACACATATGGGCACTCAAATTGACTTGAACAGACCTTTGACTTAAGGAAAATAAGTTTGTTTACCCACACACATAAAATCAAAGACACACACTAAATAAAAGGAAGGAAACGCACATGTGTTATGAAGCACTTATGAAATACAAGATAACTGAAATAAATAGAATCTAATGTATACAAATTAAGTAGAAGGAACTGATCTTCCTGGGTCAAAAGGATATTTATTCATACCATGTTTTTTAAGTGAACTAGATGAATGTTCAAGCTTCCACTTAGGACTTGTTCTTTTATGTTCAAATCCTTATTCACCTCCCATGGTGCTTGCATTGGTTTCCCCTGATTCTACAACTAAGAACATGTATTCAATGAAGACATACTCCTCTTTATTGGTTTTAATAGAAACCATAACCCTTAGTTTAAGTGATATTTCATTTATCCTAGATTCATTTTGACCTTCACACTTAAACTCAATTTCTAATACAAGTGGCTTTTCATCATCAAGGCTATGATCATTTTGGAAGTTGAGGTCTCCATCAAAATTTGGTGGTTGAGTGCTTGGGAGAGGTTCTTCAAAACTTACTACCTATCTTGGTACCTTGTATTCTTCATATATCATGTTAATTTTATCTTCTTGAGATGAATCATGCTCACCTTGATCTTCTTGTTGATGTGCTTCATTATTTTCAATAGGTTTAGGTACAACATCTCCTTCAAAACTTTTCTCAATATCTTCATGAAGTGGAGGTGCACCATCCAAGTTCAAGAAAAAATTCTCAAGGTCATCCCAAAATGCCAACTCTTCATGGTCAATATAAAGGGCTTAAATTTTATCAACATTCTTACCAATTTCTTTTGGAACATCATGTTGGCTAATGAGTACCTCTTCTTCATCTTGTGTTGAAAATTGACCATCATCATCTTCCAAGAATCATGGCAATTCATCAATGCACTCAAGGTCTACTTCTTCTTATCTTACCATTGAAGTGCCTTCTTCTCCCAAAACCTTTATTTTTTACTCCATATCATCATCTCCTTCTTCAATATGTTCAAGGAACTCATCTACAATAACATCATCCTCTAAATCTTGAGGGGTCTTAGAAATAATCAGTTGATGTGAAGGCAATAGAGAAGAAGTACTGAATGACAATCCTTTAGGTGCTTTGTCAACCTTGTTCACATAATGACTTTGATTCAACACATAGTTATCCTCCTTTTGAAAGTTTATAAAAATAGTACTTTGGTTTCTACCTTCTTCATGAGTATCCCTTTACATGAGATATGCTTCTTCTGATGTGAGACAAGGATTAGTTCTTTCTTCTTCCACTAAGGCTTGAAAACCTCCTCCACCATCATACACAAACTAACCTTGAAATTATCCCGAATGATCCACATGTTCTTCTCCTTGGACTAGGTTAGTATGGACTAGAATAATATCCCTTGTGGATGGAATGGAGTTAGGATTATAGGTATTGGGCTACCTATTGAGACCTTGTTAACCTGGTCCTCCTCCTTGGTAATTGTATTAGGGTAAAGGTCTATAAGTTTATGGAGGATATTGTTGGGGATTGGATAGAGTGCTTACATGAAATTGATCTTGTTTGAGTTGGGATTTTAATGACTAAATAATTGCATCTTTGTCTATAAAATTATCCATCTCCTTGGGATAGTTATAGATTTGGCATTGGCATTGGTAACTTGTGCTACACTTAGAGCTTCAAACAAAGGCATAAAGACTCTTAGGGGTGACTTCCTAGATTGTATCAAACTATTCTTAGATGTAATAACTATCTCATATGCATCAAGTAGAGTAAATCCTCCCATTGCATACAACATTACTACCACATCAGTACTAATAGCCTTGAGATAGGTGGGGAATATAAAGCTTTGAAGAGGCCTCATGATAGGTGGTAACCTATACCATGTCCTTTGAAATATTTCATTGAAATATCCCACATATTCATTACAACCTTTCCTTATCACATTAAACTGATGGATTAGTGAAATATGATCACTCTTATTCTCAAATCTATTCAACAACAACTCTCTAAAGCCATCCCAATTAGTAATGGAACCACCTTCCAATGTCCTATACCAATCAAGTGCTTTACCTTTTAGAGGCATGGAAAGTAGTCTAATAGCTATGTTAACTTGAGTGATATTGTGGAAGTTGATTTTTTTTGAAATGTCCCTAATGTTCTCAAATGGGGTAATAGGATCTTATCCATTGAAGCTAGGGAGTCTTTTGGTAGCATTGGGATGTATAGGATCATATGTAGGAATATTAATTAGATTTTGAGTGATGAAGGATGGGAAAGGATGTATCCTAGCCCAAATTCTCCCTCTTCTTCTTTAAAACCTTATTTTTCAGGATCTTGTCCCTCAAAAGGAGTTTCATGGAGAGGGACTTGATTGAATTCTCTAATAGAAGATGATCTAGTGAGGACCATTAAGTATAATGTGAAGAACTTGATCTACAACCAGAGATTATTTCTTTTTGGAGTCACCAAATTCTAGTTTAGAAATACTTCTACAAACTTGGGCTTGTCAAGACTAGCATTCACCTTGACATGGAAGCAATTACTACTAGTTATCCCATTAGGCATGATAGAACTATTTTCCTCAAATTTTGTACCCTAGGACACTCTGTTCAATATCCTAAAATTTGATGCAACATTGAATCATATCTAAAGTTGTGGGTGAACTTGTGAGAGAGATTAATCTCTAGATTATGAGGGCTAGCTCCCTAGATACATCTTTGAGTACCTATCACCTTATCTAATGCTTGTTCATGGGACAAGGGTTATAATTTTGTATTAAAAGGAAACTATACTAAATAGGTGATACACCAAGACACATCTCCACATGACTATCACATTCCTATTAAGCAACAAAGCTTTTCAAGACCAACTTTAGGCATTAAAGGATTTTAGCATAATTGATTCAATGTGAAGGTAACATACATGGAATAATCAACAAGATAACTAGTCTAAGAGTAGATTTCACACCATAGAGATAATAGTTTTCTTGAATAATATCCTATTACAATCAATACACTTTGTATGGCCTGTTAAAATCATAACTCTTGTTTAAACATGAAGGATAAAGGGAGTAAGGATGATACTATCTCCTAGCTCAACTATTCATCCCTCAAATACTTAGATAAAGAAGTTCACAAACTAAAATTAGACTTGTATTCAATGTTCATTGACAAAATTCAATGTCATACCAGAAGGGCTTTGCCATACTAGCTATGGTCCCATTTTCAATAGCTAAAATGGCTTACATTTATAGAATTTGGAAGAAGAGAGAGAAGAGAGAAGCTGAAGAGGCACAAAGAAAAGTGTCAAAGGTGGAAATTAGTTTAAATACATGTGGATGAGGTGTAAGAAGAGTGATGAAATTTAATTATACTTTATCACATCCTAAATTATCCTCCTCTTCCAAGTGTGGCATAGAAATCCTCTCAATCATTCTTCCTTTTGGAAACTACCTTCATCATGGGCTTTCTTGAGCACTCCAAATCAAGTGGTGGATAAATGTCTCATATATGAGGAGAATAGAGAGTTATAAATATTATTCCACCTGCATTGGGATTTTTCTTCATCATGACATTCTTTTACACAAGATCATCCTCAACTTGTAACCATGATCACTCTATAATAGGTTTATTTTGACACTTGGAAATAGAATCTTTATATCTTCCCTAATTTTTATATACCATGGGTATTTTTTCACGTGTTAGGATACCTCATATGATTGGCTTCACTAGAAACATCATAAAAATCCACCAAACTTGAGTTACGATACTCTTCACTATGTCATTTTAGATGCCAATTTAGATAGGCTAAAGTTAGAGACCTAACAAGGAAACTTGTGAACATTAAAAAGCTATAAAAATGGCATGGATTGTTGATTCAATCCCCAATCTATCCTCCCAGGTGATTGGTATTCATTGATCATCTTTAGGACCTATAAAAAATAAGAATATGTCAATAAAACCTATTTTTTTGCATCACCTATATAGATTCCATATAATTTGATTCCATGAATTTGATCCTCATGGAGTTGGAAACAAATTATATTCATCACTCATGGTCAAATTCGTCCATTTAGATGAACTTTTATCCTCATTTCCTCCTGTTTTTCCCAAAATTAGCTACACTCATTTTTGGAACAACCCCTATGAAACTTGTCTATTTCATGTTTTTCTCTCTAAGTTCATATTTTGAGGCAATTTTTTCTTATTCTCATGTTTGCTCAACTGGCAGCATTCAAAGTTCATGAAGTTCCCTTATTACATTTTCCAAAAAACATGAAAATTCTCACCATCTTGATGTGGCCAGATGACCTTTTTTCTCTGTTTCTCAGAGTTGGTGTTTTCTAGTGTTTCTGTGCAAGGGCAGCAATTTTTGCTGCCAATGCATTTGTTTTGTGTTTTTCATGCAAAGGCAACATTTTTCATTGCCCTTGCATCCGTCATGCAAGAGTAGTTAAATTTTCCTCCCTTGCATATTTTGATGCCTCCCATGTAGGAGCGACAATTTTTTCCACCCCTACATATCCTTTCAACCTCCCATGCAGAGGTGGCAAATTTTTCCCCCTGCACAACCTCGATTTTCATGTGTGGCATTTATGGTCATGCATGTCAAGTAGTTAGGGGTGATTTTTGCCCCCATTTAATCCTTTTTCTCCCACTTTTTACCTCATTCTTCCATTACTTTTCCTCCTCTCTGCCCTTGGACGATCAAGCGAGCAAGAGGAAGTGCATTTTCACCAAATTCGAGCCTCGTTTCATGTTGTTCTTTAGGTAGAGTTTTGTTTTTATTTTTATTTTTGTTTTCCTTTCTCTTTTTAAGTTGTTTGTCTTTCTTTTTATTTTAGGTTTTCTTCTTCTTCTTCTTCTTCTTCTTCTTCCCCTATCTATTTTTCCCTATCAAACGAAATGATCCTATTCCCCCTTCACCGCACCTTGACCCTCCTCTTCCCACCTTTCCCTTTTAGCCTTTTCACCCATGCTAGGGTGGCAAAATTTTCCACCATAATAGAACCCATTACCAAATCCTTACCTATGTAAGGGTGGAAATTTTTTCCACCTTAACACAAGTCCCTAACCTCCAGTCAGATGCACTAGTGGCAATTTTCACCACTGATGCAATCCAACATAGAACCTGAGTAAAGGCGGCAAAAATTGCTGCCAATACACCTAACCTCCCCACTAGGTGCAAGGGCAACAATTTTTGCCACCCTTACATGAAACATCCTTTCTAATCCAACATGAATCAGTGGAAATTTTTACTGCCAATGCATCCTCTTATCTAAATCAATGTGCACAGGCAATAATTTTTGCTACCTATGCACAAGAAACCTCTTCCACATGCAAAGGCTGTAATTTTTGCCACCCATGCATACATTCTCCCCATTTTTCCTAACTTTGGGAAATTTTCATTTTTCTCATTTTTTGATCCTACTTCCCTTTCATTCTCCAACCTGCTCTCACCTCAACCCTTTTAAGCATGTTTCCCTAGTCATGATCACCCAACGTACAATTTTCTCAAATTGCCAATTCTCCCCCTAATTGCGTGATCATGACTTTTATCGCAGTTTCTCCTCGAGATCCTTATTCATCAACATATTTTCAACAAATGCTCATCCCAATGATTGAATCTTCTCTAAATAAGTCAAAGGTGATTAAGTACCAATATCAAGGTGTTTTCCCAATCACCTAGGTCACTTCTAATGTTGATGACATTAGAGACACAGAGATCGGCCACATAGATATGGCCGAGTTTATGGAGAGAACCAAGGAAAAAAAATTAGCTCTAAAATGAAGAGGATAATCAAAAGCAATATCCATCTTGTCTCCTCTTTTCTTGTGGTGGTACATCACACAGATTTCATCCTCTAATGCGCCTAATTCTACAACAAAGAGACCAGAGCTGTATCAGATGCTAGTGGTAACATAGTAATTCGATTGGACCCCGATTTCATCATAAAAGTTTTCATGTGCTCTCCTACTACTGAAGTATTAAAGATTGATTTCATCGAGGCATAAAAGGAATACGACAAAGATCCCAAGAAGGTGAAGAAGGTGATCAACAATAGGTGGCTAAAGACTCCCAGAGCCAATTTATCGAGATGGCCCCAGAACTTTTCGAGGAGCAACTTTATAGAAGAAGTTGGCGACTTAATTACTCTTCTCAGCAGAGTACGAGGTTTACCATCTTCTTCTCAATTTCATGAATGGATGTATCCCTTCATCAAGATGATCCTCCAAGGGAAATAAGCCATCTTATGGGGTGAACAGATCAACAATGCTCTACATGAGCAATTGACAAAAGTGTCTACTACTTCAAAGTTCTATGTGACTTCATACCTAGTGTACATTATAGCTTCAACGAGAACCTTTCCATATTTGACGTCAGAGGGAGATAGAAAAACCACCCCTGTATATCAATATTACCCTTAGCTAACATTGAAGGGATCAATTCATCACTTTAGGAGGATAAATGATGCCTTCTTCATAGTATTTTTTGTGTCTTTTTGACTCTCAATTAGAATAGAAGAGAGTATCAGATGAAGCTTAGACTGTTGTCAATGACTTCAACTGTATGTTCTTACAATTCCCTACTTTTTGCTATTTGCGGGGTGGATTTTTCCAAGGCTATCCCTATATGCTCCCTAGATTTCCATCTGATAAATTGATCTTGATGGATCTATGTAGACAAATTATTATTGTACACAATAAGCAGATGGAACTTAAGAAACCAAGTTTCAGGTTCCCCCATTGAAATTGGTAGGTACTATCGTGTTGACCACTACAAAAGCAAGGGCAATGGAGACCAAAATGCAACTTGTCACCATGAAGCATTTAAAAAGAAGGCCCAAATTTGATTACAGAGGTGTCAAATACATGATCACAAGGAATACTTAGTTCCATGAACCCATGATTAAAGACATCTAGATAGATTTAAAGATAGCAAAAGATATTAGGAAGATAGACTACAATAGATTGTCTTTGGAACAAATCAAATATCTAGGGCTCACTGATATTCCTCCAAATCTATTAGATGATAGATATCTAGTCAATATCTATCTTGCTGAATAAATTGCTAACTTTCATCTTCCTCCCATTCAATGGTCTCAAAAAGAGTTGACCTCTTTAAGGATGAGATTCAAACCAATATTGACTAACACCAATGATTGGCTAGCAAACAAAGGGATCACATTAAAAGAATTCATCATGGGATTAGAGGTTGAATTCCAAGAAGAGACAAGAAGAAGAGAAAAAAATAGGACAAAGAATAAAATTGATATTCCTTCTCATTCTAGGCCCCACAAGCCTAGGATCATCTTTGTGTCTAAGAAACTAAAGGTTGCCAAGAAAGAACCAAAGTCAACAGATATGGGGGTTGAGAAATAAAGTGCCCAAAAACAAGCAACAAAATAGATGGAAATAGATGACAGGCCTATAGATCAACATGGGATAGAAACTCTATCTCGAGAAGAGGGGGCATAGCCAGTCACAAGAATTTCTTCTTCTCCACCCCACTCACCTGTTGCAACTCCTTCACCCATTTCTCCCATCAATATTCCCTCTTTTGGAGCTGCCTCTTCTTCTAGAGTTATTTTTGGTGACCCTTAAGGCACTTCTAGAGATGTTCTTCAATCATTAGGATCCATCCCTAGTATTTCATCTCCTTTCAACATCAGAGATAGTTTCCACCTTCGACCAGTTAGTGGCTAGTGTAGTTTTGCCCTATACTATGCCCACTTCACCCATTGTTCCCACCAATAGTGTATATGTTACCCCAGTGACACCAACTATAGGGACTATTCCTATTATAAGTGCTTCTACTCTCCCACCTTAGTTGTCGACTTTCACACTCAAAATAAAAAAATCAAGCCATCTCTCCAGATGATTTTGATTTTGGTAAAATAGTGCCAGTGAAAGCTAAGACCCCAAAGAAGCCAAAAATCCTTTTGAAAATGATTGGAGATAAGGGGCACAAATTTTCTAAAGATAGCCAAACCCCCATAAGATGCAACCCTTGAAAATTTTGATATGAGTAGCTACTCCATTTCTTGAGTTAAGTTGGGGAAAATAACTCATGATGGGGCCAAGAGCAATTTGTAATCCGCAATGGATATCATGGTCTATAAATTTGATAGAGAGAGAGAGAGAGATGAAATATCATTACAAAGTAAAGGCAAAACAATTGAGCACGGTGATTAGGAGATTCACTTTTTCTCTATAAGCGGCAACTCTAGAGGCCTTCTCTATAAATGATCCTGTAATCTAGAAAGCAGAGAAGACTTATCTAAAAGGAAAATTATTTGAAGATTAATTAGATAAGATGAATGCACAAGGGATTTCCGTTTTTATAGAGGTGGTTGAGAAGATAAGTAAAATGAAGAAAATGAGAATAGAGTTAGAAGACCTTATCAATATTATTTCTCAAGATATTGATAGCACAAATAAATATCTTAGCAAGTGGACAGAGATGAAAACACTAAAGAAATGTACCTTAGTATCAATCGGTGTAATTTCAAATAGATATTCTTTTATTGAAATCAAATAATCACTGATATACAGGATTTAGGTACTTAAGGAACTGATCAGTGACCTTGAATCTTCCAAAGATGCCAGTGAAGAAAGTGACACCAGTCTGTTAAATAGATTCAAAGAATTACCCTGCAGACTCACCTCTCGAGATAACCAATTCATTTTAGTAGAGGAAATGATTCAAGAATTCAAAGGTATGATTCAAAGGGAATTCAAGGAGAAAGCATTCTCAATGACTTTTATGGATAATATTTTAGATAATCAGTTAACTCTAGATAATCTAAGAACTAGGTTAACTAGTCATGCAAAAGTAATCACAACAGTGAGAGACGCTATAGTCAGAGCTAAGGTGGTTTTCAAAAATACTATTGCACCAGATAGTATCAAGATACAGGCATCTATCACCATGTATGATGCTCATCTGAAGAAGTCTGGTGACAAAAGTTGGCCTATTATTCCATACTTTCTTCTTCTTTCTTCTCATGTACTTTGTAATTGACTTGGGACATTTTCACATGTACTTTTGTAATATATTATTACATGTAAAAATATGGAAAAGTCCCAAAGTCAATGGTGACTCATCTTTGACTAGGTTTTCAATATTTAAGTCTTTTTCTATTTTTGAAGGTTTTTCCCTATATATATATATATATATATATAGGGAGCCTCTTTTGTAAGAGATCTCTAGATAATTGAGAGTAAAAACTTTGTCAAAATTGAGATACTTCTTGAGACTTTGATCTCAACTTGTAAATCAAATTTTCTTGAATGAATGAGAAGCAGGTTATTTTCAGACTTTGTGTTGCAATAATTTGTGTTATTTAGGAGATCATTCTTATGTTCTCTTTCCTAATAATCTCTCATTTGTTTGATTAAATAAACAAAGTGTGTGTGGAAATTATCTGAAGACATTCTAAAGGATATCAGAAAGACTTTGAACTACTTTTATCCTTTGTTATCTTGTTATATATTGTAGTTTTAGGTGAAGACTTTGAGATTTATTTCACTCTACTGTTACGTACGCTTCGAATTAGTGAGAGAAGCAATGAAAGACTTTGTGCTTTCATGGGTTTCTCATCGACCTAGTTACTACTCGAGAATATCTTCTACTATTTTCCGAATACCATTTTTGAAATAAGAGGAATGCTTTCAGTCATCAACTAGGATTTCTCTTTTGATCTATGAACATCATCTCTAAAAAGAGAGAGATGGGTGGTGTTATCCTACCCTGAGTATTATTTTCTGCTTATTTATATATACATATAGTATATAAGTAATTTATAGGGAACCTCCCCTTGATGAGAGGAGAGATTGATCTCATTAGGATGTGGTAAACCCACAATTTTTGCTGTATAAATCTCCTTGTACTGTGCTTGATATACTTATTTTGTCATCAGTTAGCTGACGACAAAATATTCACCCAACACCTCCATTGGGTCATAAAATAGGGTTGGTAAGGGTTTTGAGGTCATTAAACCTCTTAGACAAAATTCAAATGATGGATCCTAAATTACCTTCTCTACCTTCTCCAAATTTATCAAGGTCCCATGCAGATGGTCATGGAAGTTATGAGCTTTTCAACTTGACCTTCGTGTCCTTCTTGTGCATTCTATGAGGGTTTTGAACATTTCCAATTCCAAAATGGATTTTAAGTGGATTTTATTATAATAAAATTGTTCATAAACTTTTATATTCACACCATAAACATTTTCCCATCACTATAATGGCTCCTCAAGAGCTAAAAATGAAGATGACCCCTATCTAGCAAATAGGCCTAGACCTTGTCAATAGGTTTGTTTGTACCCTTGGTCAAAATTGAGGATCTATTAGATTTATTTTACTATTATAATGATTTAAAACTTATAAAATAATACCCTAATCATTATAAAATCACTTATGAGGCTTAACTAAGGTCAAAAATGAAAATGACCATCCTTACCAAGCCCTTTGCTTATCATTCTTTCCGATGGTGACTGCAAACCTCCTTGTTTAGGGTACCCTGTTTGCCTTCAAAGGTCCTAAAAAGTTTTTTTATATCTCCATGGAAATTTTACATATTATCCAATCATCAATCATGGTTATCTTGAGCTCTGGCTCATCATTTCATCCCTTTTCTCAAAATCGTCATCTTCATACATGGGAAAACATCATACCTCTGAGATAAAACAAAGTCATATTTCCATTTTTTTTTTGTGAAAAGTAAATGATTTGTAAGATTTATAAGTCCCTAATTACTAATTTTATCAAAAAAAATTGTTCAATTCTATGGTTAGGGGGTCTAACCATCTCAATCTTCTCAAAAAAGGGATAAAAAACCTTGTTTTCTTGCATTCTTGCCCAAACCTCCTCATGGATGATCTTTCTAGACTAATTTCATGATTATAGTTTGTTTTTAAATTCTCTCCACCCTAATTTCATGATTATTTAACCTTTTAATCCACCCAAAACCTTTTTAGGTAGTTATACCCTCATCTTGCTCCTTCCAAGCTAGGATTTTGTCGGACTGTAATAATGGACTAAGTTCATTTCCTATAGATACCTTTATTTGAAGGTCATATCAAGGCATAAAATACCCTATATAACTTCCTTTAATATTTTATCATGTGAATTTGAGCCCATTCCCTTGATCTTTAATCAATACTAGTATCTTCAAGATTCATAATTGCTCATTGTCTTCATAGTGGACTAAGATAAAAAAAACCTCCTTGTCCCATTTATGTAGGTGTTGATTGCTCATGAATTAGGACTTGAAACAATGTTTTAATAAATTATTGATACCTCCCCCTTAATTTCAAAATATTTTTGACTCATAAATTAACCTTAGGTGGCATTATCATCATTAAGAATACTAACTTCACCTCACTGCCTATCTAAGTCCATACAGGCTTATAGGTGGTGATTAGGGCTAGATGAGGTGATTATAAATGTAAGGACATAATTGATAAATCATAAATATAATTGGGATATTTAATTATTCCTTAATCATCCTTTTGACACTATGAACACAATCTAAACCATCTACACAAAAATAGACCCTTTTCTAAGCTTGAAACTCCATTTTGGCTGTAGTTTGTCATGGCTTCAAATAGACTTTAATGATGATGCTCAGAAGTTGTCTTGTTGTTTGAGAAACCATATAACACCTACCCATATTTATACTTACCTTAAAAGTGGATAAATTCTACTCAAAACATTGATGTGACAAGAAAATTTACTATCTTACTTGACTGGCTGTGAGTGCTAATTCCTAAGCCTATGTACAGACAAGGGATAGGCTTACGGGGGATTTACATCCAAATATATCTTCCCTCATGAAAAATTTTCTCAATATTATCTTTTAAATGAATTTTAATTACTTTCCCCTCTTTGGAATAGTTTAGAGCTATCATAATCAAGGGAAAGGCTCTTTTTTTAATCATCATCTTGTAGATTTCATTATTAAGATTCAGTGTTTTTTTGTACTTTTGGAGCTCTAGAATGCAACCTTATCCCTACCCTTTTATTATAAAAGTTGGCATATAAATTGTACATGAATAGGGATATAAGTTTATTATATGAGGATCCTTCAAAACCATCATATCCTTATTGTGTGAAAATAACAAAAAACACTTAGAAGCTCTATTTTCTCAGTCTAGGGAAAAGTTCCCCAACTCAGTCCTTATCTTTCCATATGAATTATAACTTATATCTTGTCAATTATATTCATTCACAAGGATTTTTCATGACATTTAATCATGTTAAGTAAAAATAAAGTTCTATTAAGTGTCTTAAAGTCACAAGTAACCCTCATCCTCTCTATTCAGGCCACCTATAGGTGGTGTTTAGATGTAGTAGGTAGTGGATATAAGGGTGGTAAAGGGCATTGTCATGATCATCTCCACCATGGGTGAATCAAATCAAAATCTTAAATTACACTCCAAATATCTCTTAGGCTTGTAAAAATTATCAATGTTGTTATCCAAACATGATGCTATCATGGAGATCCTTGACTGACCACTTCCCTTTGAATATGTAGACAATGAAGGGAAAAAATAGACTAGGTGTAAGATTTAGGCCTCATGGTCTCTTTATTGATCATAAAATTAATTTTCACACTTAAAAACACCTGAGACACATTCAATTCCTTCACACTAACATGAAATCCCTTCATTCAGGGCACCTATAGGTACATATTTCTTAGCAAAGGCAACAAACATAGTCCAGAGCAAGAACAAACCTAGAAAAGGCTTTCTTAGGCATTTGATGACTTTAAAATTCAAAAGAATCATGAAAAACCTATGAAGAGGCATTGCATAACCTTGAGGAAAACCTAAAATAAACACATCTATCAAACCAAGGCAAGAGAATATAGAACAAATGCAAATAATGATCCCCTCATGGATTAAAGTGCAAAAAAACTGCTTGAAGTCTAACTCATTTTCACAAAGGAAGAGGCACCAAATTGAGAACTCCTACTATGAAAGTGAAGTGCACTCAGAGTACTATTCAACCCAAGACCATTCTTCTCAACTCCACCTATACGGTCCACAACAAGTGTTTGAAACTGCTCCTCTTTAGCTTGCCAAGTGAAAATGAAGGAAAAGAATTAGAAATGAATTTTTTATGCAATATCTATAATCCAAATGTGGGAATGACCTATGGGGATGTGAAGAGTCACACTACCATGTTTTTGGCTACAAGGGAACTTGAGAATTCTATAAAAGTGTTAAAAATGGCCTATTTTTAAGAGAGAACTATTATTTCTTACATATATCTGACTTGTAACTACCACCTAACTGATCTTGACATCATTTGACCTTCTACACATTCTCATCCACCTTGGTGACAAATATTTCAACTTGAAAATCCTCAAAAGTCATTTAATTGAGCTAAAAAGGTGGCCAAATGACCCTTTTTGCACATGAGACCTAGCAAGTGTCCAATTTATGGCTTGAAAACATCTTGAAACCTATCAGAGAGAATTTTAGGACATTTCAAAAATAAATTTAGACTTTGACTAAGGTTGACCATGGTTGACCAATGTTGACTTTGGTTGACTAGGTTAGTACAAGGGAGGTGAGCTTCAATAGGGACTAGGGGAAGGGTAAGTGGACATACAGGACAATAGGAGACCCCATATGACATATGAAACCTTATTCAAATGTTCAAAATAGTATGGGTTGAACTAAATTTGACTTGGGTCCAAATTTGGTCAACATTCTTGGTGATTCTTAGGGGTGGCATCTTAGCTATGCTTAAAACCAATTGCCTAATCCTTCCATTGGGCATGGAGTGACATATATGGGCACTCAAATTGACTTAAATAGACCTTTGACTCAAGGAAACAATTTTTTTGACCCACACACACAAAATCAAAGATACACACCAAACAAAAGGAAGAAAACAGACCTATGTTATAAAGCACTTAGGAAACACAAGACAACTGAAAAAAATAGACTCTAATGTATAAAAACCAAGTAGAGGGAATTGATCCTCCTAGATCAAAAGGAAAGTTATTCATACCATGTTTTTGAAGTGAACTAGAAGAATGTGTAAGTTACCACTTAAGACTTGTTTTTTTATGTTCAAAGCCTTGTTCACCTCACATGGTACTTACATTGGTTTCACCTAGTTCTACAACCAAGAACATGTATTCAATGAAGATATACTCCTCTTGATTGGTTTGAATGGCAACCATAGACCTTGGTTCAAGTGATCTTTCATGGATCCTAGATTCATTTTGACCTTCATACTCAAACTCAATTTTTGCTACAAGTGGATTTCCATCATCAAGGATATGCTCATTTTGGAAGGTAAGGTCTCCATCAAACTTTGGTGGTTGAGTTCATGAGAAAGATTCTTCAAAAACTTACTACCTCTATTGGTACCTTGTATTATTCATCTATCTTATGCATTTTATCTTATTGAGATGAATCAATCTTACCTTTCTCTTATTGTTGACATGCTTCATGAATTTTAATAGGTTTAGCTACAACATCTCCTTCAAAAAAATTCTCAAGCTCTTCATGAAGTGGAGGTGCATTATCCAATCTCAAGTAAAATTTCTCAAGGTCATCCCAAAATGAAAACTCTTCATGGTCATATAAAGGGCTTGAAGTATATCAACATTATTACCCACTTCTTATTGAGAATCATGTTGGCTAATGATAACCTCTTCTTCATCTTGTGTTACAAATTGATCATCATCATCTTCCAAGAAGCATGGCAATTCATCAATCTACTCAAGGTCTACTTCTTCTTATCTTACCTTTGAAGTGTCTTCTTCTCCCAAAACCTTTGTTTGCTACTCCATATCATCATCTCTTTCTTCAATATGTTTAATGAATTCATCTATGGTAGCATCATCCTCCAACTCTTGAGGGGTCTTAGGTATAATCAATTGATGTGGAGGCAATAGAGAAGAAGTACTGAATGGCAATCCTTTAGGTGCTTTATCAACCTTGTTTATATAGTGACTTTGATTCAACACATAGTTATCCTCCTTTTGAAAGTTCATAAAAAAATTACTTTTATTGATACATTCTCCATGAGTATCCCTTTACATGAGATCTTTTCCTTCTGATGTTAGACAAGGAGTAGTTTTTTATTGTTCCACAAAGGCTTGACAACCTCCTCCACATCATACACAAACTGACCTTGAAATTATCCCCAATGATCTACATGTTCTTCTCCTTGGACCAGGTCAGTATGGACTAGAATAACAACCCATGTGGATGGAATGGAGTTAGGATTATAGGTACTGGGCTGCCTATTTAAACTTTATTGACTTGGTCCTCCTCCTTGGTAATTATATTGGGGTGGAAGTCTATAAGTTTGTGGAGGATAGTGTTGGGGATTGGATAGAGTGATTTCATGCAATTGAGTTTGTTTGAGCTAGGCTTGTAATGATTAAATCATTGCACCTTTTTCTATAGCATTATCCATCTTCTTAGGAGTTGTTATAGATATGGAATCGGCATTAGGAACTTGTGCTACACTTGGAGTTTCAAAAAAAGGCATAGATACTCTTAGGGGTAACATCCCAACTTATATCAAACTATTCTCAACTTTAATAGGTATATCATATGCATTAAGTAGAGTAAATCCTCCCATTTCCTACAACATTACTATCACATCAGTGCCAATAGCCTTTAGATAAGTGGGGAATACATATATTGGAGGAGGCCTCATGATAGGTGGCAATATATACCATGTCCTTTGAAATATTTCATTGAAATCTCCTATAGATTCATTAGGACCTCTCCTTATCACATTCAGATCATGGATTAGTGAAATGTGATCACTCTTATTCTTAAATATATCCACCAAAAACTCTCCAAGCCATCCCAATTAGTAATGTAACCACCTTCCAGTGTCTTATACCAATCAAGTGCTTTACCCTTTAGAGAAATGTCAAGTAGTCTAATAACTATGTTAACTTGAGTGATATTGTGGAAGTTGCCAAAAATTGAAATGTCCCTAATATGTTCAGATGGGGTAATAAGACCTTCTCCATTGAAGTGAGGGAGAGTTTTGGTAGCATTGGGAGGAATAAGATCATATGCAAGAAGATTAATTGGATTTTAAGTGTTGAAGGATGGGAAAGGATGTATCCTAGCCATCTCTTCTTTCTCCTCTTGGTCTCCTATCTCCTCAACTTCTCCCTCTTCTTTTTCGATACCTTTTTATTCAAGATCTTGTTCCTCAAGAAGAGTTTCAAGGAGAGGGACTTAATTGAATGCTCTACTAGAAGATGATCTAGGAAGGACCATTAAGTATAATGTGAATAAATTGATCTAAAACTATATATTCTTACCTTTTAGAGTCACAAAATGCTGGATTAGAAACACTTCTGCAACCTTGGGCTTGCCAAGACTGATATTCACCTTGACATAGAAGTAATTAGGACTAGCTATCCCACTAGGTATGCCATAACTATTGTCATAAAATTGTGCACCCTAGGATGCCTTATTCAAGATCCTATAATTTGATGAAACATTAAATCATCTCTCAAGTTGTGGGTGAACTTGTGAGAGAGATGAATCTCTAGATTATGAGGGTTAGCTTGATAGATTCATATTTGAGTGACTATCAGCTAATATAATGCTTGTTCATGGGAAAAGGGTTAGAATTTTGCATAAAAAGGAAACTATACTAAAGAGGTGATACACCAAGACACATCTCCACATGAGTATCACATTCCTATTAAGCAACAAATCTTTTCAAGACCAACTCTAAGCATTGAAGGATTTTAGCATAATTGATTCAATGTGAAGGTAGAATACATGGAATAATCAACAAGATAACTAGTCTAATATTAGATTATACACCATAGAGATAATTGTTTTCTTGAATAAGAGAATTTTATAATCAATACACTTCACATGACCTACTATAATTAAAAGGAGTAAGGATAAAAGGAGTAAGGATGATACTATCACTTAGCTCCATTATTCATCACTCAAACACTTAGAAAAATATGTTCAAAAACCCAAATTAGACTTGTATTCAATGTTTAATGAAAAAATTAAATGTAATACCTGTATGGATTTGCCATACTAACTATGGTACCCTTTTTAATAACCTAAATGGCTTACATTCATAGAATTTGGAAGAAGAGAGAGAAGAGAGAAGTTGAAGAGGCACAAGGACAAGTGTCAAAGGTGGAAATTAGTTAAAATACATTTGGATGAGGTGTAAGAAGAGTGATTAAACTTAATTTTACTTTATCACATCCCAAATTATCTTCCTCTTCCAAGTGTGGTGTATCAATCCTCTTAATCATTCTTCCTTTAGAAAACTGCCTTCATCATGGGCTTTCTTGAGCACTCCAAAGTAAGTGGTGGACAAATGTATCATGTGTGAGGATAATAGGGAGTTATAAATATGATTCTTCCTTCATTGGGAATTTTTTGACATTCTCTTACACAAGCTCATCCTCACCTTACAACCATGATCACTCTCCAATACGCTTATTTTGACACTTGGCACTAAAATATTTATATCTTCCCTAATTATTCTATACTATGGGTCTTTATTCACATGTTATGATACATCATACTCTTGGATTCATTATAAACATCATAAAAATCCACCAAACTTAAGTTACCATACTCTTCACTATGTCATTCTAGATGCTAGTTTAGATAGGCTAAAGTTAGAGACATAATAAGGAAACTTGTGACCATTAAAAATATATAAAAATGGTATGGATAGTTTATTAAAGTCCCAATATATCCTCCCAAGTGATTGGTATTCATTGATCATCTTTAGGACTTATAAAAAACAAGAATATGTCAATAAAACCTATTTCTTGAATCACATATATGGATTCCATATAATTTGATTCTATGAATTTTATCCTCATGGAGTTGGAAACAAATTATATTCATCACTAATGGTCAAATTAATCCATTTAGATGAACTTTTGGCCTCATTTCCTCCATTGGGTCACAAAATAGGGTTGGTAAGGGTTTTGAGGTCATTAGCCCTCTTAGCCTTTGTTCATAAAGGATACATGTTATAACTTCATATAAATTAAAATTAGGGATCCTCAAGGACCTTATATACCTTCTCTAAATGCATCAATGTCCCATGCAGATGGTCATGGAAGTTATGAGCTTTTCAACTTGACCTTTGAGTCCTTGTGCATTCTATAAGGGTTTTGAACGTTTCTAAGCCCAAAATGGCTTCTAAGTTTATTTAATTACCAAAAAATGGTTCATAAACTTATATAGTCACCCCATAAAATTTTTCCCATTACCATAATGGCTCCTCAAGAGCTATAAATGAAGATGACCCCTGTTTAGAAACCATGCCTAGACCTTGTCAATAGGTCTATCTGCACCCTTGGCCAAAATTGAGGTTCTAGTAGATTTTTTTTCCTATTAGAATTATTTAAAACTTCTAAAATAATCCCTTGAGAATGATCAAATAAAATATTAGGCTTAACTAAGATCAAAAATTAAAATGACCATGCTTACCAAGCCTTTTGCTTATCATTCCTTCCTATGGTGACTGTAAACCTTCTTGTGTAGGGTACCCTATTTTCCCTCAAAGCTCATAGAATGGTTTTTTTATCTCTCCATGGACATGTTACATCTTATCCAATCATCACTCATGGTTATCTTGGCCTCTAGCTCATCATTTCATCCCTTTTCTCAAAGCTGCCATCTTCATGCATGGGAAAACATCATACCTCTGAGACAAAACATAGGCATGTTTATCTATTTGTTTGTGAAAATTTAATGATTTGGAAGATTTATAAGTCCCTAATGACCATTTTTATCAAAAACAATTATCCAATTCCATGGTTAGGGGGTATAACCATCTCAATCTTCTCTTGTTTGTAATTTATTATAGGATAAGAAGTCCATTATGTTGCAAGATTGAGAGTGGGTTTTAATACCTGTGAGGATTTACCATAGGAAATATGTGTTTTATGTTTGAATTTATGTATTAATTTAATTAATTATCTCTCTTTTTAATGTTTCTTGAATCAAGTTGATATATGTTGATTGTTTAAAAGATTGAAAGGATTGTAATTGAAATTAAAATATCCGGGCTCACTGATTCACCCCCGTCTCAATGATTGTACCTATAAAATATAGGTGGTATAATAGTGATTATTCATGGTATTATACCATCATAAAAATATATTCATGGACCCATAATAGACTAAGAATTCTATACTAGTTGAATAAAGGGTCACATCTTCATTCACCTTGTGGACCGTGTTATTGTGTGTCTATATAATAGGTTAATTTGAGTGGGTTTGAATATGAATTTACAAATAAATTTAGATTTTTTAATTAATTTTAAATAATTTTATTTAATTTAGGTAATTTTATCTTATCACTAACATCCATATTTTCACTTTTAAAATGCTTCTACACAAGGTTGTAAACCTACAAGTCTATAGACCTATAGGTCTGCAACTTCAACATAAATGTAATGTTGTCAATTTTTAATTAAGGTTATATAAGCATAAATAATGATGGTTGATTCAGTTTGAAAAGGGGTATATAAAAATTAGGATTTCCAAATACATTTGAAGTTAGGGAAAGTTGATGATAAGCTAACAAGCCTAGTCAGACACACTTATAAGACTCTGTGTGTGGACAATGAATGTAATTTTTTTGAAATACTTTGAGAATGTTACATGGAGATTGTAATTTAATAAGTGTAAACTTAAAATTATGATTATTCACTTCTATTTTTTCAATTTCCTAGTTGAATAAGATCATATTTTATGGACTTAACATCTTAATCACCAAAATAACCACTTTTAGTTGTATGCATGCAGACAAGTGAGAAAGAGGGCATATGCTATTGGATAAAAGGTCGAAATTGTTATAAAAAGGAATTATTTAACCTTATATAAAGTTTTACTTATTCTTAAAATATGTTTGGATACCATAGGATATCATGGTGTAGTGAGAAAGGTCAAACTCAAACTACATTCTCAAATAGTCACCTACAACCCGTTAAGAGAATTGGCCTCGAATAATGATTTTGGTAAGGTATAAAGTTTTAGGTCTTTGAAAATGGTCTTGAGATATATAAAATAAAAAATAAGATCCATTGGAAGGTTTCAATATTGGCTTTGGAGACAAAGATCAATTTCAAGACCATATATGAGCAAATCTCTTCAATGACTACCTACAACCACCTATATTGAGAAGTTCCTTAGATAGTGATGTTAGTGATGTTTGAAATTTCAAGGAATTAAGGGAAGTAATATACTAAAATAATAATATCATGAAGAAATTTTTAATAAATTTAATTATTTTCAATGAAAACCCTAAGCCCTCAAATGCACTCAAACCTATTTAATAGAGACTTATAGGTCTAATAGTGGGCTAATTTCAAACATAAAGAGAAGGGAAAAGTTATTGAAGAGTATTGGATTTTAACTTAGATGATGATGAAATTTATAAGATAATTTGGATACCTAAAAAGAGTAGAGGAAATAATCAAAATAAAATCCCTTTCAAACCCTGCACACTACAAACAATCATGTAGCTATAGAGTTGTCTGCCTTTCTAGGGGAAGTTGCTTGTCTACAGTGAGAGGAAGGAGTCTAAAATTAAATTACGAAATTTGAATGGTCTAAAAAATAACATACCCAATATAAATCCCAATAAATTTTATAGAGTGAGGAGTGATGGAGCTCTATTCAGGCCTAATAGTCTAAATCCAAGAAACACAGTCCTATCTAAGTCCATATGAATAAGATGCTTACTTGAAATATATTTAGGTTTGTGTGAAGTTTTAAAAATGGAAAATAATTTTAGGATGGTTTTATGATTATATAATACCCCATAAGTCCTTCAATTTTATTTGAAGTGAAGATAGAAGCTTGGAAATACTGTACACTCATGCCAAGGCAAGACACAAGATAGCTCATTCTTGAGAAGTGTTTGCTTATTTGAATGATTATAAAGACTATATGAGGATTTATAGAGAGAAATATAATTTAAAATGACTTAATGGGATATAATATTCCACTAGAGCCTCATAAAAAATCAACAAATAATGTAAAATACAGTCAAACCTAATTTTAGCCAAATAGGCCTAGTCACATGCACAGGCCTAGAAGGTAGTCCTAAAGGGATGGATAGTCAGTTGGAGTTGGGATGAGAAATTTATAACCATAAGAATATGTTGAGATATATTCAAAAACATTTCATGAAGGTATAGACCCTAATAGTGGGAGAAATGGAGAAATATAATCAGTTAGGAAAAGTTGAGAAACTAGGATTAAGAACCCTAAACCTAAGAAAATGAATTTGTATGGGATATAATGGTGATATAAAGGTTGTAAAACCATAGGGATAAGTAAATTAGGTTATCATTAACCTCCCTTAATTACTTAGGAAAGATCTCATAAACCTCATTTCTATCTTAGCCTTCACAAATGCAGTCTACCAGCCTTAGAGGCTATCTTCCTTTACTCAGTATGGTACAGAGGTGCTAAATGGGACCTTGGGATCCTATGGTAAGTTATATAGCCTTATTTACTTTAATTTTTTGTAGGATTCATGCCCCAAGATTTATGAATCATCCTTAAGACCTTGAGGCACTTTTAAGCTATTTAAGAGAGCTAAAAGGACTTGATAAGAGAGAAATGAACCTTTTTACCTCTATATGGATTATAAAAACTTCAAAATTACCTAAAACATGTTTAATAATCCTCTTATAATAACCCCATGCCATTGTTTTGTACTTGCAATCATATAACTATATGAAATAAGTCAAAATGGGTTGTTTTATGCTATTTGGGATGTTCGTAAAATTTGTCAAAACTTAAAAATTGACATAGAGAACAAGGAGGAGGTCATATAAATAAATCACATGATTATTTTGTGTTTTTCATGTGTTGTAATCCTATAGAGTTATTTTTTAGTCTCTAGGCAGGGAGGCCTAATTGAGACCGAGTAAGTAGAGAGAAATAGTAAAAAAGTATACATCCACTCACTTTCTAATCTTAAAATTATACATGAAGTTGTAAGGCCATATTTAGTACTATAATATTATCTCATATTATAATTAAAATCCATACAAATCTCTACATAAGGAGGTTAGCATGATTTTAGGGCTACAAGGAATGAGGCCTATTTGAAGCTTTTAATAGAGAATGAATTCTTAGGGATAATTTAAGACATCAATATGGATTATTGGAGGTTTGATATGATTTGATAGTACATACATGAATATATGATGGGAAGAAGAAGAAGAATTCAATTTTTGAAACTTGTATGCAAAATTATCCTAAGGAAATGAAGAATCTTCTAGACACCTAGCAAGAAAAAGAAGTGATGTGTCAAAAAGAACTTAAGAATATTAGGTGAAAGGTGTCAAGAGTAGAGAAAATATGTAAGAAAACATGAATTGACCATCAATAAGGCCACTTGTCCTTCAACATACCAAATCAAAGGGTAATTTTAGAGATCTAGTCAAGGTGTTAAGCAAACATTCTAACTCTTATCTAGGAGGGTTGGAGTATCTTCAAAGGAGATAAACATGTCATTTTGGACCTTTTGAGTAAGTTTCATAACTTTTCTCTTACTTGTAACTCATGATACACTTGTCATCTCTCTCTCCTATGCCCTTCTCTTATTCTATCTAACTTGTGTGATATATTGAGCCTTAATTGACTATGTTTGTATTCTCCACCTAGGTATTACAAAGCCTTACCTATTTGAATCCTTTGATAAATGAAGAATAACCTAGTTTACCTTCTCCATGGACTATTTAAATGTGCATGTTAGACTAGTTAATATTTCTAAGTGATAGATTCACTTCTTTAGCATGGTGTCCTTGTTAGCATTCATATTCAATTTTGAAAGTCCTTTTATAGGGTTATTTAAGTGTTCAAATGAATTATATGTGAGTTAAGTGAGTTGTCTCTTCACTAGTGTCATGTTATGATCTCTTGTTTAGTCCTCCTAGGTCAAGTTTACTAACAAACCTCCATGAGAAATACTAATGTATAAAGTTAGATTTGGATTAGTTTCATGTATAGGTTAGGCTCTTGTTTTAAATGCAATTATAGTTGGTTTTTAGTGATCAATTTACATCTGGTGCATCACCTCATTAGGTTAGGTTTTTTCCATGTTTTATCTCTCTTTTTCATCCAAACAAGTTAGTAGTATAGGTGATGAGCTTGAAGAGACATATTAAGAGAGTTATCCCTTGAATCTAGAGGTTTACCCTTACTATAGACAACCCATAGGTCTAAGGGTAATCCTCTTATTCCACTCAATTTGGAGTAGGATTGAACCACCTCTCCAAGGGTGCAAAATTAAGTGACAATAGGCCTAATTGGCACTTGAGATTTTTGTTATGGTTCCAATGGTATTCATTCCTCTTGAATTATTATTTATCTATGGGTTTGGTTTAACACCCCCTATTGGTGACATTACTAACAAATATTGGGCCTACTTATCCACTTATTTTATCAAATCGGGTCCTAAATGCTTATAAGGTACCATACGTTATAGAATAATCTTCCTTACTTCTTGTATCCTAAATTTTTAAATCTTTAAAAATCAGCACAATCACTACATATATATTTTTATATCAAAAACTACATGAATTTGTGCTTTGGGTAACCCTTGGGTGTGTGCTTCCTTTTATATAACATACTACTTCCTACCATTCATATAGCCCATGTGGGAAATAATATTAACATGACATAGGTAAATTCTCAATCCCATGATCTATCATGAGTTTATGGATCTCCCAAAGAATTTGTGCAATATAATAACCTTTAGGTTCACATAAAAATTGATTTTCATCTTCTTTAGGTAATCCAGAAGGATTTGGGTCACTATATTTTTTCACAACTTATCATTGTTACATATCTATCCTTATGTTAATGTCATCAATGCTGAAAATGTGTTACTCACTTAAATTCTAATTTTTAATATTAAATTTCACTTGTGTATTACCACATAACTCCTGCAGTGTCAGTACTATGTAACTCAACTCATCAATAATGTTTTTTAGTGATGTCACATCATTCATTAGTTATGAAGTGGTTATTAACAACTCTTGTAATAGTAAAACTAGTGGTTTATATTTATTTAATGTATATTTACATTCTTTGTAGTTAGTTACATAGACAAAAATGAAGTTAGGAAGTACATAGACACCAGACATATAAACTATTAGATATTATATATAACTTAGCATAATAAAAATTTGTTATTACAATTATACATTTGGTTGTCATCACCTTTATTTTCCTTGTCATTTAATGAATTTCACCTTCATATCCTTTGTCATGTATTATTATCTCCCATTCATAACCATTTTAAATAATTTTAAGTAGGTTATCCATTGGGTTTCATCCTAGACCTTGGATAATTGGTATCACACACTTCATATCATTGTCAATTGGTATCTTGGTATATCTAAACTTCATATTTTTTTATATACCTACTCATACAAGGTCTGAATGTAATAAGTTAGGGCTTGATCCTCATGATACTTTTAAGATATGTTCCTATTTTTGTGTTGAGACATTTATTTTTTCATTTATTTCAAAGATAATTGAGTGTTATTGATGTCTCAAAGGTTCTCTTATGAAGAATCATGGTCTAGTAGGTCTTTGAGTTCTGCATAAGGTCTTAACACAATCTTATGATATGATAAGCTTATGAGTAGTGTTACTTTATATTTCTATGAGAGATCATAAAAAAGATAGTATTGGTTATGTTTAAGTGATTTTTTGATAAGGTCATTGTTGACCAAGTTCATAAGAAGCAAGTATTTATGGACAATGTGTATTGTGAAGCCTAGTATTGTCTTGATGAAGGCATGGCTAGTTTAGTCTTGAAAAGAGACATATCTTGTTTGAGAAGTATTGGTAAAAGGATAATGATGGGATATGGTGTGGATTTTGTCTTATATTTTTGGAGATGAGTAATGAGCTACAAAAGGTGTCTTGAAAATCTCAAAATGGTATGGTGCCTAGTAGGTTTATTTGATGGACTAGTTCTTAAGCATGGATATGGATTGTAGAGGAATGATATGATGATATGGATGTGTATGGAATTTAATTTTTGTAATAAAATGTTAAATCATGTGATAAAGATGTATATTTAGTCACATGACTCTCAAAGTGAGCCAAAGGGGTAAGTTCTTGATTGGTGGTCTTCTCATGGACCTTGTCTTAAGACCCTAGGTGACATGATGAGGCATCACGATCAGGTTTGGAGGATTGTGAGATCATGTGAGAATGTTTTGAAGTATAATATGATATTTCAAGATTTATCATGAATTTTTATGGCTTGAGTTGAATAATAAAGCATGAAAATGAGTTTTGAAGGTCTCTCAAGTGCTAGAATGAGGAGTTGCAGACTCGAGAAGGATTTTTTGATGCTTGTTGGTAGATGTGAATATTTAGTGGGAAGATAATATATTTAAAAGATATGTAAAATGGTCATATAAATTATTTATTATTATTAGGAGTTGGGTTTAGGGGCAAAGTTTTATGAACAAACATTAAGAATGAAAACTAGTCTAAAACCCTCCTAAAACCCTTATAGTGACCCAATATGGAATAGCTTGATGGAAATGGATAATAATGTATTAGGTGACCTAGTTTTATTATTGTATAATGTATAGGACTCTCCCATATACCTCTGAGTGGAATTGGTATATCAAATGAGTGAGTGGAAGCTACAAAAAATCTCTTGTTTCTCAAACCATTTGAATAGCAAGCAGGATTAACTAAGTCAAAGTTAAAAAATGGATGTAGGTTATATATTGTGACTTATAATTCATCAGAATTATGTTTTTTTAGTATTTTATATAATTAAAATACACTAAGTTAGTCGTATAAGTTGATCTATCACTAAAAGGTCTAATAGTGAAGACAGCGAGAAAAACTAAGTAGGAGTGAGAATGAGATTAAGGATGGGTTATCATGGATTAGAGATGTATCCAAATAAATTGGGTTATTTTTAAATAACTATAACACATTTAAATATTTTTTGTGTTTTGGAGGTCAATGAAAATTTTGAAAATATTGTTCACAAGATGACCTGTCTAGTGAAGGTGAGACAGTAAAGATGTAAAGTTGAGAGATTGGTCTTCAAGACCAATATTTTCACTATACCATGAAATATTTATATATGATAATTACCTAATGATATCATAATATCATTAAAATTAATCAATAGTCTATAAAAGTATCCACATAGGTACTAAAAGTCATAATCATCATGACTAGTCTTCAAGACAGATTGATACATTTGAGTAAGCTAGTGGGAGTGATGAGTTGGAGGTTTCCTGACCTCAGCTAAAGAATCTAATGCATATAATGTTTTTTTAATTTTTTTTTTTATTATTAATTATTTATAAAGGATTTAAATTTAGTATAATATGATTAGATCATTGTTACCAAAATGACCTGTCTGAGTGAGTTAAGACTGTATGTAATAAAACTTTATAATTGGTCTACAAATTAAATTATTTCAATAAGACCATGATGTTTTTTTATTTAAGATTGATATATATGTATCATAAGTTAATATTAATATATTTTTATTCATGATAAACTCATATTAAGGTTTGAAAAGTCAAAATTTCTTGACTTGTTTTTGAGGCCTGTTTGCAGTTCTGAGTGAGCATATGGAAGTGGTCAGTTTGAGGTCTTTTTCCATATTTGGTGAAGTATAATGGACATAGAGATAAACATAAGGTAATGGAGGATATATATATATATATATATATATATATATATATATATATATATATATATGTATATATATATATATATATGTATATATATATGTATATATATATATGTATATATATATATATATGTATATATATATGTATATATATATGTATATATATGTATATATGTATATATATGTATATATATATATATATACATATATATATATATATATGTATGTATATATATATATATATATGTATATATATATATATATATATATGTATATATATATATATATGTATATATATATATATGTATATATATATATATATGTATGTATATATATATATATATATATGTATATATATATATATATATGTATATATATATATATATGTGTGTGTGTGTGTGTGTGTGTGTGTGTGTGTGTATATATATTATTTTTTAATATTTTTATTTTTAAAATTTTATTTTATTCTTTTATTCAAATCAAACTTTTTAGCAGTAAGAAGGCCTAAATGTGATAAGCCTAATGGTGTAGTTCAAGGAGGAAATGAGATAAATGGTGTTGGGTAAATAATGTGAGATTATAATGGGTATAATTAAAGTTTATTTGAATTTTTCCATCCATTTATGGAGTCTCAAGATGTTACAAGGTTGTCAAGGTGAAACGTGTGCTTTGAGAAGGCCTAATTGCATTAGGTCTCTATTAAGCCTAATAGTGGTTTTGATCCTTATGAGTGGTGAAAGACCTATTTAGTTTATGTTTCATATATTAAATGTTATATTTGACCCATTTTAATTATAATCTAAATTTGTAAATTTTTTTGGCCGACTAAGGTGTATGAGATGAAAAGACTAATATAAAAACAAGGCCTAATAGGCCTAATTAGTGTGTAGAAAAGAATACACCTATGAGCGAATAAGAGGGAATATTATGAAGGATAAAGAGGTATTTAAAACCATAATAATATAGGATAGATACTATTATTAACTTATAACCAATTTTATGCATGTGTATGTCAAGGTTAGTTGACCTACTAAGCCTAGTAAGAGGCATGATTGAGCGAAGATGCCTAGAGGCTATTTTGAGAGGGATAGAGGGTTGAGAAGAGTTGAATGAGTTGATTGTATTTTGAGAGATTATTAAGTATGCATAAAATATGTGTTACTAATTTAATAAAATTATTTGAATTCAAATAGATAAGATAGATATCTGAAGAAGAGGTTACCATCTATTGGTTGATCAACAAGGTGTCTTAAGGTGATCAAGTTGGTCTTGGCTGAGTTGGTGCTTTGTCAAGAAGGATTGAGAACTACCTTTCAATTTGGTGGTTGTAAAATTTTTCTTGTAGTGGCTAAGGTAGTGTTGATTCACTTATGGGGTTGGTGCCTCCTTGCAAGGGGGTGCTTATTAAAGGCCTAGTTGAGTTGGTGCTTGACTAGTGAGGGGTTGGTGTTCCTTGTGGGTTTGGTGCCTCACTAAATATTGATTAATTACTTATAGGATTATATTAAAAGTTATGTTTTAATGTATTTTATCCCTCATGATGGTTTCCCACATATATCTTGTGTTCATATGTTGTATGCTTATATGGATTATTGTCTATGCATTAGTTGATGTATGTATTTGAATGAATGATAAGAGAAATTGAATGATTGTTTTAAGGGCACTGATTCACCACTCCTAGTGGCTATGTTTCCAAAAAACCCTAAATTTTTCCTTCCTTCAAGTCCTCAAACTAGACACAAATCTTTGACAATGCCGACTTTATAAATGTTTCAAAATATGATAGAGGATACATTATATATTAAATGAGAAGATTTGGAAGAATGTCATGTACATGAATGAGAAAGTATCATTGATCATTTCTCATTATTTATAAAGTAGAAAATTCCTTCCAACACATCTCATTCTCATTAGTCATTTGGTGGTCAAATGTCATAAAAGGTACAATTCAATCTATGCATCTTTATGTTTGAAGGAAAAATATATGCATATGTACTAGATAACTGGCTTAACCTAATACGTTCATTTTATGTAGTTAATCATTTCTCTAACCAATAAAATATTACATTTTCTCTTTAGAAAGTTTATTTAATGATAAATAAATTGTAGGAAAACAACTACACTTCACATGAAAATCACTCAAAGAAACCTATTTTTTGGTAACTATGATGACTAGTACATCAATTTTTCTCAATTTAACCAAGGCAAAGAACATATGTGCAAAAATACACATATACCTTTCATACTTTGGTTTCCAAACTTAGGATTTAGGATTTGAAACAAAACCTTATTTTCAATTATAGGTCAAGCTTGAGACCACATATCCAATCAGATATGGATTTATTAAAAATCAATTCAATCAGAGAAGCTTAGATATTTTCTTACAATTTTTAAGTAAAAGCCAAGGCCAAGACTAAGGAAAAGATTCTAAGTATTAGACCAAGCAACAATCTAAGTCTTCCAAGAATAATTCTAAATTGGGTGATAGCTCCAATAACCCTCCATAAAATAAGAGATAATTTTTAAATGACTTAAAAAAGTAATCCAAGACTATAAAGTGGTGTTTATTTTATACCTTCATCAAACATTCCAATTAAGAATGTTGTGCTAGGAAGATTCTACTTTCATAGCTTAAAGCAGTAGGTACAAACACTACATCATTAAAGAAAGATAAGAAAATCATGAAATTTGAACCTAGTGCCATGGTGGGTACTACAAACATATCTAATACCCCTATGAAAATAGAGGAAGCAAAAATATTGTTTCATTCCCAAATGTGGATCAATGCTTAGTTAATATACTTTATCATTGATAATGGAAGTCAAAACACCTTGATTTATCTTAAATTAGTTATTAAATAGAACTTACCACTAATGGCTCACCCAAAAACATATTTTAGTATATGGTTTAGTGTGAGATCAGATAAATGCATCACTCAATAGTGTTAATTAGTGTACAATATTAAGACTTTTCAATATATAGTCCTTTATGACATTACTCCATTATAGGTATGTAATTTTTTACTTAGTTAACCATATCTTTACCCTCAACATGCTTGTGATGCAAATACTATAAATGTTTTTAAATATATTTGTGATAAGAGATATTGCACACTAGAATTAGTCCCTAACCTATCACTAATTAACACCAAGTAATGTAAGAATCTAGTCACGTCTAGTAAGAAGTTTATGTTTTTTATGATAATATTTGAACGTAAAAATGTCATTATAAAACCAATCCATATCATATTTCTTCCAATATTAGCATCAAATAACTCAAATTTTATATAATATCTAGGATATATAGTAGATGCACAAGGAGTACATGTGGACCCCACCAAGATTCAAGTGATCTAGGAATAGCCACAACTAAACAATGTCACAAATATTTGTAGTTTCTTTGGATTAATAAATTTATATAGGATATTTTTACTAAATTTTTATAATGTGACTTGGCCTCTGAACAAACTTACCAAAGGTGGTGTTAAATAAAAGTTTATCTAAGGATCTGCATAATAGAAAATAATCAAAGAGTTGAAATCCATACTATGTTTCACATCAATAATTACATTACCATATATTTAGTAGCCATATGAGATTTAGAAATATTACATTTAACTTCAAACTTGGATAAATCCTCACTTAATATGGTCATTTAGTTTTTCACCACAATGAAACATTCATTGCACTAGTACAAAACTATCCGACCTATGATCACAAGCTTTATGTTATTATTCAATCATGTAAGCATTAGAATAATTATATATTATATAAGGATAATATGATCAACATATATCAAAATTCACTTAAATTATTGTAGACTCAAAATAAGTTTCAACAAGAGTGACATCAAAAATGATCTTCTTATCTTCAGCAGTTCCATATGAACATCAAGCATAATAATATAAGTGTAAATCCAATTGTAGATAGTTTGAGTTGTTTGTTGGTTCAAAATATTTTTTTTACTTGACACATGTGAACATGAATACAAAACATGGTCATAATTATATCCATCTGACATGGATTATGTATATATCTACCAAAATTTTCTTTACAATAATTTAGTTCTAGATTTATACTTGCAACATGGACTCGTATACTAGCTTGGGCACTTATGTGTTCCACATGAGGTAGCGAGACATAAAATAATATGGAGGCTCATTTTATCAAAATTTTAGGACATTTTGGAGTTGAAAATACTCTTATGGTGTTAGAAAAGTACTTCTAGCCACATCTTAGGTCAAATTTATCCAAATTTATCATTTCATGTAGTGCATGTGCAAATTCTAAGCCAATTAATAAGAAACAAGGTTTTTACACACCTCTATTAGTTCTAACAAGACCATGGTAATCCATTTCCATGTATTTTATCTTAGGACACCCTAATACCTACCATGGTAATGATTGTGTTTATGTAGTAGTTGATAGATTCTCAAAGATGGTAATTCTCATACCCTATAAAAAAGCAATATCAACACTAGAAACAACTCAACTACACTTTCAACATGTCGAGATTCACTTTAGAATCCTAGAAACTATCCTATCTAGTAGGTATACAAGGCTCTTGAGTAATTTTTAGAAATATTTTTGGTTTATGTTAGACATAAAGTTGAATAAATATATCTCCTTCCATCCACAAACTGGTGGATAGACATAAGTGGTAAATAAGATGATAATTCACCTTCTAAGAGTATATAATTCAAGGAATCAAAGAACTTGGGATAAAATCCTACCTTTTATTCAACACAAATACAATAAATCTTTGCACAACTCTATCACACATAGATCATTCCAAGTTTACTTGGGTTTCCAACCTTTGACACCTATTGACATAACTTATCTTATTCCACCATCAATAATAGTATCTCCTTCAGCTCAAAATGAAAATGATGAAGTTGTTCAATTCATTGAGCATATTCAACACATTTAATAACAAGTGTAGATAATTATCTAATGGGATAATATAAAATGTAAGTCATGTCATGACAAGAATTAAACAATGTACACCTTCTAAATTGGTGATGGATTCTAGCTAAACCTACAAAAGGAAATATTGACAAGACCTTACCACAAGCTTTATTCACTCTGGTAGGGGCCATATACCATCACCGAGTAAGTATGAGAGATTGATTTTGAGTTTAATATTTTATAATACCTTGGGGTTGCATCCAATATTCAATGTATAACTCTTGTTCCATTACTTTCTACCTCTATTAGATACTCAAGATATTATAGAGATTCTTCATTAGTTAGAGATCAATCTATATTGTAGCATCCCAATAGAATTGGATCAATTAATTGATGCTTGATTTAAACAAACATATAGATAATAGATCCCTCTCTTCTGGATCATCACAGCAATACAAGTGCCTTCCTATGGAAAATGTTTTACAAAAGTGTAGGTTGCTAATTTATTTCCACATCAATCATCACAATTTCATGTAATGGGGACCATTTTTATTAAAAGAGGGGTGACTAATATAAGAGGATCTAGGTCACTATATATTACCATTTACCAATGTTTCATATTTATCATTATGTTAATGTCATTAGAGATTGAAATGTTTTCCTCACTTATAGGAATATTTTTAAGATTGAATTCTACTTTTGTGTTATCACATAACCCCTACAGTGTTAGTGTTGTAGAAATCAACTTATCAATAATGATAATTAGTGACATCACAACATTCATTGGTTATGAAGTGGTTGTTACTAGCTCTTTTAATAGTTTAACTAATGCTTCATCTTCATCTATTGTATATTAATTTAACTTCCATTCTTTGTAGTTAGTTAATTAGATAAGAATGAAGTTAGGAAGTACATAGACACAAGATATATGAACTCTCAGATATTGTACAAAACTTTGTTATTATAGTTCTATGTTTAGTTTTCATCACCTTCTTTGATTTACTTATTCTTGAATAATTTCACCTTCATATCCTCTATTATTCATAATTATTTTCCATCCATAATCATATTAAATTTTTTTAAGTAGGTTGTCTACCACATCTCCTCCTAGGCCCCAGATCATTAGGACAACAACACATTGAGACTAAAAATTCCAAATGATTATTGTTCAAAGTGTTATGCCAACAAACATCAACCACTCATCTAAAAAAATCTGTACACTTCTAATTCTCCACACATTCTTTGGTCTAAGGGTACTTTTGTCCATAGTTTATACTCCTACCCATAACATATGTAACAAAACATGCATGCAAATGTCTAAGCAACTTACAAAATAAAAAAATTATAATGGCTTCTATAGATTATCTTTGACCCACTCTTTAGGTTTTTGTTTTCCAAGGCAAAGATGATGGTGTGAAAGATCACAATCTAAATTTTCCAACCATCATTCAATTTTTTTCAACAAGATACGATGCATCACCTCCACTCATCATCTCAATAACTTGTTTAACTATATCCCCACAATAGAACCAAAATTTTGGGTTATTTCTTACACATCATAGATTGTACATTATATTGGACCCAAAATCTTAAAAACTCACCATATTTCATATCATGCTAAATAATAGCATGCTCACTTGAGATGTAGAGATAGTGTCTAGTATTAGTCATGTTAGTTGTGTAAAAATGCCATTCACCTAATACCTTATTAGTTGATGCAATGTCAGTGGAAACCATTACTTGTCCTAATTCATAGTATATTTGTATAATTTATCTCAATCACAAGATTACACTAAGAAAAATAAATGCATATGAAAATATTCATGAACTATTTCTAACTAATATAAAACCCATTATAAAAATAGGATACAAAAGTAGGAAATCACTTAATAAAGCTTGTGCCTCTTCTCATTAAGGCCACAATCTAGTACATGAGTTCATATATATTTATCCTAAATCATCTAAGTATCGAAGGTTCAATATTATAATAGCATAATGACATGAAATTTATCCACTTTAAAACAATGAAACAATGTGGGATTTCATAGAGTTCAATTATCACCTTGAAATTACTTTACATTAATTGCACTTCAAAAGGTATGAAAAAAAAATATAAATAGTAATCATTACTATTTTTATCATTCAATGTCCTATTCCTAACCAACCCTTATATTTATACCATGATTCACTATATTCACTCAAGGTCATTTCTTACAAACATTTTTTTAAATTTGTTGTGTTGTAGACTCACTCTGCCAGCCTAGCCTATGGTTCTTTCTTTTGCACTCCACAATCTATGCAACCTCTTTCCTAAAATTTTTATTCCTTATTCTATGTTGTCCAATCCAACACCATTAGTTCATCTCCATCCTTGTCAAAATTCATATTGAACACTATTAAATTTATTGGTTACATCACACCATCTCATCCTTGTACATTGTTCCATCCTACTAGACTTAGTCAAAACTAGTTCATTACCCTACTAGACTTATTACTCTACATTATCTTTTTTATGTATTCATATTTTTTACAAGGAATACGTAGAGGGGAGGTTAGACTAGTGTTAGTAAAACAAAATAAAATCAAAATAACACATTAATATCCTAACACCTCTAGCCTAGTCACTAAGGAAAATATAGGTAACAAACATATAAATGAAAACACAACTAGAACAAAAAATAAATCATTATTTTACATTCCTTGAATCTCCTAATGGCTTGTTAAAGTGGATTGCTCAGTTTGTGCATCAAGAAATATTCATTAATGGAGCTTCATTTGATTCACCTTTCCTTGGCACCTTGGCTTGTCTAATTTGCTCATGAATTACGTATGGTAACAATATTTTAAAGGTTTCTTTACATATATTTGAGAATTATAACATTACGCCAATATAACTTAAAAATCAATAGGTATAGCCTTGTATTTATAGCCTCAAAAATTAACTCTCACCCAAGGTGAGTTAAGTTTGATTTTAAACATAGAATGGGTTAAAAATAGCCTTAGGTGAGTTGAGACTAACTCTAATTGAGTTAAAATTTGTCATGTAATTATGATTTTCAATCACTAGGCATGGCTCTCAAATTCGATATTTTTGAAGAGCTTGACAATTCATAAAGGCAATGTTGAAAAATCTTTATATTTTGAATTTTTGAATTTTCATTTTAGATATTCATTAATTGTAAATGGATAATTCAAATAATAATTTAATCTTGTTTAATTATATGATTAATTTTGATTAGCATTTTATCCCTTTTGAAAATTGTTCAAGTGCCCCATTTAATGGGTCCATAGACCAAACTACGAGTTGTTAGGTCACAAGGTGACTAAGGATGAATCCATGAGAGGTTATTATTCCATACAGTATAATACCAATAATAAGGATGTTTCAACATATTTTGGGCATTGATGAATGATGCATGCATGAAATTTAGATGTTCAATGATTCTTAAGCTTAATTTGTAATGTTTGGTAGGAATTAGTCTAAAGTCCAATCGGGAGTTAGTTGTGGCTAGAATGGGATATCTATAATTTTACCTTGTTTATGAATTTTTTGCAATATATAGGCATAGTAATGTGTTATCTAATAATGAAAATGTCCTATATGCCTAATTCCCCAATAATAAATGGATTAGCTTTGGTTGCCCCCTTAAGGGAGCAGTCGACAAAGAAGGTCAATGATCGGTCCCTCAAAAGAAAAAAATGATGGAACCAAAAGGTAAAAAGTGGTGGAAAAGACTATTTTTCCCAAATTAAGCTGTAATAAGTGGCAAAGTGAGATTACCTAGTTGGGAAAATAAAAAATAATGATTTTCCCAAAGGCAGTTATAATTATCTCCATAACAAGGTATAATGATAATGATTTTCCCAAAGGCAATTATAATCATTAACAAAATGAAAACAATGATTTCCCTAAAGGTGATTAGAATCATTAGCAAGATGAAAACATACCCCAATTGGGTAGATAGAGATAATGATTTGCCCAAAGGTAGTTATAATCATTAGCATGGCAATTTGGATCAAATCACAATGATTTGCCCAAAGGCAGTTAGAATCATTAAAACTGTGGGTGGGCTAATATGTCAAATTAAAAAAGGGGGCTCATTGATTGAATCCATACTCATAGAGTAAGAGTAAGATGGTACAAAAGATAAATATGAATTTTGAAAACCTTCTAGATGGATATGCACATCCTAACTAATAAGGATTAAAATTCTTTCATGATTTATTTGCTTTATATTTGGAAATGATTTAGATTGATTGGGAATTTTTTAGGTAACCAAGGAGAAGTATCACAACCTAATTTCTTGTAATATTTCTATATCTAATTTTTATTGTATTACATTATGGTATGCACCATGATAACTTATCCAAAATATGCATAAGGACTAAAACATGATCAAATAAATAATTGAAAAAAGTGTATCAATGATAAAAACCATGATGACAATATTGACACATGAATATGGATGGAATTAAGTATAATATACAAGTAATCACCCAATGAATGTAGATATATTAATTCAAGGCACAAAAATTAAAGAAAATAAATAGGCAAACAAAAAAACAAATAGGAAGACAAAACACCAAGAAATGAAAAATAAAGATAACACAAAATAAAATAATGAGAACAAAATGAAACAAACACAAATAATTGTTAATCACAATGTTAACCTAAATAAAAGACACAAGGTTGCCCTTAGGCCATAGGGAAATAAGGACATATAAGATAGTAAACATTTCCCCTAGGCTATAGGAGATAATGAAATAAATAAAATGGGGGAATATAAGAAAAGGAAGGGGTAGCCGAGATGACTCTAGATGCACTAGGCAAGTGGATGTTGCCTACATAGTTTCATGGATGAAAGGTCCAACATAAAATTTAAGGAAAATTTAGTTCTCCCAGGAAATGGGATAGAAGAAAATTTATAATAGATAAAAACATATTTGAATTATAGAGGTAAATAGGAATGACCTCATAAAATTATGAGAGCATTAGAGATGGTTACTCAGGAAATGGCAAGAGCATAAGATATTTTGAAAAGGCTTTTATAAAATTCTAAGCATCTCAACTTGATTGAGAATTATGATATACTAAATGGTCCAACTCACAAAATGGCAAGATAATTCAAACTTAAAATTGTTCACAAAAGGATGAGAGTGTTCAAACATAAAATTGCTTGTAAAACAATGAGAACATTAAAAATTAAAATTGCTCATAAAAGGATGAGAATGTGGTAAATGGGTGATTGAGTTGATCTCAATTTTAATCGAGCACTACCTACATAGTCCCAGAATAGGACCACAAGTCATTATATTTCTACCTTACATAAGAGGAATCTAACTAGGTAACAATAAGTTCATGAATTGAGAAAATGGAATAGTACAGAAATATAAATGAAAAGGTGCATAAAAAATGAATGATAAAAGTATTATTCCTAATGTACCCATAGGTGGTTATAATTATGAAAGAATGGCATAGGTCAATGATACTAATTTTTCCAAAAGTGGTTATAATTAGTAGCATAGAGTGAGACACTGATTTTCCCAAAGGTAGTTATAATCAGGGACACTTGAAATGAAATGAAACAAGAAATGAAGGATGTAACTACCAAACCATTATCATATTGGTAAAAAATATGGCCTCTATCTATTATAAATAGGATTACAAAGCAAGTTAGTCAAGCATTAGTCCATAAACAATGAAACATGCATAAAGAACTAACTAACCAATCATATTTATTTATATGGGAATTACAAAGGATAGAAAAACAAAAGAAAGAAAGAAACACCATATTACCTTGACAAATGGATTAACCATACCCATGTGGCTCAAAAACATTTTATCCCTTGATCAAATATCCTTGTATTTCTCAACAATGGCGGTAAGCTCCTCCAATGCCTCAAGAACACTCCATAAAGCCTAGGCTCTTGATTGTAAATCACTAAAGTAGCCTATCAATGAAGCTTTGTGGAAATAATTTAGGATTATAAATTTACAATATTCAAGATTTTAAGATATTTGAGCATAATAACCTTGCACCAAAATAACTTAGAAATGATGTTCATGGCCTCTTTATTTATAGATTTTTGAGATTGGTCAGGATCAACCATGACAATCTATCTCAAGATTAAGATATGTGGCGATGAATAATCTTAATATTTGGAATTAAATCCATAAATATCATCAATATAAATAAGCATTAAAGAGGCATGGGAGGCATTAACTAGGCATGGGTGACCCATAATCCTGATATTTTATGAACTTATGGCTTGATGGATGACACCCCAGAGATGATGTCACTAGGTGATGTAGATAATAAGAATCAATTTTCAAAAATAAATATTCAACAACTCTCATGTAAAATCCACTTAAGCTCTTGATTTGGATTAATTATCCTTAAACAAGGTTAATCAACATTTGTGCAATTATTTGAAAATGGGCCCTCGATTAATTAAAATAGTCAGAAGGTCATATTACTGGGTCATAATTTAACTCAAAAAGAATCAGAAAGTGATGCTAGATGCGTTAGAACCATATTCCCATTTAGGATGTTTCCAATAATAAATAACAAAGGTACATGATGTGTACCAATGAATTAGAAGAAAATAGTGATCTAGGGCACTAAATAGTGAAATGGACATTTTAACTCAAAATGATCTGATCAAAGTTAGCTAGCCCATAAAATGCATTGCCCTATTTAGGGATATTTTGAAGTAAATAGGTACTTGTAAATGATAAGTTCGAACCATTTAGGATGTTTTATGGATTTTGACCTCAAATGTGCATTTGAGTGAAATTTGATTAAGAATGACAATTTCAATGCAAATGGTGTTAGGAAATGGATGTCTACATTTTGCCTTTATTTGAGAAGGTGTAGCAAGACATTTAGGAAAAGCAACATATTTTCAAAGAAAAGAGTTGTCAAGAAGAAATTAGAATACACCCATTATTCCCCCTTGAGAGGACATACTAAGATGAAAGAGAAGGATGGACTCTCAAAAAGAGAGAGAAAGTGAGAGATTAACTCATGGAATAGATCACATCCAAATGAGCTAATGCTTGCACACGTGATTAACATCAATGATCAAAATATAATTAGAGGTATAATAGGCCCCAGAGATAGGGGGAATGGGAAAGATATAATCCATAAATGTAAGGGACACATTATAAACATACCCAATTTGAGAGTACAAGCTACGTGCTTATAACATTGATCAATCTTGAGATAAGTTACACACTAAAATATTGCCATCATGGGATTTAATGTGGATATCTTGGAATTATAGGAAAAGGGAGAATGTTTTAATTTAATAAGGGAAGCACCACTAGAACAAGGTCTCCAAAGAGAATATAAGAAGTACTCTAGTAGAGCAGATTTGATCATGATAAAATTGTTTTGCCCCAATAAGGTGAATCTTGATCATTGATAAAGAATAAATAATGATTTTTCCCTGTAGAGCTGATTTGATTTAGACATTATTCATATGGTGAACCCCAACATGGGTGATTGGTAAGCAAAATAGCTCAAGGATATAACTGAAAAGATAGGTTAAAGAGAGTGGGCACAAATGTACATGCGATGGTGTAAGGGCTTAAAAAGCCATATAAAACCAAGCATATGAGAACGCACAAAGTGATGAGAGAGATGAAAAGAAGAATGGAGATAGTTGAGCTGATCTCAATATAAATTGAGCATTGCCTACATAGTTCCTTGGACTCATGTTCCAACATGAATTTCAGGCCAATGTAGTTCACCCAAGGTTGGGAGAGAATGGAATGAAGAATGATGAAAAATGACCAAGAATTGATTAGACTCACAATGTATGCAAAGAGATTCACATCTAAGCATAGATAAAAAAATATTGAAATGCATGCTACCTATAAGCCTAATTCCATATCATGAGCCTAGGTTTTGCAAAGTGTTCTTGAGAATCATTCATCGGAGTTGATGTTGACGTTAAGACATTGAGACCTGAGCACAAAGTGCTTGCTATAGAAAAAGAAATTAGGAATCATAAGTATGAATAACTTATAATGACATAAGATTTTAATTGTACTGAACTAGTTCAAATGTGAATATCTATAACTAAGGATAATGGTAAAACAATTACCAAAACCAGAGTTACAGTGATTTACATTTAAATAAAAAAGTAAAGACAAAGAAAAAGATAAACATAAATGAACCTAACTTGAAATCAAGATATGATCTTAAGTAGGAACAAAATGTTTAAAAATAAAAGAAAATAATATATTAATGACATGAGATAAAGATATGAATAATCAAGATCCATGTGGACCATCAAGGTATTCTTGAACACAAAAGAGAAAAATCAAAATCAAATAGAAAAACAAGACACCAACAACAAGACCAAGAATGGAACAAGAAGTAAATAAAAAGAGAAGAGGAGAATAAATAAAAGGAGAGGTGTAAAAGCATAAAAAAACACCAAGAAAACTCAACAGAACACTAAGAAAATACAAAAAAACACACACACACAAACAAAAAACAAAGTTAGTGTGGTTTAAAGACAAATGTTCATGCATGTGTGGTAGAGGCATTACTTTCCACCAAATCATAACAAAGAACAATGACATGACAATTTTTCCCTAATCAAAGAGGAACAATGATGGAAGAAATAAGGGAAGAAAATAAAAAGAAGGGGTTAGCTAAGCTGACTCTAGATATATAAGACAAGTGGACACTACCTACATAGTTCCATGGATGCATGTTCCAACATGAACTTCAGGCCAAATATAGTTCTCCCAAGAAATGGGATAGAAGGAAAATGATGATCAGGCTAGCATGATTAAGAGAATAAATGGAAGATAAACAAATGATAATGGTCTGGCCAATAAGAAGCTGATGAGATGAGAAAGAATGATCTTACAAAATGGCAAGTGCATGAGATAAGATGAAATGAACTAGTGTTTATATGCTTGAAAAATGGCAAGAACATTCAAACTTAACAGTTACTCACAAAATGGAAAGTGCATTCAAACTTAACAGTTGATCACAAAATGGTGAGATCATTCAAACTTAACAGTTTCTTGCAAAATGGTGAGAGTTTGTGATAAGATGAAATGAACTAGTGTTTCTATGCTTACAAAATGGAAAGAGCATTAAAACTTAATAGTTTCTCATAAAATGGCAAGAGTGTTAAAACTTAATAATTGCTCAAAAAATGGTGAGAACATGGAATAAGATGAAATGAACTGGTATTTTTGTATTTGAAAAACAACAAGAGCATTCAAACTTAATAGTTTCTCTCAAAATAATGAGAGCATGAGATGGTGGAACAAAAAATGTACAAATGTATAGAAGTGTGAGATAGTGTTTTTATTCTTTTGTGAATCATGTTCTGATGTTTTTGGTATTTCAAAGTATTTATAATGTTTTTCATGTTTTTGGGATAAAATATGGACAAAGTGGGACCATCTAATCAAGGAGATGCATGTTTTGAGAGTAGAGGTTCCAATAAGATAGCTAAGCCAGTTTCAATGGTCCATGCTCACAAATCGATGAGAGTGAGGTTATTTTAGAAAACAAGAAAGAGAAAAAAATACCTTATACTAAGAAGATGTGACTATTCACCTGTCTAAAACTACACAAGACTATCCTAGTTGAACTGCTTTATAGAATTGTTGTTGAAGATGTTCATAATGTTCATGAGACATAATTGAGATCATAATTGGTCAAGAGACAAAAAGTGTTCAAGATTATAATATGTCTTAGACATAACAAAGAATATGCATCTCAAAGAGAGAAATCTAGAATAGGATGAAGAATGTGTTTAGAGTGCCAAGGGTCCAAATCCTTTGGTTTCAAGAATCATGAAAAGTGGACCAGGGTAGTATAAAATGTGTTCAAGGTAAGATAAAAGGGTGGGATAAAATTATGATAGCACAAGTTGCCCCCAAGTCAAGGGTCTTATAGATAATGGTTCAAATTTATTCATACATAGAACCTATTAAGATGTATGATGTTCATGGGCTCTAAAATTTCTTCACCATTAGGTTTACCCAATCAATATGCTCCTGATCCATAGTTCACTGTGACAATATATGATCCTAACCAATTAGGCTAAAAATTGCCTTTTTTTTTGGTTTAACATTCATGTTATTTTGGTTCTATTTTAAAACTAAGTCACCAATCTCAAATTCTCAAGGGAGAATGCATTTGTTGTAGCTTCTTCACAATCTATTATGATAGGCCTACAAGTTTTCTAGGGAAGCCAAATGCTTACCATCAAGGAGTTATAGTTCTTATAGTTGTGAGGCTCTATAGTCTTCATCATATTCAATTTGCTCTAGTGATATTATTAATGATGGGATCTCAATCTCAATCAGGATGATAGATTTAGTGCTAAAAATAAGGGAGTATAGAGTAGCTCCAGTTGGGGTGTGATGATTAATTTTATAAGCCCAAAGGGTAGGAAAAATTTACAAGTGCCATTTACGGCCAACATCATTGACAATCTTTTTTAAGATGGATAGAATGGTTTTATTTGATGCCTCAGCTTTTCCATTGCCTTGTGGGTTATATGGAGTAAATTTATTGTGCTTGACCTTGAATTTTTCACAAAGAGATTTCACATCTTGGTTCACAAAGGATCCTCCATTATCAGATATAATACAGGCTGGGATGTCATATCGCTAGATGATATGGTAATGAATAAATTTAGCTATTTATTTTTTGATTAATATAAGTGAGAGGAATGACCTCAATCTACTTGGTAAAGTACTCAGTTGTAGTCAAAATGTGCTTATGGCCATCTAAAGATGTTGGGTTAATTCTGATAATGAGATCAAGACCCCATGTTGAGAATGGCCATGGTGTTATAATTGACTGCAATGGTAAGGAAGGTACATGTATCAAGTTACCATTCTACTAACAAAGAACACACTTATTTACATAATTATAAGCATTTGTCTCCATTTTATGCCAATAATACCCTGTTCTGAGAAGTTTCTTTGCTAGGACTACACCATTGGTATGGGCCCCACACATTCCTTCATGAACTTCCTTTAGTGCTAGCTTGGATTCTCCCAAAGGTAAACAATGAATAAGCATTCTATCATAGACTTTTTGATAAAGCATATTTCCAAGGAGGATATAATGTTTTAAGTGATGAAGGAAAAGTTTTTGTTGGTTATTGTAAAGGTTGGCAGGAAATACATGACTATGGAAATAGTTATAAAAATCTTGGTACCATAGTAACTTAGGTGAGGGATTAGAATCAGAAATGGTGCATATCCTCTCTAAATATGATAGAATATGTGTTAGCTGAAGAAGATTGTCAATCAAGAACTGATACTCTTTAGAACTGTCATGCATTTGAATCATGGAACCAATTGTTTCCATGGCATTGATAGATCTATTGTTGATTCATAGAACTTGCTCAAACTACAGAGATTTAAAATGTGTTTTAAGGCTATCAATGATTTGCTTGTAAGGAACAATCTTATCATCTCTTATTTTATACTGATTAGTTGTCTAATTTATGATTAGCTACAAATATCCATAGACATTTAAGCTTTGGATATCCCACTATATGGCAAGATGGAGCCCTAAAAATAATGCCTCATATTCAACCATATTGTTTGTGCACTAAAATTATATATGGAATACTTTGGGGATCAAATCCCCCTATGAAATGATCAACAATATGCCAGCTCTAGACCCTCAAGCTATGAAGGATCCATCAAAATAGAGTGTCCACTATTTAGGTTCTTATGATGCTTATTCTATCATCATTATAGAATCATCTGAAAGGTCAAAGTTAAGGGGTTGAGTGGTCGTAATAGGAGCTTCTACAAGTTGGTCTGCAAGAACTTGTCCTTTGATTGCATTTCGATTAAAGTAATCAATATCAAACTCACTAAGAAGCATAATCCATTTAGACATGCGTCCTTGAAGAGCTACTTTAGATAAAAAGAACTTGAGAGGATCTAATTTAGTAATAACAATAATGTTTTTTTAGCATATAATGTCACAATTTTTGGGTGGAAAACACCATAGCTAAACATGCCTTCTTGTTGTCCCCGAAAAATGCCACGCATTTTTAGGACAACCTATAATCAAAATTGTCTCTTCCCTTTTCAAAATTTGTCTTGGGCATTTAAATTCCTCATTTTTCAAGCTTCTCAAAAATCTACAGATTCTTTCAAGGTTAGAGAAAACTATGGACTCTGCAGATATGTTTTTGCGGACTCAACATGCTTGAAGTTAGCATTTGGGTCAAAGGCTTCTGCAGGTGGTTTCAGTCAAAAGAATCAGTTTTTCAACACTTAGTCATTTTTTGAGACTGTTTCAGTGCCTTGGTTCAAACAGAGATCTCCATTGGTAAACACAAGCAGTAGGTTCAACAGTTCAAGTCAATACAAAGGTTCATCAGCTTTTGGTTCACTCCCCATTGGCACGCACAATGATTGAACAAATGTTTAAGCCCCAAATTCCTTTAGAAATTTTCCTCGAAGTAATTCCTTCGGACAAAAAGTCTGAAGGAATTTAGGCGCAACTATGCCAAGCTGGGTGGCCGAGCAGATACAAATTGCCCACAGACAATTTGTCCATGAAAATGCACAAGCCAAAGCCCATGAAAAGTCCGCAGACCGCCGAAGAAGCAAGGATGGATCCGACTGCCAACAAGGACCCAAGCACAATGGCCGTGTAGATGTCAAGTTTAGCAAAATTCATCACGACTCTGCCCATGACAACCGTTTCCTCTTCTTCTATGCAAGAGCGGCAATTTTTGCTGCCCTTGCATCCTTCATGCAAGAGCAACTATTTTGGCTGCCCTTACACATTCACCTACTCCTTGACGTGCACAGGCAGAAATTTTTGCTGCCTATGCACAAGAACTTCTCCGATATGCAGGGGTGGCAATTTTTGCCACCCATGCATTCCTTCTCTCTTCTTCTCATGCACTTTTGTCATGTAAAAGTGCATGCAATTTTGTAATGTGTAATTACATGTAAAAAATTTAGAAAAATATCTCAAAAGTCAAAGATGAGTCATCTTTGACTAAGATATTTTTTGTATTTTATTATTTTCTAGTTTTTGAAGGTTTCTACCTATATATAGTGGAGACCTCTTTTGTAAATAGATCTTGGATAATAGAGAGCAAAAACTCTGCCAAAATTGAAATACTTTTTGAGACTTTGTGCTCAAAATTGTAAATCATATTTTGTTAAATGAATGAGAAGCAGGTTTATTTCAGACTTTGTGTTGAGATTATTTGTGTTATTTAGAAAATAGTTCTTATGTTTATTTTCCTGGTAATATCTTGTTTATCTAATTTAATAAGCAAAGTGGGTGTGTCAATATTATCTAAGAACATTTCTAAAAGGTAGAAGATAGACTTTGAGCTATTTTTATCTTTATGATTCAGTTATCTTTTGTAGTTTCAGGCGAAGACTTTGTGCTTCGTTTCATTCTATGGTTACACTTGTTCTGAATTAGTGAAGGAGGCTACGAAATACTTTGAGCTTACGTGAGTTTATTTGTGAACTTTTGTTATTTACTTTAGGTGATTTCCTACTCTACGTTGGATGCCATTCCTGAAAGAAGAGGAATGTTGTTGGCCCATGACCATGATTTCTCCCTCTTGTTCCTTGTACATCACCTCTAAAAAAAGAGAGGTGGATGCTGTTATACCACCCCATGTGTTACTTTCTACTTAATTATATATATATATATATATATATATATATATATATATATATCCAGCATATAAATATTCCTAGGGAACCTCCCCTTGATGAGAGGAGAGATTTACCTCATCCAGATCTAGTAAACCCACACTTTTCTTGTAGTAAATCTCCCTATGTTGTGGTTGATATAACCATTTTATCATCAGTTAGTTGACGACAAAATATTCACCCAATAGTTTTTGGCGACTCTGCTGGGGAATCAAATGTGTAGTTTGAAACCTCAAGTTTCAAATTGAAGCAGTCCCTACCCTTATCCATTACATAGTTTGGCAACTCCATTCCATGTCTTACCCATTATCATTATAGCCTTACCATCTTCATTATATTATCTGGTCTACAAAACCAGAGCTGCTGGGAAGAACGTGCATTTTGAAGCCTCAAGCTTCAACTTGAAGTAGTTTGGGTCCCTTTTTCATTTAAAATCTAGAAACCTCATGCTACACAAGAAGTCAAAGATCTAAGGGTGTTTTTGACCCCGTGTTTGAGTTGGTATAGCAGAGCAATTTTGATCTGTTTCCTCCACCACCTTTCCTCCAACAATCTAGGAGTCTTCCTCCTAACCTTATCGGGTCACCAACACAAGGTAGAACTTCTTTTCTTGCTGTTAATATTGCCCTGCCTATTAACAATCCACCCAGATTTATTGTCCCACCATTTAATCATCCTAATATAATGGCTCAAGGCCCATGGGGCAATTCCTTTGGTCCTCTTAATTTGACCCCACCCTTGCATGAACTACCTCATAGTTATAGGAAAAAATTTCCCAAGTTTTTTGGTGATAGGAAGGTTCATCTCGATGAGCATATTGCCGCTTTCTCCATAGCATGTGGTGTAATTGGTGTGGAATTCAAGGATGTAGTAGTGAGAATTTTTGTAGAAACTCTACAAGGCACTACCACGGATTGGTTCTACCACCTTCAAGCTCAAACTATAACTAACTGGAATACACTAAAGTCCATATTTGAAGCCAAATTTAAACCTACTAAAGATGTACATGCCTTGTTAGCTCAGCTAACACAGATGAAAAAAGAATCTCAGGAACCCATGAGGGATTTCATAGCCAATTTCAACAATTTAAGGAACTGGATTCCAACTGTTGCTCAGCCCACACTGGAGAATCTCAAATGCTTTTTTATCAACTCACAGCTTCCTGAAGTAAGTTTTCTGTTGAGGTGAGATGGCCCTATGGATCTAACACTGGCTCAAAATTTGGATACTAAAATTGAGGATGATCTCATCCTAGTATGTAAGATCAGAAAAGACCATGGTAAAAATAGATTCTCTTCATCTGCTGAAAGCTCTTCTATAGGCACTACAGATCCTATGGTGCAAAAATTGACAAATGAATTGATAGCTTAGAAGAGACAAATGGCCCAAGTTATGTCTACTTCTCTTAATCAGGATATGCCAAGGAGGACATTTCAGAATCAAGCGTACCAACGCAATGCTGCTAGGAATCAAAGGCAGCCAAATCATCTTCCTCCCCCATAGAGGAACCTTGCCCTTGAAGCCCCTCTAACCAACTCAGTGGTTGGATATCTAGAAACAGAACATGCTTCCCCTTTCCAACCTGAGTTGGACCAACAATATGATGCTAATATCTTTGAAGAGTAGGAAGAAGAATTAGCTGGTGACTCCGTCATTGGTTACCTAAATTATCAAGATGAACCCAAAAGCAAGGGGAATGTAGCTGAGGGATCATATGCCATATTCACTCGATCCCAGAATCAGTCAGCTTGACAAGCTAATAAAGAGAAGATAGAGGAGCAACCTTAGCCAACAGTTTCAATTGCTAAGTGGGGAACCACTGTGCCCTTCCAACTAAAGGACCCGATGACTATTGAAAAGGTACGTACCCCAAGCATCTCTACACCCTCTACTTCAACTTCGCAAACCAGCCCTCCCCCTCCCAAAAACTAAAAGAGTGAACTCCCATCCTCTGTGCCTAGTCCAATTCAGACATTTGACATAATTGAGCATGTCAAAAAGACTAAAATTCAAATGTCTGAATTTGAATTTCTACAAGCCCATCCTGACCAGTTGGATAGGTTGGAAGAATGTGTGAAAGGTACAGCCATCCCTATAGGACAAGAAATTTTGAGGGTAACTCATGATCCCCCAAAGAATGTATCCACTCAAAATAATCTTGTCGTGACTCCTCCAGTTGCTCTTGAGAAAATAAAACCTTTTTATGTTTCCCTGTTAATAAATGATCACAAGCTAGCAACTGCATCATCAATTCTGGTGCATCTAACAATGTCATGCCTGCTAAAGAGGCAGAATCTCTTGGTCTCACATTAACTAAAACATTTGGGAGATGCTTCTCCATGGAAAACAAGCAATTCCCACTCCTTGGTCAGATCAAAGATGCCCAATTTGCATTTACAGTGTTCCCTAACAAGAAGATCAAGATGACAGTTTTGGTAGCTGACATCCCAGCTTCATATGGCATTTTGCTTGGATGGAACTTTTGTAAGGATGTCAGAGGAGAATTAAGCATGGAATTGTCCCAGGTAAGAATCCCTGTGAAAGGCGTGATGCAAAGGTTGCTTCCTGAGAGAGAGGCAAAGTACGTGGTCACCCAAACATTAGCCCTTGTGGCTCAAATTTTGTTTGAGTCCTCTGGCAAGGGTAATTATTTTTTGACCACAGAAGAGGTTCAAGAAGAGCCTATTAAAACCCTTGAGAATGCCAACCAAAAAATTGGTTCAGATGAAACAATGACAAGTGGGCCTGATAGTGCCAATCAGTGGCAGGTGTCAAATGAGGACAATCAAATCAGGTGCTGGATGGAACCAGAAGAGCAACCAATTATGGTAGCTAACCATTCTGCTATGCGTCATGATCAAGGAAAATAACTTTTTGCCAAGAAAACAAGGATTCATGGTTTTCGATCAAAAGACAAGTCTTGTTGTGGGGCAAGAGGAGAAAACAAAAGGGAAGGCACAAGAAATTGGTTTTTTGGTGGAGAGTTCCATTCACACATCATCAATTCTAGGGAGAAAATGGCCTCTTACTAGTTTATCAGGATAGAACACCATTGTCACTACCTCTTAGGGAGCAATGTCTGAAGTACTTCAATTTTTGAAGTATCGGATGAGTCACCCTATACATATGTATATTTGTATAGTCTTTTGCTTTGTTTTGTTCATTTTGTTTTCATTTGTGGAGCCTTTCTTTTTGGGTAGCATGACTCCGTAGCCCAATGGCACACTTTAAGGCACTGGACATTTTGGATTCTACTCCCTTCAATCAATTTTTACAATAGAAGGAAGTTCCCCAACTGGAGCCAGCTATTGTCCCCAAAAAATGCCACTCATTTTTGGGACAACCTACAATCAAAATTATCTATTCCCTTTTCAAAATTTGTCTTGGGTATTTAAATTCCTCATTTTTCAAGCTTCTCAGACATCTACGGACTCTTTCAAGGTTAGAGAAAACTATGGACTCTGCAGATATGTTTTTGTGGACTCAACATGCTTAAAGTTAGCATTAAGGGTCAAAGGCTTCTATAGGTGGTTTCAGTCAAAAGAATTAGTTTTTCAACACTTGGTCATTTTTTGGGTCTATTTCAGTGCCTTGGTTCGAACAGAGATCTCCATCGGCAAACACCAGTAGTAGGTTCAACAGTTCAAGTCAATACAAAGGTTCATCGGCTTTTGGTTCACTCCCCATCGGCGTGCACAATGATTGAACAAATGTTTAAGCCCCAAATTCCTTTAGAAATTTTGCTTGAAGTAATTCCTTCAGACAAAAATTCTGAAGGAATTTAGGCGCAACTATGCCAAGCCGGGTGGCCGAGCAGATACAAATTGCCCACAGACAATTTGTCCATAGAAATGCACAAGCCAAAGCCTCTGAAAAGTCCACAGACCGTCGAAGAAGCAAGGATGGATCCGACTGCCAACAAGGACCCAAGCATGACAGCCATGTAGATGTCAAGTTCAGCAGAATTCATCACGACTCCGCCCATGACAACCGTTTCCTCTTCTTCTATGCAAGAGCGGCAATTTTTGCTGCCCTTGCATCCTTCATGCAAGAGCAACTATTTTGGCTGCCCTTACACATTTTCCTACTCCTTAACGTGCACAGGCAGAAATTTTTACTGCCTATGCACAAGAACTTCTCTGATATGCAGGGGCGGCAATTTTTGCCACCCATGCATTCCTTCTCTCTTCTTCTCATGCACTTTTATCATGTAAAAGTGCATGCAATTTTGTAATGTGTAATTACATGTAAAAAATTTAGAAAAATATCTCAAAAGTCAAAGATGAGTCATCTTTGACTAAGATATTTTTTGTATTTTATTATTTTTTAGTTTTTGAAGATTTCTACCTATATATAGTGGAGACCTCTTTTGTAAATAGATCTTGGATAATAGAGAGCAAAAACTCTGCCGAAATTGAAATACTTTTTGAGACTTTGTGCTCAAACTTGTAAATCATATTTTGTTAAATGAATGAGAAGCAGGTTTATTTCAGACTTTGTGTTGAAATTATCTGTGTTATTTAGGAAATAGTTCTTATGTTCATTTTCCTGGTAATATTTTGTTTATCTAATTTAATAAGCAAAGTGGGTGTGTTAATATTATCTAAGAACATTTTTAAAAGGTAGAAGATAGACTTTGAGCTATTTTTATCTTTATGATTCAGTTATCTTTTGTAGTTTCAGGTGAAGACTTTGTGCTTCATTTCATTCTAAGGTTATGCTTCTTCCGAATCGGTGAAGGAGGCTACGGAAGACTTTGAACTTACGTGAGTTTCTTTGTGAACTTTTGTTATTTACTTCAGGTGATTTCCTGCTCTACGTTGGATACCGTTCTTAAAAGAAGAGGAATGTGTTTGGCCCATAACCAAGATTTCTCCCTCTTGCTCCTTGTACATCACCTCTAAAAAAAGAGAGGTGGATGTTATTATACCACCCCATGTGTTACTTTCTCCTTAATTATATATATATATATATAGCATATAAATATTCCTAGGGAACCTCCCCTTGATGAGAAGAGAGATTTACTTCATCCAGATCCAGTAAACCCACACTTTTCATGGTGTAAATCTCCCTATGCTGTGGTTGATATACTCATTTTGTCATCAGTTAGTTGATGACAAAATATACACCCAACCTCAAGTTTTTGGGGAATCGAATGTACAGTTTGAAACCTCAAGTTTTAGATTGAAGCAGTCCCTACCCTTATCCACAACATAATCTGGTGACTCCGTTCCATGTCTTACCCATTATCATTATAGCCTTACCATCTCTATTATATTATCTGGTCTACAAAACCAGAGCCACTAGGAAGAACGTGCATTTTGAAGCCTCAAGCTTCAACTTGAAGCAATGTTGGTCCCTTTCTCATTTAAAATCTGGCAACTCCACGCTACACAAGAAGCCAGAGATCTAAGGGTGTTTTTGACCCCATGTTTGAGTTGGTGCAACAGAGCAATTCTGATCTGTTTCCTCCACCGCCTTTCCTCTAATGATCTAGGAGTCTTCCTCCTGACCTTGTCAGGTCACCAACACAAGGTAGAGCTTCTTTTCCTGTTGTTAATAGTGCCCTACCTATTAACACTCCACCCAAATTTATTGTCTCACCATTTAATCATCTTAATATAATGGCTTAAGGCCCGTGCGGCAATTTTTTTGGTCTTCTTAATTTGACCTCACCCTTGCATGAACTACCTCGTAGTTCTAGGAAAAATTTTCCCAAGTTTTTGGATGACGAGAAGGTTCATCCTGATGAGCATATTGCCGCTTTCTCCATAGCATGCGGTGTAATCAGTGTGGAATTCGAGGATGTAGTAGTGAGACTTTTTGTAGAAACTCTATAAGGCGCTATCATGAATTGGTTCTACCACCTTCAAGCTCAAACTATAACTAACTGGAATACACTAAAGTCCATATTTGAAGCCAGATTTAAACTTGCTGAAGATGCACATGCCTTGTTAGCTCAGCTAACATAGATGAAAAAAGAATCCCAGGAACCCATGAGGGATTTCATAGCCAAATTCAACAAGTTAAGAAACCGGATTCCAACTGTTGCTCGACCCATGCCAGAGAATCTCAAATGCTTTTTTATCAACTCGCAGCTTCCTGAAGTAAGTTTTCTATTGAGGTGAGTTGGCCCTATGGATCTAGTATTGGCTCAAAATTTGGCTACTAAAATTGAGGATGATCTCATCCTGGCAAGTAAGATCTGAAAAGACCCTGGTAAAAATAGATTCTCTTCATCTACTGAAAGATCTTTTATAAGCACTATAGATCTTATGGTGCAAAAATTGACAAATGAATTGATAGCTTTGAAGAGACAAATGGCCCAAGTTATGTCTGCTTCTCCTAATTGGGATATGCTAAGGAGGACATTTTAGAATCAAGCATTCTAAGGCAATGCTGCTAGGAATCAAGGGCAGCCAAATCGTCTTCCTCCCCCACACACCCTTGAAGCCCCTCTAACCAACTCAGCAGTTGGATATCTAGAAATAGAACACGCTTCCCCTTTCCAACCTGAGTTGGACCAATAATATGTTGCTAATCTCTTTGAAGAGCAGGAAGAAGAATTAGCTGGAGACTCTGTCATTGATTACCTAAATTATCAAGATGAACCTAGAAGCAAGGGGAATGTAGCTGAGGGGTCATATGTCGTATTCACTCGATCCTAGAATCAGTCAGCTCGACAAGCTGATAAAGAGAAGATAGAGGAGCATCCTAGGCTAATAGTTTCAATTTCTAAGCGGGGAACCACTGTGCCTTTCCAACCAAAGGACCTGATGACTATTGAAAAGGTACATACCCCAAGCATCTCTGCACCCTCTACTTCAACTTCGCAAACCAGCCCTCCCCCTCCCAAAAACCAAAAGAGTGAACTCCCATCCTCTGTGCCTAGTCCAATTCAAACATTTGACATAATTGAGCATGTCAAAAAGACTAAAATTCAAATGTCTAAATTTGAATTTCTACAAGCCTATCCTGAACAGTTGGATAGGTTGGTGGAATGTGTGAAAGGTACAGTTGTCCCTGCAGGACAAGAAATTCTGAGGGTAACTCATGATCCCCCAAAGAATGTATCCACTCAGAATAATCTTGTCATGAATCCTCCAGTTGCTCTCGAGAAAATAGAACCTTTCTATGTTTCCCTATTAATAAATGATCACAAGTTGAGCAACTGCATCATCGATTCTGGTGCATCTGACAATGTCATGCCTATTAAAGTGGCAAAATATCTTATTCTCACATTGACTAAAACATTTGGGAGATGCTTCTCCATGGAAAACAAGCAAGTCCCACTCCTTGGTCAAATCAAAGATGCCCAATTTGCATTTGCAGTGTTCTCTAACAAGAAGATCAAGATGATAGTTCTGGTAGCTAACATCCCAGCTTCATATGGCATTTTGCTTGGACGAAACTTCTATAAGGATGTTGGAGGAGAATTGAGCATGGAATTGTCCCAGGCAAGAATCCCTATGAAAGGTGTGATGCAAAGGTTACTTCCTGAGAGAGGCAAAGTACGTGGTCACCCAAATGTCAGCCCCTACGGCTCAAATTTTGTTTGAGTCCTCTGGCAAGGGTAATTATTTTCTGACCATAGAAGAGGTTCATGAAGAGCCTATTAAAACCCTTGAGAATGCCAACTAAAAAATTGGTTAAGATGAAACAACGACAAGTGGGCCTGATAGTGCCAATCAGTGGCAGGTGTCAAATGAGGACAATCAAATCAGGTGCTGGATGGAACCAGAAGAGCAACCAATTATGGTAGCTGACCATGCTGTTGCACATCATGATCAAGGAAAAGAACTCTTTGCCAAGAAAATAAGGATTCATGGTTTTCATATCAAAAGACAAGTCTTGCTGTGGGGCAAGAGGAGAAAACAAAAGGGAAGGCACAGGAAATTGGTTTTTTGGTGGAGAGTTCCATTCACACATCATCAATTCTGGGGAGAAAATGGCCTCTTACTAGTTTATCAGGATAAAGCACCATTGTCACTACCTCTTGGAGAGCAGCATCTGAAGTACTTCAATTCTTGAAGTATCGGATGAGTCACCCTATATATATGTATATTTGTATAGTCTTTTGCTTTATTTTGTTCATTTTGTTTTCATTTTTGGAGCCTTTCTTTTTGGGTAGCATGACTCCGTATCCCAATGGCACACTTCAAGGCACTAGAGATTCTAGATTCTACTCCCTTCAATTGATTTTTGCAATAGAAGGAAGTTCCCCAACTGGAGCCAGCTGTTGTCCCCAAAAAATGCCACTCATTTTTGGGACAACCTACAATCAAAATTGTCTCTTCCCTTTTCAAAATTTGTCCTGGGCATTTAAATTCCTCATTTTTCAAGCTTCTCAAAAATCTACGGACTCTTTCAAGGTTAGAGAAAACTATGGACTCTACAGATATGTTTTTGCGGACTCAACATGCTTGAAGTTAGCATTCAGGGTCAAAGGCTTCTGTAGGTGGGTTCAGTCAAAAGAATTAGTTTTTCAACACTTAGTCATTTTTTGAGACTGTTTCAGTGCCTTGGTTCAAATAGAGATATCCATCGGTAAACACCAGCAGCAGGTTCAACGGTTCAAGTCAATACAAAGGTTCATCGGCTTTTGGTTCACTCCCCATCGGCGCGCGTAATGATTGAACAAATGTTTAAGCCTCAAATTCCTTCAAAAATTTTGCTCGAAGTAATTCCTTCAGACAAAAAGTTTGAAGGAATTCAGGTGCAACTATGCCAAGCCAGGTGGTCGGGCAAATACAAATTGCTCGCGGATAATTTGTCCACAGAAATGCACAAGCCAAAGCCCGTGAAAAGTCTACAGACCATCGAAGAAGCAAGGATGGATCTGAATACCAACAAGGACCCAAGCACGATGGCCGTGTAGATGTCAAGTTCAGCGAAATTTGTCATGACTCCGATCGTGACAACTGTTTCCTCTTCTTCTATGCAAGAGCGGCAATTTTTTCTGCCCTTGCATCCTTCATGCAAGAGTGGCAATTTTTGCTGCCCTTACACGTTCGCCTACTCCTTGATGTGCACAAGTGGTAATTTTTTCCGCCTATGCACAAGAACTTCTCTGATATGCAGGGGTGGTAATTTTTTCCACCCATGCATTCCTTCTCTCTTCTTCTCATGCACTTTTGTCATGTAAAAGTGCATGCAATTTTGTAATGTGTAATTACATGTAAAAAATTTGGAAAAATATCTCAAAAGTCAAAGATGAGTCATCTTTGACTAAGATATTTTTTGTATTTTATTATTTTCTAGTTTTTGAAGGTTTCTACCTATATATAATGGAGACCTCTTTTGTAAATAGATCTTGGATAATAGAGAGCAAAAACTCTGCCGAAATTGAAGTACTTTTTGAGACTTTGTGCTCAAACTTGTAAATTATATTTTGTTAAATGAATGAGAAGCAGGTTTATTTCAGACTTTGTGTTGAAATTATCTGTGTTATTTAGGAAATAGTTCTTATGTTCATTTTCCTGGTAATATCTTGTTTATCTGATTTAATAAGCAAAGTGGGTGTGTTAATATTATCTAAGAACGTTTCTAAAATGTAGAAGATAGACTTTGAGCTATTTTTATCTTTATGATTCAGTTATCTTTTGTAGTTTTAGGTGAAGACTTTGTGCTTCATTTCATTCTATGGTTACGCTTGTTTTGAATCAGTGAAGGAGGCTACAAAAGACTTTGAGCTTACGTGAGTTTCTTTGTGAACTTTTGTTATTTACTTCAGGTGATTTCTTGCTCTATGTTGGATACCGTTCCTGAAAGAAGAGGAATGTTGTTGGCCCATGACCAAGATTTCTCCCTCTTGCTCTTTGTACATCACCTCTGATAAAAGAGAGGTAGATGCTGTTATACCACCCCATGTGTTACTTTTTGCTTAATTATATATATATATATATATCCAATAGATAAGTATTCCTAGGGAACCTCCCCTTGATGAGAGGAGAGATTTACCTCATCCAGATCTAGTAAACCCACACTTTTCATGGTGTAAATCTCCCTATGCTATGGTTGATGTACCCATTTTGTCATCAGTTAGTTGACGACAAAATATTCACCCAACACTTCTCAATAGGTATATAATTATGTTCATAGGCTACGAATGTGCAGCTTAAATAATAAACTACATGTTTCTTACCATAATAATCATGTTGAGTTAAAAGTGCCCCTAGTGCATATTATATGGTTAATATATAAAGAAGTAGTGGCCTTCCTTGTGTTAGAGGTCATAATACTGGTGGATAGGCCAAGTATCTTTGAATCTTTGAAAATTCTATCTAACAATCTTCATACCACTAAAATACTACCCCTTTCTTTAAGATATGAGTAAATGGGTGGCACTTATCTACCAATTGAGAAATGAACCTACGTATAGACTGGACCTTTCCTTGTAGGCCTCATAACTATTTAAGATTATTTGGTGGAGGCATTTCCATAATAGCAGTGACCTTTGTAGGGTCGACCTCAATCCCTCATTGTGATATAATGAACCTTAGAAATTTTCCTGATGTGACTCTAAAAACACATTTCTTAGGATTCAAATGGACTTTATATGCATGAAGCCTCTCAAATATTCTTTGTATAATGTTAGGGTGTCTATTTATTGTTCTTGATTTGGCTAGTATATCATCAACATAGTCCTGAATAATGTCATGGAAGATGATAGTCATTACATGCTAGTATGTAGATCTAGCATTCTTCAAACCAAATGGCATGACTTGGTAGCATAATGTCCCCCATTAAGTGGTGAACATGGTCTTATGTTGATCTTTAGGGGCTATCTTTATCTGATTGTAATAAAAAAATCCATCCATTAAGGACAACATCTCATACCCAGCAGTTGAGTTAATAATCAAGTCAATGTTGGGTAGAGGAAAATCATCTTTGGGGCATGCTTTGTTGATATCATGAAAATCAGTACAAACACATATGCTTGGGGTCTTTTTAGTTACTATCACTATGTTAGAAATACATTGAAAGTAGTCCAGTGGTTTGATAAAATTGGCTCTTAACAACTTTTCCAACTTGCCCTTAACTAAAAGGGAGATGCGTGGATGCATATTTCTCAGCTTTTTCTTGATTGGTTTAACATTAGGGTAAACAACAAGGTGATGCAAAACTAAATTTGGATCCAAGCCTGGCATGTTAGAATATGCCCATGAAAAGATGTCTATATAATCCTTAAGAATGGATATAATATGTTCATGTTCTTCTTCAGTAAGGGAAGCCCCAAGATAAACATTTTTGGGATCCTCATGGGTTCCCAAATTCACTTATGTTATGCTCTCCATAAGGAGTGTGGATCCATCTTCTAGAATTGTATGCAATGTATGGTCATGATCTTTTTTTCTACTATATCTTCTTGTTGTTCCTCCCAAAGATATGGAGAATATGAAGAATCAAAATATACCTTCTCAAGTAAAGGCCAATTGGCAAAGACCTCTCGAAACTCAAGAGCAATATGCTCAAATATTTGATGTTGTTCTGAAGAGATGCTTGTACTAGATATATAACTTGGGCTAGATGGACATTTTATGTTCTGAGGGGATGAGAAAAATTTCCCACCTAGGAGTGCCTGAAATAGGTTTTCACTCAAAGGCTTGTCTTTTTCTTTACTTTTTCCTTGATCAACAAGTACCTCAAAGAGGTTTTCACCTGAAGATCTTGATGTTTGTTCTTTACTATGACCAAGAAAGTTTGTCTGCTCTCCAAAGTAGGTAGAAGAATTCAATGAAAAATCAAAACCCTCCTTATGATCCCCAATGGGGAATGAATCTCGTAGGCCCATGTATTTTTTAATTGATTATTTATTTTAAAACTCATCGAGGCATATGACCAAATTTTGCTAATCCCAATCTATGAGTTCAAGATGAAAAAGGCATAGGTTAAAGTGAGGGTTTGCTTTAGGATGGGAAGTACAAATGGTAAAGGTATAATGTCCTAATTCAGGAAGGGAAGCACCACTAGGATGGGTTTTTGCTTTAGGATGGAAAGCTCTAATAGGTGTTATGGTTAATATGGCATTTGATTTAAACAAATCTGAATCAACAAGCTCATCGAAAAGGCTATAATGGGAGATTGTGTCATTGATAGGAGTCTCATTACTAGTCACTTTGGAAGAGTCAATACCAAATGTTATGAGGTCATTCTCTAGTGGTTTAAATCTGAGACCATGATTCCAATTAACAACTCCAGTTGATAAGGGTTCTAAAATTCCTTACGTCTATGGGCCAGGACCTTTCCCTGTATAGTCAAGATGATCCATTATCCTACTAGGGATAGGATACTTTAGATTTTACAAATAATTCACAAGGCCTTCAAAATATAGCCAATCTCCCTCAGTAAAAGCCTCCTGATCTTTCTTTGGTGCAATTAGAGGTACAAAAACCATATGAGGTTTTGGTTGCTTCTTCTTTGGTTGCCAAATCTGATCGGGTCTATTAGGAGTCTAGGAAGTTTTAGGCTTACCAAATGTCTTATGGGATTTTGGTAATTTTATAGTATGGAGGATGTCATTTAGATGGTATGTGGAAATGCCTGCATCTCTAATAATCACATGTTTGGCTAGAGCTGTAGAAAATGGATCAGTTAAAGTGGAGGCTAGATCACTAGGATCTATATAATTAGATGGAGATGGATGGGAAATGATATCTTTGTTCTTATTGGTAATGAATTTAGAACCTAATAATTAGTTATAATTACAAAACTCTACTTTAAGATGTTTGCAGTATTTGTATGGCTGTTGATCAGTGGGAATAGTAACCTCAATCCCATCATGGGGAAACTTAAGGCATTGGTGAAGAGTAGATGGAACTACCTATAGGATTTAAGGATGACCAAGAAGTATGTTATAAGGAAGATCAATAGCCATAATATGTAATAATGTGTGATGAGAAATAGACCCAACCATGACTAGAAACTAAATTATATTAGATGACTCCCTCTCAGCATTGTATTAATCCTTGATTGTAATAGTCTCTGGTTGAATGTCTTTATCCATGTAACCCAATCATCACACCAATTTAATAGATATGATTTTCAACCCTAAACCATTATCTATAAGAACTTGCTTGATCTTATGATCTGCAATTATTATCTCAATGTATAGTGGGTTATTGTGGTTTGGGCCAAGGATGGACATGTCCTTTTGATCAAATGTGATTTGTCAAAATGAAGACAAATGTCCAACTAATTTTTGGAATTGATCAAGGTTCATATCATTAGGCATAATATACTCTTGTAAAATTTTTTTGAAATGGTTCTATGGACATCGGATGCCCATAAGAGTTATAATATGGAAATTAATGTAGGGGTTTTATCTAATTGATTCATTATACTATAAGGCCTTTGAATTGTGGATTGAACTAGTTTAGTCTTTGTTGGGATAGTATTTAGAATTGGAGCCATTGGCAAAATGTTCTCATTGGGTTTATGGAAAGAAGTGGGTGAAGGGCCCTAGATGGTAACTCAAAGGGATTTAGTTGTGACTACACAACCTAGAGGTGGCAAGGAGTTATTATAATTAGAAGAGTGAGGCAAAGGGCCTTGGATGGTGATTCATGGGTGATTAATGGTATTGCTATAATTTTGGGTCAGTGAAGAGCATTTATAATTATAATAATGGTATTGTTGTTCAGGATTAGTAACCTATGCAAATGGAGTAGTAACATGATGATGCAAACTCGACATGGTATGATTAAGGGGAGAGGGTGCTAACCTAATAATGATGGGTCTCATGTTGTGAAGAACATGATATTGGCCATGCAACATTACAATAATAGTGGTAATGTGGGTTATATAAATGCATCCCATAGTGTTATTATAGTTATAAGGTACATTGTTATAAGCCACATTATTAGTGTGGGCATTATGATCTTGATTATGCTCATTAAGATTCTAACCTTGTTGTTGGTTTTGATTCTACCTCTATCCTTAATTGTGACCATTTTGATTATTCCTTGGTGGTGGTGGATCATATCAAGGAAAGGGATCTTTGTAGATTCCCATATCTTGATTTGTGTCCTGATTAGGGGCCAACTTAATTTCCATCTCATAATTTTCAATAAAGTCCTCAATAATATTTTGTAATTGAATGCAATGATATGCACCATGACCAGAAACATGATGAAAGTTACACCATTAATTCTCTTTGTACCAGTCTAGTTTTGGTTGATTTTGAGGAATGGCCTTGATACTAGCCATATAATTAAATTATCTACAATGAGATTTTGTAGCACTGTTTCAACCGATTCTCCTAACTTAATAAAGAATCTAAAATTGTTATGAAATGTCCTTCATATAGGTTGTCTTTGCAAAGTAGGTAGTGGATTTGGGGGAGTTAATTGTACATTTAAAGGAGGAATAGCCTATAACATTTGTACATGTCTTATTTCTATCACCCCATTCTAATAATGTTCTTATTTTTGCTAAAGCCCTTAGGATTATCCTATGTAACTATTTGAGGAGCTAGTGATTTAGTCTGATTAGATGTTTGTCCTTGCAAAAAAATCTTAACAAGGACCCTAGAAATAAGAGCCTTCTAAATATGTACTCCTTTTTTAATAATTTTTTCAAATGAGTTAGCACAAGCTAATCATATATTATGCACAACTTCAGGATGCAAATTCCATGCAAAGATATCAGCCAACTATTTGTCTATTAAATTATGTTGAAAGTGACCTACCAATGCTCTCCACCTTTCTAGATATGCAACAAAACTTTCACCATCACGTTGCTTGTCTTTGCATAAGTCAACAATGGTCAATTAATATTCTATGTTATATGAGAAATGGTTAACATTTTTTTTTGATAAGTCATCCCTATCTACAATTGATCACTTGGGTAGTTTAAGTAGCCAATCAAGAGCTTGTCCTACTAAACTTCATGGAAATATATGTAGTAATTACTTGCTACTATAAGCAACCTCTTGACATAGGATGAAGAATGATTATATGTGTTCACACAAATCTCCTTTCCCTTGTATTTGTCAAATTTGGGTGCCTCAAAATGAGGTGAAAAGGGGTTTTGGAGAATAGATAAGTTGAATGGATATGGGCATATCTCATCAAATTTTTACTTTTTAACTCTATTATTCATTTCCAATATTTAGACAATTTCCTTCATAGATTTCCATTATTTCATGTTTGGTGCATTTGGGATTGGATAAGAAGCTATTGGGGTGGAATGTGCCCCTGGTTTTGTTATTATTAGGGTAGAATGTTCTCCTAATTTTTTTGTTATTAGGGTGGAATGTACCCCTAGTTTTTTTGCTATTGGGGTGGAATGTGGCCCTGGTTTTGTTGTTATTGGGGTGGAATGTGCCCCTAATTTTTTTGCTATTGGAGTGGAATGTGCCCCTAGTTTATTTGCTATTGGGGTGGAATGTGTCCCTAGTTTTATTACTATTGGGGTGGAATGTGCCCCTAATTTTTTTGCTATTGGGGTGGAATGTGCCCTTAATTTTGGGTGGATCTATAGGGAGCATATACCTTTCAATCCATGATTTAGTTCTAATTTGATTCTTGAGTTAAGAACATAGGCCATTAATTTTTGGATTGGAAAACATTCCCTGAATTTGTTTATTTCACATATTGTTCATTTTAGAAATTTCTATGATTATTTACCAATATTTGGGTTGCTTGAAAAAACTAGCCAAATTGTCTTAAGGGATTTCCTCAATTCAAACTGATTGTTTGGGTTTCTAAGTTTGTACAGTAACAAGAGGTTCTTGATGATTAAAAAAAGTATGTTTCGTATCAAATGGAACATCTTGTAAGGTCTATTATGACTTTAACTATTCATTTAGATTCCCTTGGTCCACTATGGTAATGTTCTCATCTATTACTTGTTGCATACTTCCAACCATATCTTCATGTTCTTTCAAAGCATTATTGTGAATTGAAGTGGCAACTAGGGAGTCTATTAAGTCTATGACAAGTTGATCTACATATCATTGACTCATTATCTTGATCTTAGCTAGAAGATCTGGATTTGTGGGTTTCAACTCTATTTGTATTTCATTTACTTTTTTTGAGGAAGAAGGTACGTCTATTTGTGAAAAAGCTTGCTCTTGCCATCATTATTTTCCTTCTCTAACTAAGGCATGCAATTATTCTATAGGAAAATCAGAAGGTAGTCTAATACCTAATTCTATCAATCTAAGAAGGGATTCATCTTGATCTTATTGGGGTTGATATTCATTGTAATCATCTTTGAATTATACTATTGTAGGGATATCATCATAAATAATGGGGTTATCTTGACCATCATAAAATTGCTTATCCTCATAACTAAGGCTATAAGAGGCCCCACTATGAGTGAACCTTTGAGTCATGTCTAAAGGAGTTTTTATGTGTATTGACTAACTTTGGACCAATGTTTGACAACTAATCAAAGTATGATTTGGCTCTCTTTCAAACAAATAGCTGAGGTATCAATGAGACTATAAAAGGAGGGTGGTTTGAAACCACACATAATTTAGAAGATTTGGTTCATGAGTTTACTCAACCTTTTCTAAAGTTAAAATCATATAGATTAGAAGAGAGTAAGGTAACTCAAATACCAAAGGTGAAAAATAGTACACCAAAGCTTAAATCTTTGTGATACACCCACACTACAAAAGCTAGCTTCAAATTTGACAAGTTGACCCTATAAGTTTAGAGGAAATCTCTCTAGATTATGAAGAAGACAAAATAAATTAAGTAACTCAAGATGTAAAAACATGCGTGAATCACTAAGTATAAAGATAGGACCAAATAGGTAGCACAACATCTCCACATGATTCTAGTAGGATAAAATATGTTCTAAGACTCAAAGCATGAATGATATGCAAGATGACTTGAGTCCACCAAGATGATAATGTGATTTTGAGTCTTAATAAATTACTTTTAATCCAAATAGAAAATTGGACCCAAGTTAAAAAAAGTTTAGTGCAAAAATGGCAAACCCACTTTGATGCACCAACCTTTAGAACTCAGAAAGGTTCAATTTCGAATGTGGATTATAAATGAAGGATTTAAACAAATTAAGTAAAATATCTAGACTCAATTGGGCAGCATGACTATGCCAAAGTGGATGACATGACACAAAGGTTTTGATAACAATTTGAACAAGGAAAAGATGAATTTTCCATTTGGACAACATAACGCCTCCCTTGCTCAAGAAAATTGAGGATAATGTGTTTTGGTTAATTTCATTGAGTTAACAAGTAGTTTTAGACACAAATCAAGACCAAGAAAGATAATGACAAAAAAACAAATGGCTTAAGTCTAAACTCACAATGTATGGCAAAGTGGGGTCTACTAAACTAAGAAGGTTTCGATCATTCTAGGGGAATCAATTGCACAATAACTTTCACATCAAATGATGTAAAAGACAAGCATGCAAATTAGGTGACCACAACATTAACTAGTTGTAAAAATGTCTATCCTTTTTTATAACCACTACATCCTACTATTTTCTTAGTGTAGTGTGATGTCCAAATGTAGACATGTCCCATATGCAACTCTAAAGGAGTAAGTGAAGTCAATGCCAGGAGGTGAAACCCTGGGCTAAAGCTTCTCTAAAGAATTCATGAGAGGTAATGATGTTGCCATCACAAGCCAAGTTTGCATGAAAATAAAGAAATCATAAAATAGAAAGACTTTAGGGTCATTTTCAAGATCATCCAAACTTTGGCAAGTTTTTGGGGAGTGCTTTAGGAAACATTCTTTCTAAACCTTAGACTAGGCTATTTGCAATAGGAATGGTGCTTTTGATTCTAAGGGTTCTCTATAGGGGACAAATGGAAGATCATACATGCAACATTCCTCTTTTTGGAAAATAAAACATAAAAAAATAACTATTTCAAGCAAGAATTGACAAGTGTGTTCAATTTTAAACCCAAATGAAAGATTTGGTGGTGTTAATTTGACCCCTTGGTCTTAGTTGCAAAACTTTGAAAACATTCACCAAAACATCTAAATTCCTTGTTAAACATCCAAAAAAAGGTTCCTAATTAATTTTTAAGCATGCAAAGGTGATTTAAACATGTTTTGTGCAAATTTTAAACTTGGCCCTGCAACAAAATTATTAGCATGTCATTTAGCTTTGAAGCTCTTTTTAACTAGAAATAATGAACTTTGAAAACATAGCTCTTGAGTCAGTGTATTTCAAAAAAACACATAGTGACCGACATTGGTTACTACCATTGACATCAGTTATGGCTAACCAAAACCTAACCAATGTTGATTTTGTTGACTGATGTTGGTTAGGTTAGGTAACTGATGTCGATATTTCTACTGATGTCAATTACTATGTAAAAACTGTGGCAACCAAAAACAACAAAATAAAACTAGAAAATCAAATTTTAAGAGTTTTAAAGGCTTAAATAAATATTTTAAAGTTGTAAAAGGATCTCCTTCATGTGTATGATGCATCTTGTACCACTGAGCATGCCAAGATGTAGAGAGGATTACAAAGCAAGTTAGTCAAGCATTAGTCCATAAACATTGAAACATGCATAAATAACTAACTAAACAAGCATATCTATTCCTATGGGAATTATAAAGGATGAAAAGAAATAAATGAAAGAAAAAAACACAATATTACCTTCCCAAATGGATTCACCATACCCATGTGGCTCAAAAACATGTTCTCCCTTGATCAAGCATCTTTTTCTTTATCAACAATGGGGGTAAGATCCTCCAATGCCTCAAGAACACCCCATAAAACCTAGGCTCTTGATTGTAAATCACTAAACTAGCATATCAATGAAGCTTTGTGGAAACAATTTAGCATTATAACTTTGCAATATTCAAGCTTTGAATATATTTGAGCATAATAACCTTACACTAAAATAGATTAGAAATGATGTTCATGGCCTCTCTATTTATAGATTTTTGAGATTGGTTAGGATCAACCATGACCATACATCTCAAGATTGAGATGTGTTGCCATGGATAATCCTAATATTTGGAATTAAATCCATAAATATTCTCAACATAAATAAGCATTAAAGAGGCATGGGAGGCATTAACTAGGTATGGGTGACCCATAATCTTGATATTTTATGCACGTATGGCTTGATGGATACCACCCCATAGATGATGTCACTAGGTGATATAGATAATAAGAATCAATTTTCAAAAATAAATATTCAACAACTCTCATAGAAAATCCACTTAAGCTCTTGATTTGGATTGATTATCCTTAAACAATGTTAATCAACATTTGTGCAATTATTTGAAAATAGGCCCTCAATTAATCAAAATGGTCAAAAGGTTATATTATTGGGTCATAATTTGACTCGAGAAGAATTAGAAGATGACACAAGATGCGTTGGAATCATATTCCCATTTAGGATGTTGCCAACAATAAATAACAAAGGTACATGATGTGTACCAATAAATTAGAATAAAAGAGTGATCCAAAGCACTAAATGGTGAAATGGTCATTTTGACTTGAAATGATTTGATCAAATTTAGTTGGCCCATAAAATGCATTACACTATTTAGGGATATTTTGACCTAAATTGGTACTTGTAAATGACAAGTTGAAACCATTTAGGATATTTTATGGATTTTGACCTAAAATGTGCATTTGAGTGTAATTTGAGTAAGATTGATAATTTCAACACAAATGGTGTTAAGAATTAGATGTCTACACATATAATATTGAATCAACTACTAAAACTTGATCTAAATCTCCTCACTGAAGGTGCTCAAAGAACCCATAGAATGGAACCAAGGTCAAAAGGGTTGGGTAGGGAGGGTAAAAACAAGTTTGTTCAATAGGGAAGGTATGGTAGAATGGTATAGGGTATGGAAAAAACAAGAATGACTATATTATGGTATAATAAAAATGAGGCTCATAGATAATACTTCAGGTCTCTAAAGCAAAGTAATGCTTGAGGTGTATGATGTTCATCAACTCATAAAGTTCATCTCCATTTGGTGTAGCAAGCTTGTATGCTCCAAAACCATAATTTGTAACAATGATATAGGGACCTATCTAATTGGGTTTGAACTTTCCCTTCTTCTTCTTCTTCTAGGCCATGGTGTTTTTTTGAGAACAAGGTCCCCAAACTCAAAATCTCTATGTTTGACCCATTGGTTATAATAGACATAAAGTCTATTTTAGTATGCTTGAAGGTTATTGATGGCAGTCATGCATTTTTCATCAAGTAACTCTAGCTCTTGTAGGTGATATACTCGATATTCTTCATCATCTATGATGTGTTTCAATGAGATACATAGAGAAGGTAACTCAACCTCAATGGGAAGAATGGCCCATGTGTCATAAACTAGGGAATATAGAGAGGCACTGGTTAGATTATGATAACTAGTGTAATAAGCCTAGAGGGTACATAAGATTTGGGGGTGCCAATCATGGCCAACATCATTGACAATGTTTTTAAGGATGGTGATAATGGTTTAATTGGATGCTTCTACTTGGCTATTACCTTATGGGTAATATGCGATATAAAAATGTTGATTGATATTGTACTTGGTACAAAGAATTTTGACATCCTTATTTATAAATGATCCATTATTATTAGATATAATGTCAGATGGGATACCATAGAAGCAAATGAGATGATTAAAGATGAACACAAATCTATTTTCCAATCACATAAATGAGGGGTATATATTAAACCCACTTAGTAAAATATTTGGTAGTGGTAAAGATGTGTTTATGGACATCATATGAGGTAGGGTTAATTTTACCAATGAGATTGAGTCCCCATGTTGAAAATGGCCATGGTGTAAGCATCGGTTTTAGTGTTTTAGCTGAGGCATAAATTAGATTGGCATACCTTTGACATTTGTCACACTTTTTAATATAAACAGTTACATTTACTTCTATAGTTGGCCAATAATAATTGATACGTATGATTTTTTTGGCTAGAATGGCCCTACTGGTGTGGGTTACACATACTCCTTCATAAACTTACCATAATGCTAATGTTTCCCCTGTTGAATTTAAATAATGAAGTAGAGTTCCATCAAAGTTATGGCAATAAAGGGTAGTGCCTAATAAGGTATAACGTGAGGCTTGATGGGTAAATTCATTTTTTTATTTTCATGATATGTCAGATGGCATGATATGGTCATGAAAGTAGTTAAAGATGTTTGAATACCATATAGAACTAGGACCAATAATATCAATGATCATTGTGATGGTTGAAGGTTCATGATCTGATGCTAGAATATTTTCAATGAAGAATTGATATTCTTTTGGCTTGTCTATGTGGAAAATCAAAGAACCAATGGTGTCCATGGTATTCATTATTCTACTATTAGCCCTTGGTATGTGTTCAAACTATACGCTAGCAATATGTTGTTTGAGAGTATCAACCATGACCTTGTATGGTACCATCTTGTCATCTTTGGTCTAAAAGTAATCTATAACTTGATTGATGATTGATTGAGAATCACCATAAACTATAAGATGTTGTGTATTCCATTATACTACTTGGTAAATCCCTAAAATAAGTGCTTCATATTTGGCCATGTTGTTAGTATAAGAAAAGCAAATATGGAATTATTTAGGAATAAGATCCCCATGTGGTGTAATAAACAATAGGATTACCCTTGATCTATGCGATGTGAATGATCCATCAAAATACAGCTTCTAGTGTTTCTCTTCAAGAGGTTTTTTGATAATGGTCATGATGGAATCATCTAGGAATTGGAAAGTGAGGGGTTTAATGTCTACAAGGGGAGATTTAACAAGCTAATCTATAAGCACTTATCCCTTTATAGATTTTTGATTGACATAATCGATCTCAAACTCACTCAGAAGCATGATCCATTTATCCATGTGGCCATGTAAAGTTATCTTGGATAGTAGACACTTGAGTGGATATACTTTGGAAATAACTATGGTCTTGTTGTTAAACATGTAATTTCATAACTTTAGGCTAAAAATACCATAGCTAAATAATAATTTTTTATTGGTATATAGTTGTGTTCATTTTTGACCAGTGTACGACTTAGATAGTACATGACATGTTCTTTTCCCTTGTCATCATGTTGAGCTATAAGTGTTCCCAGGGCTTTATTTGTGGCAAAGAGGTACATTAGGAATGACTTTCCTAGCATTAATAGTAACACATTAGGTATATTGGCAAGATATTCTTTCAAGTGAGGAAAAGCTTTCTGGAATTCTTCATCCCAATTAAATGTGACACCTTTCTTCAATAAGTGTGTAAATAGATGGAATTTTTCAACTAATTGTGAAATGAATCACCTGATAGATTGAAACTTAACTCATAAACTATAAATTTACTTCAAATTAGAAGCTAGCGACATCTTAGTAATGTCATGTACTTTGGTAGGATCAACTTCACTTCTCTATGAGATATGATGAAGACCAATAATTTGCCTAAAGTGAAACCAAAGATGTAGTTATTAAGATTGAATCTGACCTTGTATTCATGAAACCTCTAAAAAATTATCCATAGTGTATTTGGATGATCGACACATGTCTTTGATTTATCCAATATGCTGTTAACATAGTATTTAATAATGTCATGCATTATATCATGAAATATGATGGTCATGGCTCTTTGGTATGTGGCCCCAACATTGTTGATATCAAATGTCATAACTTGATAAAAAAATGTTTCCCAAGGAGTGGTGAATGTTTTTTTATGTTGGTCTTCTAGTGATATCTAGATCTAGTTGTATCCTAAAAATCTATCCATAAGTGAAAGCATTTCATACCCCACTATGGAGTCAACTATCATGTCAATGTTTGGTAGAGGAAAATCATCCTTGGGGAATATATTGTTTATATATATGAAATCAATATAAATTTTGATTCCTTATGGTTTCTTACTAACTAGCACAACATTCAAGATCTACTTTAAATAGTTAATCAGTCAGATGCATCTCACTTCTAAGATATTTTCCAACTCTTTCTTTAGTATTATAGAAATACAATAATGCATCTTGCACAAATTATGATTTATAGGTTTGGCATCAAGATGTAAAATAAGGTGGTGTAAAACTAAGGCAAGGTCCAAACCTAGCATGTCTAAATAGGCCCAAGAAAAAATGTCAACAAATTCCCTTAAAAGGGCTGTAAAGATTTCATATTCCTCCTTAGTAAGGGACATGCCTAATTTGATCCATTTTGGGTCATATTGAGTCCCAATGTTGACTTATGTAGTGTCTTATATGAGGAGAGTTGAGCCATCTTATAAAATGGCTAACAATGATTTGAATTAGAAAGCAACTAAAAAATCCTCTGGTTAGACTAGTTCTTCAATATCGCCTAAACAAGATGAATCTAAATCTACCAATGGTAAGGATGGCCACGTTAAAAACACTATTGGAAATTTTTGGGTAATTCAATCAAAGGAATTTTATTCTATATAACTAAACTCATACCCAAAATCAAGTTCATTATTGCTGGTTTCTTGAGCCTTTATTGAGGAAAGATGAACACCCCCATCTAATGACACATAAAATAGGTTTTCACCAAAATAATAGACTTTCTCTTTACTTTTACCCTATTCCAAAAGAACCTCAAAGAGGTTTTCACTTTGGGACCCAATGTTTTAATATTTTATTTGTGGCTAAGGGTGTTCACCCATTCTCCAAAATAGGTTGGAGGATCTAGTTTGATAAACAACCTATGTTTATGGTTTCTCAACAGAACATTATCTCTTAGGCCTATAAAATCAAAAAAGGCCTCATCATTTTCAAATTAATCTATAGGCACTGTGGATTTTTATTGGTCTCAATATATAGGTTGAGGGTGATATAAAGGAAGTGATTTATATCAGCTAATTGAGGTAATGGTGCAAATGGTATGGGTGGTAAATAAGTTGGTATTAGAAAGGTCTTCATAAATACTATGATTAGACTCTACTTTGTTTCTAGCATCATCATCATTAGATGTTACTATTAGAATGCAAATAAGATATGTGGGGTCAACCCCATATAGTTTAAATCCAAGACCATAGGTTCCTTTATACCAAGTTATAGAAATTGACTCAAGATTTCCTTATTGATTAGGCCCAAGGCCTCGACCTTCATAAGCTTTATTTTCCATGATCTAGTTAGGAATGCAATACTTGGAAATTTATATAAATTAACCAATTTTTCATTGTAGAACTAGGATTCATTATTAGTAAGTGGGCCTTTTTCTTGGCAAGTGGTCGGTGTGAAAATGATAAGAGCTAGACTATGAATTTTGTCCTTTCCCTTTCATTACCATTCCATACAAGGTGGCTTGGTTTTAGGTCTTCTATAATACTTGGGGTTCTATGTAAGCTTGGCAATGTGAAGTGTGTCATGGGTCAAAAATTTCCTGGGCCATTGACTGAGATGGTAAAATTATTATACATTTCTAGAGAAGGCATATGAGAATGTGAATCAAGGCTATCTGGGTCTATACAATTAGTTTTGAGTAATTAAACAAGTATTTATTTGTCTTTGTCCTTTTTGGTAACTAGATCTAGGCCAAAGTAATAGTTGTAATTTTTATACTCAGCCTCTAAATGTTTACAATGTTCACAAGGTTATAAATCTCCATTGATGGTGACCTCCATGCCTGAGTGAGATAACTTAAGACACTAGTGAAATATTGATGGGATTGCATGAATTTAGTGTATCCAAGGTCTACCCAAAATAAATTGGTAAGATAGATATAAGTTTAACACATGGAAAAGTGTATCATGGGTCAAGGGCCTAATGATAACTAGCAAGCTTATAGTACCTTGTGATTCTCATTCTTCATTATCATAGGCCTTGATAATGATTATTTTCAATTGTAGATCAGTTTTTTTATATCCTAGATGCTTAATGAGCTTCAAAGACACAATATTTAAGCTTGATCCATTATCTATGAGGACATGTTTTAATTTTTGCTACATTATGACAACTTCAATGTACAATAAATTTTTATGAAGAGTTCAAAGGGAAGACATATCACTTTGGTTGAAGGTTAACTATTGTCCTGGGGCTAGATATCCAACCAAAGCTTGGAATTTGTCTGGTGTTATTTCATTGGGAACTTGGGAATGGCTTAGGACTTCTGTTAGGATTTTTTTTGGATAATAGATGTACATAACAAATATATAATAAAGATTTGTGTGGGTGTCTTTTGAATTTGTTCCATAATATCATATGGATTTTCCTTAATATTGGTATATGACTTATTCTTGGCCACAACAATAGGTTAGATTAGTTTTTTGGCATGGGGTTATGGTCCAAGAATGGTAATATTTGACCACTAAGTTATGATTGCACAATTGGGATTGGATACATGACCATTGTTTTTAGAAAACAATGATGGAGGTGGGCCATATAGGATAAGTCTTGATTGTTGGTGCACTTAGTTGTGGCCATGGGGAAATGATGAGTTATTAGTATAAGGTTTTAAAATAGTAATCCCTATTTGTTGTTGTGCTTATTTGTAGTCCCAAGTTAATGAAGGATTACTAACATAACTGGGTTAATTGGAATTATTTAGAAATGGTCATGTTCTATTAGCACTCAGTTTAGGATTAATGGTGCTGGTTGAAATGTGACCTCCCACAATATGACACACAACTTTGGTATAGTCATGTGAAATTACGTGGTAAGTATTTTGGTTATTAGAATCATTTTGGCCTTGGTTTTTCCCACTTAGTTGATGTTATTTTTGATACTACTGGAATGTCTATTGACATCATTTTTCTATCCTTCATTGTTGTTATTATTGATTATTATTATTATGTTGTAGAAAAGGGTTTTGATAGATACCCAAGTTTTAATTAGATGTATATACTCTATTATCCAATGTAATCTCCTCATTTTCCAACATATTTTTAGTGAGGTGTTTTATCTACACACAATAGTGTAGATTATGTCCATGAACATGATGGCATTCATAGACCTCATTTTCTTAGTACCAATCCAGATATAGAATACCCTCATGATAATGCTTTAGTATTGTCCTATTAATCATGTTAGTTATCACTAGATTATGAAACATGACTTCTATAGGCTATCCAAGGTCACATAAGACCCGATGAATAGGGGAATGTTTTTTTGGAGGAGGGGTTTGCAAAGGTAATGGTTGATGCATTTATGGATCAAGTCTAGGTTGTTATAAATACTACACTTGTTGAATGGGTTATTGGTGAAGAGTAAGTTGCATTTATGATACAGGTTGAGTAGATAATGTTTGCACCATTTAGACATGGTACGACTCAGTTACTCTATTTCTAATAAAATTCTTATTACAGTTAATTTTCTTGGATTTATCATAATCACTAGCTTGGGCTAGTTTCAATACTTATGCTTAGACTTGGATTGGGTTTTAATTTTATCCTATTCCTTGGTTTTGGTTTTGATTTTGTTTTGAGGACATGAGCTTGATAATCCATTTTTTAAAAAGGGAATTTTTAATTAGAAAGCCTTTATCTATGATCTATTTGAAAGTATGTTCACATTTAAGCTCCAAATGATAGGATATCTCACTGTGCAAATTTTTGGTAAACACAATAGCTAATTGCTTATATGGTAAACTATGGGTGAAGCAACTAGTAATCACTCTCCATCTCTATAGACAGATTTCAAAGATTTCACCATTTTTCTGCTTGTCCTGAGTCAAATATATCAATAAAATATCATGTTTGATATTTTAGGAGAAATGCTACACAAATTTGTTTGATAGGTCATCAAAATTAGATATAGAGTTCTTTAGTAATTTAAGGAACCACTCCAAAGCCTATCCTACTAGACTTTGGGGAAATAATAGGAGTAAATAAATATCACTATAAGCCATCATATGGAAAATAAAAAATAATTATGTTAAATGGTCCTTAGGGTATCCTTTACCTTTTCATTTATCAAACTTCTTTGGTTCATACCCTATGAGAAATCCTATCTATAGATACTCCATATTAAATGGGTATGAACACATGTCATCTAATTTTAACTCATTATTATGTTTCCCTAATTAAATGGTGCTAATTTCATCCTTTATTTATTGTATTTGAGGTAAATTTTACTAGTGAATATTCATTAATTCATGAATATTCATTAATTCATGAATATTCATTAATTCATGAATATTCCAATTTTTTAGATTTTGGTTTTGGTAAATTTTTAGGGTAGGTAGATAGGACTAGATCACTAAAATTTTAGGGATATAAACTATTTTGGGGATCATCTCACAAACATTATACAACGTTATCTAAAAAAGTAGTTTAATTCACCATATATATGTATGTATGTATTTACCCTATGATATAAATTATTTTGGGGGTCCAATAGAGTCATTTGACATAACCATTTAACAGAGCCATTTGGCCCAACCATTCAGTAGAGTTATTTGGCCTAGTTAGTTGGCAAAGCCATTTGATAGAGCTATTTGACGCTACCACTTAGTCAATCTATTTAAACCTACCATTTAGTCCATCTATTTTACCTTGCCATTCATTTAATACATTTGACTTTACCATTTGGCCTAGCCATTCGATAGAGCCTTTCAACCCAACCATTTGATAGAGACATTCGGCCTAACCATTTGACCCTATCATTCGATCGAGCCATTAGAAGCTACCATTTAGACCAGTCATTCAACTTTGAGAAGACATAAATCATTGTGTAAAAAATTAAAACCTATGTTATCAAAACCTTGATTGCATAGAAAACTTAGAAAGTGAAAAAAACATTTGGACTTGTCAATTCGCCAAGGCTACAAATCAAATTCACCTAAATAAATCTAATGGGGTTGTAGATATGGGATCTTAAAATTTACCCTAGTTATATTTATTATGCCCAAAAACTAGATGGAACATTTGGCTAAGATATAGGAATGGTTGGTTATGGAATGTTGGTTTGATGAGTGAACTGACCAAGAATATGCATCCACAAATTAGGATGTGGTTATTGAAATTACACATATTTTTGTGTTATATTTTGAATTGGATTTAGTATATAGGCATGGTTTTGAGGGAATTTAGGCTAATATGGAATTATATGGCTTGATGTAAAATAATGTTCCTATTGAGGTTGAGTAGGGACTTGTTACCAACTAGTCAAACCTAGCTGAATAAGGGGAACTAGTTTTTGACCAAGGCCCTATCTTTGGATTTATGGCATGTTCTAAATAAAAGGTAACTATTACCTAATTGGTACTTGTTGGATAGGGGTATCTCTTTATTACATGAACACTAGTTTTGAATTAGATGCTTGTTATATGTTCAACATTTGTCATTGACCAATAAATATACGTTAGTGATTAGACAATGTTTATAATTATATAGGTATATTAGTTTGTGATTGTTGAAGTATACTTATCACTACCTATCGAGGTAGAATATTTGTTTCCCCTATTAAGGTGTCATAATATTTTTCATCTAATATGGTGGTATATTAGATTGTGTTTATTTTTATGGAATGTTAGTCATCACATATTGAGGTGGAATAACATTCATCACTTTTTGTTGAGGTAAAGCACTAGTCAGTGTTTGATTACTTAATCCATGTGTTTGTGTACTTGACAAAGTAGCTAGTTGAATATTAGATGTAACTTGTTATGGTTTGTATATATTATTTTCTAACCCCTACTATTATGAACCACTCATGGTATTAACTAAAGGCACTTATTTTTGTGAACTAGTTATTGGTGTAGTTAAACCACTTTGGCTTGGATTGGAAGATACTTGCATGTTATCCACCATGTTTGGGACATTGTTCTACATATAAGAAATAGTCACTTTTTCAATAGATGGAACATTATACATGTCACCAAATAAATTTATTTGCAAAAATTGGTTTATATCCAAATTATCTTGACCTTTAAACTCAATTAATACTCTTGTTGAAGGAACTAGTTCTATGAATGGAGCATTTGACATGGCCATGGTATTAAAATTGCACAATAGATTCAAATAGGTTTTATATGCTTGTTACATTTGTATAAATTGGTCCTCCATTAGGCCCTTTGTTTTTACAAGCATATTTGGGTCTTGATATGAAATTAACATGAGCGCTTGAGGATGGCTAGTAGAGGCATGTTCAATGGTTTGTTTATAAGGCATGTTGAGAGGAAATCTAATTAGACTAGGAAAATTTTCATGGGGGAAATCTACTATAAAATTGGCCCCTACCTCTGTAACTCTAACTAAAGCCTCATCCTTGTATTCAAATAAGTGATGATCAAACAAATAAGAATCATATGTTGATGGCATATTGATGTAATATAGTTGTTATTGAGCTTGTTCTAAAACTGATGGTATGCTAGTAAGATGTTGTGAGATTTGTTCTTGGTCATGCTCATGAATATGGAGGCATGTTAACAAAATAATAGGCTAATTAATATTGAATTTTTTACCCATATTGAGTATTGTAAGGAGAATAAGGATTTGTCTCACAAACTACATCATCACCATAGGGGTCTTGAGCAAAGTCATCATTTGTGATTAAGTTATCATAACCTAGATTGTACATGGCTTCATTATGAGTGTAATGAGACACATCCAAATAAATAATGATTTTTTTCAAAGATAAGCCTAGAGTTCTATAAAATCTAAAAAATAAGGTCTAAAAGACAAAATGGGCTGAACTTGGTATAACTTGGTCTAAGAAATGGAGTTGTATCTCCAAAATTATATAATGTCAAACTTGGTTTAAAATAGTCTAATGTCAAATCTATTACACAAATGGTCAAGTGGATGGATAAAAATTGAATGCCAAACTTAGGTAAAAAGTGTTTAAAACAATGTTTAACTAGTTCTAAAGATAAAAAAAGGTCACTAGGCCTTTTGGGAACAAGGCATAAAAGTTAGAATTGAAACAAAATAAAATGTAAATTATTAGGTCTTTTAGGAACAAGGCACAAAATCTAAACTTTGAAACAATATTAGGTCTAAAATTCAAGAGATTTAATCTAACAAATTTGAAACACTATAATCCAAACTAGGCATTCATATTTAAACATGATGAGTGTCATTTAACTCATCATTTAATCAATATTCAATTGATGTCTTATCATCCAGGGTTGGTGTCCAAAGCTGTCTGCAGTAAGGTATGGAATGGTAGTTCTAGAAGGCTGCTTATGGGGGTGTTTGATTGTCCTATTCTAACTTTGACTAAAGAAAGAAATGTGTCCTAAACTACATGATTCACTCTTTTGTTGAAAAAGAAGAAATCAAATCAATCCACTCTTTTTCTATGATTAAAAGATCACACTCTTATTTACACTTGCATGGAAAGTAAAATCACACTTTTTACTAACAAAAGGAAATTTTTTTCACACGTTTGTTGTAAAGGAAAACACACATTTCTTAGAAAGAAATGATTTTGAAATAAGAAAATGCTTTTTAAATTATGAATTTATTTTGATGGTTTTATGAATAAATGTAAATATTAAAAAGACTCTAATTATAACAACAAATTAGTAAAACATAACATAAATACCATACATAGTTCCTGGTTCCAAGGAGAGTGGGTCCTTTCTCCTCTCAGACTTAAGAACAAAGATTAATCAATGCTGGAAATTGAAGTATTAATTCATTAAATTTAAATGATTACAATCTATCTAAAACCTGTAATATTCTTGTACAAATCTTTTCCTCTATCATATGCTCTCTATCATCTGATATCTATTATATATAATATATAAAAACATTACATTTTATACTAATATATTCATCTCAAAATAGGATGCAAAGGAATAGGATTCCTTGGTCGATCCATTCATCCAAAGATAGGAGATTGGATTTCCAAGAGATCTAATTATTTTGATAAAATAGATATCCTATCCTATAATAATCCTAAGATCCAAATATATATGCAATTTTATCAAAAGAAAATCCTAAAAAATATAAAGTAGTTATTTTCCTTATTTGATTCTAGCTGAAATGATTCTCTCTTATCCTATCTGGCCGCTAGCTTCCTCATTTGTAGATTTGTCCTTATAGAATTCTCAGAATTGACCTTACAGAGTCAGGTGGAATGAACCTACAGAGTTCATAAAAGCAAGCCTACAGAGTCCATAGAAACAATCCTATGGAGTCCATAGAAATGATCTTGTAGAGTCCATAGAAACAAGCCTATAGAGTCCATAGAAACAAGCCTACAGATTCCATAGAAACAAGCCTACAAAGTCCATAGAAACAAGCCTACGGAGTCCATAGTTCTATTGGATGAAGATTAAAATTGCGTGTTCACTATAAATTTCTTGTGTCTTTTTCTTGAGCATTCTTCACAACAAAAATCACTAAAACATGCTGTGTATTAGACATTAATAACAAAGTAAAGGTTTAGTCTTTGGTTCAATATAAACAAGAAAAATATCTATTTTCCATGTAATATCTATCTAAGAATTTAAGATTTGCATAAGATAATATCCTTCGAGAGATGAATTGAGGGAAATAACATGTCAATAATGAGCCATATGCTGATCTCATCAAAACACAAACTTGATCATTTGGTAAAAATACATTGAACTTAAGGCATATGAAAGATAGACCACTTCCCAAATTTAGGTATAAAAATAATATTTTGAGCAAGGAAGTAGTCTAAGTTGCACAATCCAAAATTGAAAGGTAAATTTCTAATCCAAAATTACCTGAGGCATAGGCATAAATAAATAAATGTTTGAATCTAAACTTATCAAGACTAATTTTAAACTCAACTTAGAAGACTAATTTTCTCAAATAGACAACAAACTAGACAAGAATGAACAACATGATGGAACTAGGTAATAGACCAACATGTCTTTGAATTTTCACTTTTGAACATAAGGAAATAAGTATTTGAAATAATTTGAATAACTTAATGACACTATCATGCTATAAAGGTATGGAAAATGGCTTATTTCAAGACTCTAAGGTAGAAGACTTGGAATGAAATGGGCAACATACTGATGCCCTTTTCAAACAAGTGAGACATACACACACATAAAACACATTTTTACAAATGACTAAGGAAAAGGTCTGGTGTCAAATAGATGACATAACACCTCTTAAAACAAAGGAGTAATGTGAAAACATAATTAATTTTGGATATGGTATGATAAATAAATAGTTTTTAATTCAAGACCATGCAAGTAAAGAGGATAAAATGATTAAAAAACCTGAGTGTAATGTTTTAAACCCTAAAACTAACAAGGTGGCATCCTAATATCAAATTCCATATATATATACTTGATCTTGAGATGATTTTAAAAAGTTAATCCAAAAAGTAAAAGTACATGAGAATTAGAGTTTTTAATCCCCTCTTTACTCAAGATTTTGTACAACATGGAACCTCAAGCTACTTGCTTTGCATCAATAATATATCCATAACAAGTGGGGTTTTTTAAACTATCAATTTTTGTTCATTTCTAAATGGTCCCATATGTGTGTCAAACATGAGGGTACATCACGTCATTTAGATTTACATTAACCAAATTTTTATGAAAAGGTCTTATCCTTTTCATAACCATTACATCCATCAATTTCTTAGTGTAATCTGATGTCTGAGTTACCCCTACAATCCAAAGCTAAGTACTAACAATGGATCTTATTTAACCACTCAAATAGGTATCCCAATGGGTCACCATCAATTTATATACCCCATTATGGAATGGGGTTGAAATGATGTCAAGAAATGAATTATCAAGTCTAAAATTCCCTAGAGAACTCATGGGGAGGTGATTAATTCCCTCCCATAAGCCAAAATACATGAAAATAAAATAAAGAAAGTGGAAGGACTTTAGGGTCATTTTTGGGTCACCCAAATAACTCAAATTTTGGGGAGGGCCTTAGTGATTTTCCTTCCATGATTTTGGATGAAAGAAAAAAATGCAAGGAGTGGGTGTTTTTTATCACCCAAGTTCCCCAAAGGGGACATGTGAAAACATACATGTAACACTCATATTACTAAATAAAACACTCAATAACAAGCATAAAAATGAAAACTCTTATGAGTATTTAACTTAAGTGTGATTTCATTTTTATAGCGCCAAAAAAAAATGTCATGAAGTTTGAGGCCCTTGGCATTGTGTTTAAAACTTAAACAAAATGAAAAATAACTCAAGTAAAAATATTTTAAAACACCAAATTCAAATGTGAGTTTTGCAACTTAGAGTGTTTAAAACCATCTTTTATTGGCCTTTGGGTCCTACAAAAGATGTTATTAGGTTTGCTTGTTGCTTAAAAAAAGCTATATCCTTATAAATTAGCTTAATAAAGCATAAAATCACCTCTATAGAATGATTTTGTAGTTACACAGTAAACTTTTAACTATAAAATTATTCTTTCATAAAAAACACAGTCCAAACATAATGCTTAAAAACTCACAGTGAGTGATTTTATGGGTTTTTAATGATTTCAAAACTTTATTTGATGATTTCTCTATTTAGGCAAATAAATTCACCACTTAGGAAAACAATTTTTCACTTCAGATGATAATTTCATGATTTTGGGAAACCTACAACAAAATACACAACACACAAGAATGATTTCACTATTTTATAATGATTTTTCTACTAGAAAAAATGATTTTTATGCTAAGGAAAATAATTTTTCAACCTAAAAATTTGATTTTTCTCACCTTAAAAATGATTTTGTTGTTGTAAATAATGATTTCACTACTAATAATACTAATTGTGCTATTAAAAATAATAAATTTTCTAATCTATAACAATTTTTTAGCTAGCTAAAATACATGAAAAGAAAATTTTTATATAGGACAATTTCATGGATTTTGCTCAATGATTTCACCATTTTGTTGGAACACAACTAGATCCTTAGAGGGGGGGTGAATCAGTATATCAAATAAAATTAGTCCTTTAAATACTTTTAAATTAGATTGAAATATGTATGTATATCAAAGCAAATATGTAGAGATCACACACACATAGATACATATGATACTAGATGTATACATGGAAAACCCATTGGGAAAAACTACAATGAGAACATCTACTAGAATCTACTATTCTAATCTAGCCTCATTATCAAAACCTCACTGGTTATACATTGAAGGTTACCAACCTTAAGGAGACACCAATCCCCTATTTTAAGAGATTCAATGCTAAGGAAGCATCCACTTCCTAACTAAGCACCAACTTAGCTTGTCTGATGGCACCAACCACTCAGATCTACTATGGAGCCACAAATCCATATTACAACATAGATTCATATATAAATCAATCCTTCTATTCTATGTTATAGGTTTGATCTACAACTATTCATGCTCTACACTTCATCTCTCTTTTATTTTACTCTACCTCTCTACTTTTGTGTCTCTATATATCTCTATTTGACACACTTCATTAAACTTTTACTTTCTACCTCTCTCTCTATTTGAATCTAATAAATATCAATAATAATAGCTCATGCATCATTTACCTATGTCCTAGATGTCATATATATAAACAATTGGTCTAGATATTCGTATCTTGTGTGTTCACACTTGGATTATAACACACCACACTCTATTTTGGACTCAGTTAATTATAATTTGAGCTACAAGTTTCCCACATCTTGAATTCATGCATTACCATCATGATCCCTAGTTGCACTACTATATTTAGCATATATTGGGCTTAGGTTTGATGCACATGCATATTTACATAGATTTGATTAGTTACATTGACCAATCTCATTATCTATGTCATGATTCATGGCTTACTTGCATGTTCCTGCATGTTCTTATATCTAACCATTAGAATCAACATATTTTTAAATATCAATCATTGATCTTAACTTTAGTACCATGATCTAATGATCCACATTTAAACTACTCAACATTAAAATGTGTCATTCAATTGATCTCTGATAAGATCACGCTCTCCATTCAATCCTTGTATGCTTCCAAAATTTAGCTTTGACAACTTTAAAATGTATTCATTTATCTTTCTAATCTAATATTATGTGTACCATTGGATCTCCAAAGATGCATGATCTTTACTTCTATCTTGATGTTAAACATTGAGCTCTTTATCCCATCTCACCGCTCCCTAAGTTTTTGGATTGCTTACTCTTCATCAATCTTCTTAGACTTTCTCAATATTTGACTCACCAATGTGTTGATAAACCTCAAGAACTTTATCCCATCTAAGACCACTCACTCTATTGGATCTATTTTGCATGATCATTTGCTCACCATTAGATCTTCTGAAAAGCTTGATCTTTATCTCTGCTTAGCTCTTGAGAATATGAGACTTGGCATTAACATGTACCTTCTACACATTTATATCAGTTCCTAGTATTGAGACACTTGGAAACCTCACATTAATCATTGACTTATTGACTTTGAACTACTCTATTGATTTATGATGTAGGCTTCATGATTGTGACACTTATCACTAGTGCATTTACTCAGAGGTCCTTTTGACAATTTAACTTTACTTCACTTTGTTGAATATTTAGCATAAGATTAAATGATATACATTGATTAATATGGGATAAATATTAATTCTAAGACTTAGGAAATATATAATCTTGTTCACTACTGCAAACTAGTAATTACTAGGTTGAAGGGTTAATTTTACAATGACAATAAGGGCTTAAGTTATAATTTAAGCTATCGGGTCTTGGCTATATCTAGTTAACATAAAAATATAAAATATTATTGATTTAATGACTTAAACCCTTAGGGTTTAACTAAGAAATTCTATCATGTCTGAGAGCAAAGATAATTCAATTTTGGGCCTATCACTCTTCATCTAGACCTGCAGACCATATATTCAAGATGCTCATGAAAAATCCATAATATATCTTCTATTTGTTTCATTTGTAAATGTCCATAAATTATATTTGTAAAAGAATGACAAATTTACAAGGCTTTTTCAGATTTGAATAAGTATGGGGACCATTCTAATATGCCTAGAAGGATAACTTTGCACCTGCATTACTCTAGTCACACTTCAACACATGACCTGCAATTTACCATATAAGATCCTATTACTTGGGAGATTTTATCCATGTATCCATTTTATCCTAAATCCTTCATACATGTAATATATGACATCATAATATTTCCTACTTAGATTTATCTTGCAACTTGCAAATTTTATTATGTTGGAGAACAATGTCAAAATGCCTAGGAGCCCTATTTTACTCAAGCATATCTTTTATCATGCTACATCACGTGACCTGGTATTTAGTGAATAGAAACTAGACATAAAAATGAAAAAAAACCATATGATTATCTTGTCCTTAGACCTCCATATGTGTGAATGGTGACCTCATCAATATACTTACTTGGCTCTTCTTAACCCTTTTGCAAATTTGGCTAAGTATAGAAAGTGAATTTTACCTAAGTAGCCAACTTTGCATCCCCATATATTTTACTGTGCTTTATCTCATGACTTTAAATATGGTGCATAAAAACTAGGGACTAATGTTATCACAACCATATGACAATCTTCCCTAGATTCGTTCACATGTGGCAATGGTTACTGTTTCTCTTAATTTTTACTCATTTATTAATTAAAGAAGAAGATAAGAAACTAGTAATAAGGGTGTGGTAAAATAACCTAGTTTTTATACATGCATGATCTAGATGAGTGTGGAAATATCCTTTTTGTATTATAAAGATGACCTATAGATAATAAATAACTAATAAAAGGGGTTGTTAGAAATATAGCTATGTGGACTATCTAGTGTGAGCTAGATCCAATAAGCATGAGCTTGCTAGGAGGTTGTCAATACACTCTTTGATAATAATTAATTTGAAAGAGATAAAATTAAACTAATTGAATTAAATAATATAAAGTAAATAAAATGAAATAAAAGAAGAAAATAAATGTTTGTTAGAGAAAATAACTAAATATAGTAATAGCAGGTCAACACTAGTGCTAAAATAGATCAGGTCATATTTATAAAATTAGGCAAGGGTCTATGAATAGGTAAGAACATAAAAATTCAAATTTTTTTAGGGGTAATAGATTAGAAATAAATTTTTATTTCTTACCATAATGACTTTTAGTAGTTAGGGTGACCATTGGTGGTTAAGCTGACCGTCAAGGACTGGGTAACTGTCGACAGTTGGAGGTGACCATTGGTGGTTATGCTGATCATTAGCGGTTGCATGTAGATTTTAGAAGTGTTTATAAAAGGAGTTTATTGAATGGATTAGTGATCAAGTAAGGGTATTTTAAGGGTTTGGTATTTAGAAAGCAAGATGTAGAAAAAGTTTGATGGGGGAGAGGTCAGAAAGTAGAATAACAAAATTGAAGTACAAATATACCTATTGCTTGCTAAATGGATAATGTTTGGAGTAATTTCAAAAGAGTAATGGTACTTTTCCTTAAGAACAATTTTGGTATAGGTTAGGATATCTGTTGGGGATCAACCAACAATGATTACACTTGTGAAAGCAATAAACGTGGAATTAAATAAGATAGATAAGTAACTAGAATGATAAATAGCAAAGAACAAGAGATACAAGAAACCACCCTAAAAACTTGTATTAAACTCTTTACAAAAGGAATACAATTGAAGAAACTTCTTTCTTCCACACCTCTCTCAGATGCACAAGATCTCTCTCTAGATCTCTATTCCTCAAGAGCTCTCTCTCTCAAGTACAATCAATTCCAACAACCTGGATTGATACAACTCTGTACTGTCCTTCAAACATTTACAATGTTCTACTCATACAATCAATAATAAGCTAAGAAGATCTTTCCTACATATAGAATTAGGAAGCTTGAGCATGCACTTACAACCAACAGTTAAGCCTCTTGAACAAGGGCTCTAAAAACAATCTTGCTAATAATAGAAACACAAACTTAAGACTAAGACTTAAACTCATCATGCAAACACTCAGTTTTGTCCTCAGAAATAGCATTCTGGACGCACAGGTAACCGACGCCGGTTCCTACCTGCTTGCCTGTGACCGTCGTCGGCCGATCCTCTGCCGACGTTGGCGTTCCTTCAATTGCTTTTGACTGACGTCGGTCGATCCTGACCGATGCCGATGACTGTGTAAACCTGCAACTTTGTAATGCGCTCATATGTGAAGATTTTAGGCTCCACACCTTAACAATCTCCCACTTGGAGATAAACAGCTGCACCAGTACCTATATAGCAACATCTTCTAGCTCCTCCATCTTCAACTCAATCATGAAGACCAACAGAAGTTGAATGAAGATTCAACTTTTCCTTTGTAATCGGCTTGGTTAAAATATCAGCAGGATTCCTATCTGTATGGATCTTATCCATCTTCAAATCACCATCTTCCAATACCTGTCGTATGAAGTGGTACCTTAGCTGTATGTGCTTGGTTCTTGAATGAAAAGCTGAATTCTTAGCCACATGGATTGCACTCTGACTGTCACTATACAATCTGCAACTCCCATGCTCCCTTCCAAGCTCTTCCATGAACCGTGTCATCCATATCATAATATACTCTGCTTCTGTAGTTGACAAGGCAACAACCTTCTGCAACTTAGATATCCAGCTAACCGCCGTTCCACCTACAGTGAAAACATAACCTGTGGTGCTCCTCCTACCATCCAAATCACCTGCCATATCTGAATCTACATAACCATGTAGAGAAGTATCTGAACCTCCATAGCACAAGTGCCTACTGCTGGTTCCTCTCAGATATCTAAGGATCCACTGAACTGCTTTCCAGTGTTCCTTTCCTGGATTGGCCATATACTTACTTACTACTCCCACTGCTTGGGCAATATCCGGTCTAGTACACACCATTGCATACATCAAACTTCCTACTGCAGAAGAATATGGAACCTTACTCATGTACTCTACCTCATCATGTGAATTAGGACATTGTTCTTTACTCAACTTAAAATGTCCAACCAAAGGTGTGCTTACCGGTTTAACATCCTGCATATTGAACCGTTTCAACACCTTGTCCACATAATCCTCTTGAGACAATATCAACCTGTGATTTTTCCTGTCTCTCTTAATGCTCATGCCAAGGATTTTATTTGCTGCTCCCAAATCCTTCATAGCAAACGTTTGAGCTAATTTCACCTTAAGCTCAGAGATATCCTACATGTGTGATCCTACAACCAACATATCATATACATACAACAATAGAATAATATATCTACCATTATCCAATCTCTTAAAATATACACAATGGTCAGATTGACATCTACTGTAGCCATGCTCAGTCATAAACCTGTCAAATTTCAAATACCACTGTCTAGGAGCTTGCTTGAGGCCATACAAGCTTTTCTTCAATCTGCACACCAACTTCTCCTTACCCTTGACCTCAAATCCTTCTGGCTGTTCCATGTATATTTCCTCATCCAAATCTCCATGAAGAAACAATGTCTTAACATCTAGCTGCTCAAGATGCAAATCCTCAAAAGCAACCAAAGACAATACAACCCGTATAGAAGTCATTTTAACAACAGGAGAAAAAATCTCACCAAAATCAATACTTGGATTTTGTGCAAATCCTTTCACTACCAACCTGGCCTTATATCTCATCTATCCATTCTCACCTTCCTTCAACCTGTATGTCCATCTATTCTTCAGTGTCCTCTTACTGGCTGGCAACTCAACCAAATCCCATGTTTGGTTCTCTCTCAAGGACTCCATCTCCTCAACCATGCCACGCTCCCACTGACTCTTGGACTTCACCTGTAATGCTTCTTCAAAACTCTCTGGTTCTCCACCATCAGTTAGCAATAAATAGTATAAAGAAGGAGAATATCTAATTGGAGGCTTACTTACCCTTTCTGACCTCCTGATGGGCATCTGAGACTCGTTCACAACACGCTGTCCACCCAAATTCTCTGACAGTAACCGACCTCAGCCACCTGTAGACCTATTTTTGGCCGATGCCAGTTCTTCCTGGCCGACGTCGGTGCCTGTTCTGTCGATGTCAGTCTCTGTATGACCGACATCAGTTTCTGTACTTCCGACGCCGATTCCTAACCTGTCGATGTCGGTCTCTGTGTTTTCTTGCAAGTGATTATTTCTTTTTCCCGCGAGCTCATTTTGGACCGTCACCTCATCCAATTCTTCATTGCTCTGCCTAGATTGATTTAGCTTCCTCATCTGATCACTATACATCACTTTTTCATTGAAAACAACATCACGGCTCCTAATTACCTTGTTAGTTCCTAGATTCTAAAATTTAAAACCAAAATCATCTGAGCCATAGCCAATAAACATGCACCTCATAGACTTAGCATCAAGCTTCTTTCTATTTTCCTTATCTACGTACACAAAGGATTCACAACCAAAAACTTTGAGATATGAGAGATCTACCTTTTTACCTATCCATGCCTCTTCTGGAATTCCACCATCCAGAGCTGTAGATGGTCCTCTATTAATCAGGTACACTGCGATGTCAATAGCTTCTACCCAAAACTCTAAGGGCAACCCAGCATGCAATCTCATACATCTTGCACGCTCCATGATTGTTCTATTCATCCTTTCAGCAATTCCATTCTGCTGAGGTGTCCTTGGAACTGTCCTTTGCCTATGGATTCCATGTGTATAACAATACCAGTTGAACTTAAGGCTACAGAACTCACCACCATTATCAAATCTCAAGCACTTTAATCTTTTGCCTGTTTCATTCTCAACCATAGCTTTCCAAATCTTAAAAGTCTCAAATACATCAGATTTCTTCTTAATACAGTAGATCCATACCTTTCTTGTAGCATCATCTATTAACGTAACATAGTACTGTGATCCTCCAATAGAAGCTACCTGAGCTGGTCCCCACACGTCTGTGTGAACAAGCTGTAACTTATGCCTTTTCTTAGTAGACCCAGTCTTGAGAAAACTAACCCTTTTCTATTTTCCAAATACACAATTCTCACAAAATTCTAGATCCATACTTTTCAAATCTGAAAGCTTACCTTTGGACTTAAGAATTGACATCCCCTTCTCACTCATGTGGCCAAGCCTTGAGTGCCACAATTTAGCATCCACATCTAAAGTAGATAATACAGAAGGAGAAATATTAGTAACACAATTACATAAATAGAGAGTACCAACTCTCTTACCTCTGGCCATAACAAGTGCACCCTTGGTCACCTTCCAAGATTCTGCTGTGAGAGTTACTGTACAACCCTCATCCCCTAACTTTCCTGCAGAAATCAAATTTCTCTTCAAGCTAGGAACATGCATCACATCTCTCAACACCCATGTGTTGCCATTCTGCATCTTTAGCTGCACTTTACCTTTGCCAATAATCTTACAAGGCTCATCATCCCCTAAATACACTATTCCAAAATCTCCATGGATATAGTCACTGAAATATTCTCTGTTAGGGGTAGCATGGAAAGATGCACCAGAATCTAATACCCAAGATTCTATATTATTATGCAAAGAGAAAATTAGAGCATCTTGTGCAATACCTACAACCTTTGCCTCTTCCTTTCCTTCATGCTGATTGTCCTCCTTAGGCTTTGACCAGCAATCTTTGCTTATGTGCCCCATCTTTCCACAATTCCAGCATTGTGGCCTCCTGCCATTTCTGGATTTGGATCTACCTCTCACCTTAGACTTAGATCTTGATCTCCTCTTGCTCTTCTCTTTTTGCCTTCCCCTGCTCTCAAGATTTAAAGCATTCCCTGATGTTTCCTATGTGCTTTTCCTGCGAATTTCCTCATTCAAGATAACACTAACAACATCCTCTAATTTTAAAATATTCGAAGCAGATGCAGTATTAGAAACTACCATTACCAAGCCATGCCAGCTTTTAGGCAAAGAACATAATATTAAAAGATCTTTTATTTCATCATCAAACACAATATTGACTGAACTTAATTGATTAAAAATTCCATAGAAATCATTCAGGTGATTTGATACAGATCCACCTTCTTGCATATGCAAATTAAATAACTGCTTCATAATATATACCTTATTAGAAGTTGACGGTTTTTCATACAAATTTGCTAAAGTAGTCATTAACTCTACCATTGTTTTTGCCTGTGATAAATTAGATATCACAGTGGATGCTAGACTCAGTCTTATAGACCCTAGAGCCTTTCTATCAAGAACTTCCCATTCTTCATCCTCCATGTCCTTGGGCTTCTTTGCAATCCCACCTAATGGTAAGTAAAGATCTTTCTGATACAGATAGTCCTCTATCTGCATTCTCCAATGTTGATAGTTCTTGCCATTAAACTTCTCCATTCTCAATTTACTTTCTTCTGCCATTGATTCTCCCACTCAAACAAAAATCCCTGTAGAAACCACTGTGAGCAACCTGTAATCAATACACACTACACAGATCTAAACCACCTGTTAGTGAACCTGAGCTCTGATACCACTTGTTGGGGATCAACCAACAATGATTACACTTGTGAAAGCAATAAACACGGAATTAAATTAGATAGATAAGTAACTAGAATGATAAATAGAAAAGAACAAGAGATACAAGAAACCACCCTGAAAACTTGTATTAAACTCTTTACAAAGGAATACAATTAAAGAAACTTCTTTCTTCCACACCTCTCTTAGATGCACAAGATCTCTCTCTAGATCTCTATTCCTCAAGAGCTCTCTCTCTCAAGTACAATCAATTCCAACAACCTAGATTGATACAACTCTATACTGTCCTTCAAACATTTACAATGTTCTACTCATACAATCAATAATAAGCTAAGAAGATCTTTCCTACATATAGAATTAGGAAACTTGAGCATGCACTTACAACCAACAGTTAAGCCTCTTGAACAAGGGCTCTAAAAACAATCTTGCTAATAATAGAAATGTGAACTTAAGACTAAGACTTAAACTCATCATGCAAACACTCGGTTCTGTCCTTAGAAATAGCATTCTGGACGCATAGGTAACTGACGCCGGTTCCTACCTGTTTGCCTGTGACCGTCATCGGTTGATCCTCTGCCGATGCCGGCGTTCCTTCAACTACTCCTGACCGACGTCAGTCGATCCTGACCAACGCCGATGACTGTGTAAACCTGCAACTTTGTAATGCGCTCATATGTGAAGCTTTTAGGCTCTACACCTTAACAATATCTATTTAAACTATTTAATCTATAAAAGGAAGACTAATTGGCTAGAAGCTTGAATACTTCTATGCTAGAATATTCTTGTGATTGATTGATGGATCGTTTCTCACCTCTTACTCCTCTCTTTTTATAGGAAAAGAGATATGGAGGATATAAGGTTCCCTGGAGGTTGGCTTACTAATTTTGATTCTTGGGATTTTTTTATAAATGAGCAGGGAAGACACATTAAATTATGTCATGCTAGCTTGCACACAACTGGTATTTATGTAAGAATAAGGAGGGCCTAACCATCTATGGTCAACCTAACTATCAGTAGTCAAGTTGACTGTAAGTGGTTGAGTATCTAGAGGAAAATGGGTTAAGGTGAGTTAAAGGGTATGGGTAATGGTTAAGTTAGTGAGTTAGTTATCCTAGTAGATAACTAGACTTAGGGTTTGATGGGTTAGTTAGTTGGTCGAGAAGAGTTAGGTGGTCCCTAGGGAATCCTAAGGCATTTCAACATCTAAAACCATTATGTGTGGTTTTTTAGTGTCTATATTTTTTCCTTTTTTATTATTTATATTTGAATTAACAAGATACAAAATAAAAATGGATTACTAGATGAAGTTCTAGTTGCCTCAAGTATGGGAGGTGTTCTCCCTCAAACTAAGAGTCGATGAGGTGAAACCAAAATCAAGTCAGGGTTTGATAAGTGGATATGGTGAGTCATGAGGTTGGTGACAAAAGGGTTGGTTAGGAATTTTAAAGTGAAAACATGTGCATAAAATATGATTAAGTGTGATAGATGTGCAATATTTGGTAAAAATAAGGTCAATTCTAGAAGGACTGATGATAGGGTAACTAGGCCACAACATTAAGCATAACTAATTGGGTTATTTCTCTCGATTATCCTAGATAGGGTCAATGTTCTTGTAGGTATCTAAATTAGGAATTAATCCATTGAAAAACATAAATGGTTTGGTTTTGCATGAGGTGGTGCAAATTTTAAATGTTTAATATGGCAAGGTTGGTTGATTCGATCAAAAAAATTCAAGGCAAGGTTGTCATAAAAATATGTGATAGTTTGGGCCAAAAAAATGGCCAACATTGAGCTCAACATGGTCGAGTGGTTGGTCAATTAGAGAGGGTATTATTTAAAGGTTGGTTTCAGTTTAGGGGAGAAGGTAATCTCCAAAAAATTGGCACTTAGGTGTGGGTGCCAAAAAAATTTAAATGTGGGTTTCCTGACCGTCGATGGTTAGGGGTCCTAAGATAGACCATCAACAGTCACCCTAAACATTGATGGTTAGGGGGAAACCCTAAAAGGTTGAAGGATAAAAAGTGAAAAACAAAAATTATTTTCACTTTTATCTTGTTGACTCATGTGCTTTCCATGCATTATGGTTATTTGGTGATTTGACATTTTATGTGAGAGGGTTAACTGAGTGTTTTACTAACTTGGTGATTATTGATTGGTTGGAATCATGTGTTGAGGTGATCTATTAGGACCAAGGATGTAGGGTCAATGAGGATGTGGTCAAGCAGTGAGACATGGGCTTCATCCTTGACAATGGTTGATGAATGAAGTAGGTGGTGTTTTAAATTGATAGATTAGTGGATTTGGTTGTTTTGAAGTTGAATTTGGGTAGTTTATGGTTATTTTGGTAGGGTTTTCAGGGGTTTGATCTAGATGTAGGTTTTTTTTATGATTTGAAAAATTAGCCAATGAAATTCAAAATTGAAAGAGTATTTGGATTGGGGGTAGGGTATAGGATAGAATTAGGTAATTTATTTATTAAATTTTGTTATTTTTTGGGTTTTAAGAAGGTAGGGTGAAGTGTTTTGCTGCTAGTGATCACACATAGTGATCATTGGTGGTTTGAATAGATTGTTAATGGTCAAACTTGACCATTGATAGTCAACCACCAAAGCAAAAGGTCACTTGACAATTAGAAATCATAATGACCGTTGGTGGTTAAGTGATTAGGGAAGGTGAGTTTTAATAAAAAAAACTATAGGAAAAAGGTTTTAAAATGTTTTAAAGGGTTGGAGTAGTTAAAATGCTAAGTTTAAGTTAGGATAGGGTAAGTTTCAAGTAGGAGTGATGTGTTGAAGTAGTTATTGGTTAGATTTAGGTATTATTTTGATAGGTTTAAAGAAGGTGTTTTCTGATAATAGAGTTAGGTGTTGGTTTGATGGGTTAGGGTAGGTGTTAAAATGTTTGTGGGTGAGGGTCACTTTCAGGTGTTAGGGTTAATGCTATAGAGGTAATGGTTATGGGTTAGTTTGGAATAGGTTGATTTAGGTGGGTTTAGGTTGATAAAGGGGTGGATTTGGGTAGAATGTGTGAATTAAATGGAAATGAGCAATGAAAAATGGAAAACTAAGTGTGCATACTAACTTAAATTTTTGTAGGCATGAGATTAGATCTAGAGGAGGGATTGGGTTCCTAATATCTTTATAGAGATACATGGAGGGATGATCGAGGATGATTGGACATATATGGAGGAGGTCAGCCTTAGAGCTATGAGACACTATCAACACTTACCATGAAATTCATCGATGATCATGGCCCTCATCGAGAGATGGGATCTAACCATAAATACCTTCTTCTTACCAATAGGAGAGATGACCATCCTACTAGAAGATGTTCATAGGATTACATAGTTGCCTATTTTGGGAGAGCTAATTTACCATATTGAGAGTGAGGAGAGGGATGAACAAACGGAGATCCTATATGGTGAAGATTAAGCCCTTATCAAGTGGTATGTTGGTGGTTTTGGTAATGGGCCATTGTACCAAAGGGCTCCAAATGAGAGGTGTTTGATGAATATGATGATGATGGTTGTGTCTTATTTTGTGTTACCTAATTCAAGAAATGGGTAGTTTTCTTATCTACTACTAGGTGTGTTAGTGGAGATATTACTTGGGAGGATAGTGTTTGGGTTGGAACCAGTGTTGTTAGTTTAGATATACATGGATCGCTAGGCATTTTGAGCTCATAAGATGTACAAGATCAACATAAGGTTTGTTCTCTATTATTGGGCATATGATCATATTAGGGTTCTGAGGCTATTGGGGCTATTATGGGAGGACTACACCTAAATGGAATTTAGAGTGGGTTTCATGTAGTGGAGGGGTGATTATGCCCTCACAAGAGTAGGAGGAGGTGTGAGAGATATTGACTGGTTTAGGGATGCACTAGATGGCTTGGTTGTGGGAGATGTGGTTTGGAGGTCATATGTTGGCTTTATGAGGTGGGCCCTCTATAACTATCATACATTGTCATTATAGAGATGGAAATGGATCTATGTGAGGAGAGAGGGTGAGACTGAGCTCATCCCATTAAATAGATTTTGGAGGTAATTTGGCCTAGTATAGGGGATTTTAGGTTTGTTCTTAAAGTATAGGTAGGAGGATGCTAAGTTTTTGCTTCCTGAGCCATAGCTAAAAGAGGTAGTCCTAGATCATGAAGAGTTCCCTATTAGATCAAGGTTTGATGATGTTATTTTTGGTGATGTTTATGTGGCATGGTACTAGGCCCTTTATGTAGCAGTCAATTTTGGGTGGGATGATGGGGGTTGATAGGCCATGGATGTGGATCTAGTTTGTGGGGATCCATAGGTATAGGGTGGTGGCCCTAATGGATGGTAAGAGAAACATTAGCTACTACAAATTCATAAATTATAAATTTATAAGGGTAGATGGCCATATTATAGGGCCAAATTATGACATTACAGGGTTAGGTTACCACTGTAATAGGTGAGAGAGATCAGGCCAAGACCTCATTAGGCTTGGTGACCCAGGAGTGGGACACCTTGAGATAGAAGGGAAGAGTAGTGGTAGTGATATTAGGACCACCAAGTACCATTATTATAGCATGGTACTTGGCCACAGTCAAGGATTTGAGGTATTACTAGGTCATAGTACTAGCATAGTGTCTTGAACAACCCTGATGGGGTGAGTATAAAGCCAGTTTAGTAGGTGGGGTAGCTATGGCAACTCCAAGTCAATGGGATGCTTTGATGGGTGGGTAGGTAGGCATCCCAAGAGAACTATCACTAGATGTTAGTGATATTTCAAGTGGGGCTAGTGGTATTGGTGTTTTAGGGGCATGATATGATATGATATGATAACATATATAGATATAGATGTATATGATTTTGATACCGACCTACATGCTAGTGTAGCGAGATGTGCATGCTTTGATATATATATATATATATATATATATATATATCATTACATGTATTATTTATTTTTATGATATGATGGATATGATTTTTGATGATATATAGATCAGATTTATGGTTCATGATTCATGGTGTACATGTTTTACGCTTTATGCTTATGAGATTTAGACTTAGTAGCTTAGGCATGTGATGAATATGGATGATGTATTATTTTATTTGTGGATATGATGTTGATGATTATGGATGGTTTGATTATAGTTATTGATGATTTTATTATGGTTATTGATGAATGTGATGTTTATGATGATGTTATTTATTTCGTTGATTATGGATGTGATGTGTTAAATATGGTTATGATGTTATGGTTTACAATGATTTTGTTTATGGTTATGATGTTTATGATCATGGATATGTGATGTGTTAAATATGATGTTGAATTTTAATGAAGGTACATTAAGTAATTTAGATTAACAAACTAGATGTGGGAAAAAAAATAAGAATCATGAGGCATATATCTATATGAACCAATGATAAGGATAAGGAAAAAGTGTGATGCTTTTTTATTGGTAAGGAAAAAAAAACCTGAAGTTAGATTGGCTTAAGGAATATAAGCCTTTAAATTTCTTTACATTATCATGATTTGGTTGATAAAAAGGTGACTTAAATCACATTACGTCAAGTAAGCTCATAATCCCTTGATTTGTAGATGGTATAAGGGGGAGGTAGGTGGTAGGTGAATGATAAATGGGTTGATAGGTAAGGTAACCTTATGTGGGTTAGTTTTCCCCTTATATAGGTGACATAAGAACCATATTTAGACAAGTCCATGTCTTAATGTAAGGTGTAGACTGATCTATGTGAGAATTATACTAATGTTAGATATGAAAGTTGATTACAACTTTCTAGGGATAACTTTTTCTAATTTTTATATAGGGTCTTTTAGTGCTTTTATTTTGATAATTTTGTGAATTTGATCAATGTAAGATGCTTCAAGTTTTTTTTTTACCAATTTGACTTAGCCATCCTTCAAGGGAGTGGTCTAAGTTTAGGTTTGTTTATTTGGTAGTTGTCCTTAAAGGGAGCAATCTATATTTTTAATCAATTTAGTTTTTTGGGTAGTTTTCCTTCAAGGAATTAGTTTGCAATGCTAGATACATATGACCCAAGTGATATTTTGGTATCCCAAATTGTTTTGATACTAGGTTTATACATGGACAAGTCTATATAGGCTTAGAGGTTTACCTTTATGAGGGTAAAAATTTTAGCATAAAAAGTTAATGATAGGTAAAAGGGGTGGTTTTGAGAGATAATGACCATGGGATTCCATCTTGATTAGAGATGAAAAGTATCCATGAGAACCATGTATGGGTAGAGCCATGGTACCCATATTTAGGATTAGGCTATGACTATGATAGTTAATCATAAGGTTCTATGTTGTAATTAGTTATCCTCAAAGGGATAAGATAAGGTTAAGTGAAGGTGAAAATATCATAAATCAAAGGATGGGCTTAAGTTAGATAAGAAAGTAAGTTTTATCCTTGTTTAACAAAATAAAGGATGAAGATGTGAAGCATTGAGAGGCATAGGTTCTAGTTTGCCTTTGAGAGAGGATAAATGATAAGCTCTTGATCCATACTTATGGGTTATGATATAGGGTCCAAGCTAATTTAAAGTAAACTTGCCTCTTTTAATTTTCTCCATATTGGTTATATGTTGGTTTTCCTTTAGGATGAGGTCTCTAATATTAAATTCTCATTATTTTAGGTGCTTGTTATAGGCACACTTGATTTTTTCTTGGTAGACATGAAGATGGTTAAGCATGGCTAGGTAATGCTCATAAAGTAGCTCAAGTCGTGCTAGGTGTTATTAATGATAGTTTCTCTCAAAAATGATATCCTACAAGGATATGAAAAGAGAGGGAATCTAGACTTTGAGAGGCAAAACTACCTCTAATTCAAAGACTAGAGTAAAAGGGGTAGCACCTGTATAGGTTTGAATGCTAGTGAAATAGGCCCATAAAGTGAAAGGGATGTGCAAGTGTCAATTTCGACCTGAAGCACTGACTACTTTAGTTAACATTTTGTTAATAATTTTGTTATAGGTTTTCACTTGTCTATTTTATTATAGATGGTAAGGTGAATAAAACCTTAACTTGACACCAAATACATCGTAAAGACCTTAGACTTGCCATTATTAGTGATGATCTTATGGGGAACACTAAATTGATAGATTATATGATGATTGATAAAATTGACTATCTTGTCAGCTTTGGTCGAGATGAGAGGAATAGATCTACCCATTTGGTGAAATAATAAATGGTAGTGATGATGGATAGGTGCCACTGTGAAGAATGAGGATTGATTTCCCCAATGAGATCGAGTCCCCATTATGAGAAGGGATAATAGTCTTTGGATACTTAAAGGCCATGGGCAGGTGTATGATGTAAATTAGCATGTTATTGACATTTAACACACTTCTTTACATAATCACAATAGCCTTATTTGAGGGTGGTCCAATAGTATCCAAGGCAAAGGATACATTTAGCAATAGCTAAAACACTAAAGTGTCCGCCATATATTCCATCATGCATTTCCTTGATAGCATGGGAAGATTCATGATTATGTATACAACAAAGAAGGAGGCCATCAAAACCATGTTTGTAAAATATTCCCCTTAATATGGTATAATGAGAGGTACTCTAAATAAAATCTCTTTGAGCATTCTTATAGAGGTTGGGAGGAAAGATGCCAAGTTTGAGGTAGTTGAAGGTTTTCTCATACCATATGTTTGATGGAAATTCTTCCATGCTAAAAATGGTATGAAGGTTAGAGTGGATATAAGAGGGTGTGATGAAATGATGGATGATGATAAAGAGTTTAGAATCAGGAAGCTGAGATGGGATTTGGGAAGCAAGGGAAGCCATTGTATCTACCAACTTGTTGGTAGATCATGGAACAAATTGGATAAGGTAATGATCAAATGATGTTAAGAGTACATCTACTAGTTATTTTAAAATTTTCAATACATCATTATTACATTGGTATGATCCATTAACCTAGTTGAACACAAGCTAAGAATCACCAAAGATACTAATGGTCTTAATTCCTAAGGCTAAAGTGGTTTGGAGACCTATTACTAGGGATTCATACTCATCCACATTTTTCATGCACTCAAAATCAAGTTTAAAGGAAAGGGGAAGAGGTTCATCATCAAGGGGAATGAGAATAACTCTACTAAACCCACCATGTTGGCATTTGGAACTATAAAATAACATGGTCATTTGGTAGGTGGGGTCCACCTGAGAAAGGGTTATGATGGACTCATCTAAGAATGCAAGAGGAAGTGGTTAGTTGCCTGGCAAAGGAGCTTCAACCAACTGATCAACAATAACTTGCCCTTTAATTGATTTCTATTAGAGGAACTTAAGGTCAAACTTAGCTAAGATCATGAGAGACTTAGCCATACACTATTTTTGGTATGGTTTAGAATACATGTACTTGAGTGGGTCATTGTTAGTGATAATGAAAGTTTTGTGATTGAGAAGGTAATGATGAAGTTTGAAAGCCACAAAGACTAAGGTGAGGTAAAGTTTCTCAAAATGGGTGTATCAAGTCTCATACTCTATAAGTGTTTGACTTATGTAGTAGACAACTTGATATTCGTTTTGTTCATCATGGTGAGTGAGCATTACATGTAAGGAATGGTTAGTAGTAGATATATAAAGGTAGAAGGGTTGGTCCTCTTTAAGAGGGGTAAAAATGGGTGGAGAAAGGAGGTACTCTTTGATTTAATTAAGGGCTTGTTGGTAGTCCTTAATCCACTTAAAAGATGTATCTTTATTGATAATATGGTGAAAGGGTTGACATCTATCCTATAACTAAGAGATGAAGTGATGGATGGATTGGAGCTTCCTCTACAGGCTGTGGAGTTGCTTAAGGTGGTTTGGAGGTGGCATCTCCAAAATTACTTTGAATTTGGTAGGGTTTACTTTTATTCTTTGAATAGGAATGATAAATCTAAGAATATTTCCAAATAAGACCCCAAAAACACATTTATTATCATTAAGTCAGATGTGGAAATGGATTAGTCAATTGAAGATGATAGTGAGAAATATAGATGATCCTTACGATATTTGGATTTCCCAAAGAGATGATCTACATAGTCCTCTATGATTTTATGGATGAAATCATGGAAGATGTAGGTCATTGTACACTAGTAAGTTACTCCATCATTATTCAGATCAAATGACATGACCCTATAGTAGAATGTTTTCCATGGGGTAATAAAGGAATTTTTATGTTGATCCTTAGGGGAAATCAATATTTGATTATATCCTGGGAAACCATCCATGAGAGACAACATCTCATGGCTAGCTATAAGATCAAAAAATGGGTTTATGCTAGGAAAAGGGAAGTCATCCTTTGGGCAAGCAAGGTTGAGGTCATGAAAATTAATATATAGGCAAAGTCCTCCTATGGTCTTGGTGATGGGAATGATGTTAGAAACCCATTAGGGATAGTCAATGGGTTGGATTAAATTGACATAAAAGAGATGATGAAGCTATTTTTTGAATAGAAGGGCAATGTGAGGGTGCATCCTAAAAAGTTTTTGCTAAATAGGCCTAACATCAGGATGGGTGAGAATTTTGTGGAGGGGTATGAAAGGGTCAATTGTGGGCATGTCCTGTTAGGACCAATCAAATGCTATGTTTCGGTCATAAAGGAAAGAATGGTAATTTTGTTGCTTTGTAGAATCTAAGGATTGACCCATCTTGACAATGTGAGGGTTATCCTAAGTACCAAATTTGTTATCAATAGTGGATTCATTCAACATGATTTAGTTCTCAATAGGAAGGGATTTGTAGATAAAATAATCCCTCATACTGAGGTAGGTGAGAATGGAATCATCATCCTGACGTTGGATGCTGTTGATGGTAGGATAATCCTTTTCTACCATTTTAGGATAAATGAGAGGAAGGGTTTTAGTTCAACCATCCTTTTTATAGGTTAGGGGGCCTAAAATAATAGTATTAACTAAAAAAATTAGGAGGAATGATTTTGAAATCCTTAGACTTCAAAAGAGATTGGGTTGGTGAGGATGGGATGTTTTCCTAAATGGTGGCAATGAGTTTTGGTGAATCAATGGGTTTTTTGGTGGTATGAACCCAAGGCCAAATAACTCATGAGGTTTTTAGGTTTTGATGGAAGGTAACTTGTGAGGCCTATGTTCATAATGGTTGAAGTCAAATCCCTTCCAAGCACACATATGAAGGTATAATTTAGAAAATGTTGGTTTGTCAAGATAGGAGAAGTCAGAGGTAAATGGTCAGGTAGAAGAGATGGTAGTGGAAGCAAGAAGTGGATGATCAAATCCCTAATAGATTAAATTAGTTTGATGGTTGGGAGGCCTGAAAGGGTTAATGGTTGTGATGTTGGGGTCATAACTAGGATCATGTTTGAGTTTTCCATACTCTTGAGGAGTAGGGAAAGCATCCAATGCTAAAAGATGATACTCCCCCAGTGAGAGAAGTTAGAATGTGGGTTTCAAGGGGTCCTCTATGGGGATCTAAGAAGGGATAGATGAACTAGTTGAAGCTTCATCAAAGGTAGGGGTGGAGTTATTATTGGTTGGTGGTGAGGTAGATGAGGGAGGAAGAATAATGTTAGTGGGTCGATATGTCATGTTGCAAGATCCAAAATGACTAAGGTTATCTTTTATGGTAATAACTTGACCCTCCTATTCAAACTTAACACATCGATGCAAGGTGGATGAGACACAAATCATGGCATAGATCCAAATGCATCCAAGTAATACATTGTATTTTAACTCACCTTATACAATGTAAAAGAGTTATGTAATTATGTGATCTCCCAAGTGGATGTAGAGGACAACTATCCCCAAGGAAATGGCCATAGTATCATTAAAGGAATGGAAGACTGTTGTAGTTTCCAATATGATATGCTTAGACAGTTGAATTTGGTCATAAGCATGAGAGGAGATCATGTTAATACTATCTCCTCCATCAATCATTACCCTTTTTATGTGGGTTTGATTGATGTATGCAGTGATGAAGAGGGGAGGATTAGGATCTCTATAATGAATAAAGGGTGTTTATGAATCCTAGAATGTGATAAAGATAGAAAGTTAAAGGGCTTCAACAAAGGATGCAATAGGTTGAGGGTCTTATGGTTGAACCTCTATTGATTTTATAGCCTCTATCAATGTTTAGCGATGATTGGGTAAGGTTTTGATTAGTTCTTAAAGGATCATCTTCATCGATGTCTAGTGAAGTTGTTTTAGAACCGCTCAAAGGATAGATTTAGAAGGGTTGGAGGGAAAGGCATCCAAAATGGATATTTTGAGTTTTGGTGAATTTTAAGGTAAAGGTGAGGGTGTTTTTGTTAGGTTATAAGGTTTATGGGTGGAATTTTATGTTCATGGTATGGACACTTTGGCCTTTCCCTTATCCTTTTATTGGGCTCTAGATCGGGTAACCATATAGATAGTGTGGATGAGGGGAAGTGTTGGGGTAGATGGTTGTTTTAGTTCTTCCTCACTCTCAAATAAGAGTGGAGGAGTAGGTAAATGTTGGATAGGTTGAGTTGGTGGTTGGGTTGGTAGTGGGCTCAAGAGAGGTTCATTTGATAATAGATCATCATCATCTCATAAGTTATGGATAAGTGCTTGGAGAGATTTACAATTCTTCATGTCATATCCATGTGTCCTATGGTATGAGAATATTTAAATATCATTAAACCAAGATGGTTTAGGACTTTGAGGGTTGAAATGTTTGATAGGTATTAGTATTAAGGAAGAGAATTGCAATAACCTTTGTATAATGGTTGAATAAGATTCGAGCAAAGGTGTTGAGGGTGTTGGGTTTTTGGTTTTAAGAGTGGGAGCCTTCTTAGAAGTAGGATTCACCATGGAAGTTATAGGTGTTGGAATGGTTTTTGTAGGTGGTTTTGGTTGGGATTTCATATTTGTGGTTTGTTTTAAAGTGAAATTTTTAGAGGTGGATAATCAAATTTTAGAGATAGGTGGATAGGTTAGTTAAGAATGATGGGGATTTTGGTGATTTGGTGGGGGTAGGTAAAGGTAGAATGAAAGGAGAATGTTTAGTTTGGGTTTTTTTGGGAGGGTTCACCCTCTTGGTAGACTAATGGTATCCTAGGATGGTGAAAGGATAGGATCCTACGATAGAAGGTAAGTGTGAAGGGGGTGGTATGGATCTAGTTTGAGGTGGGAGTTTAGGTGGTTCCACTTTCTTAGTTGGTTTGGTTTGGGTTCTAATTGGTGGAATAGATGGGGTTAAGTTCAAATTCAAATATGGGTGAGCAAGGCTAGGTGTAAGAGGTATTCTTATATTCTTGATAGGTTTGGTGAGAGAGGCATAAAGTGATTTGACAATTTTGGATAGAAGTGGGTTGAATGGTTCCCCTATGGTTTTGGAGGGAGAATATTTTGATGAAGGTATTGAGGTGATGATAGGTTTTATGGTGGATGCAAGTGAGGTTAAAGGTTTAGGTTTTTTTTTTATATGGGATCCCAAGATGATGCCAAAAGGTGGCTCTATCCAAATTGGGTTGAGAAGTAAACTCTAGACTTTGGACTAATCTAGAAAAAGGCTTGTAAATGGGTTTGATCCCTTAGTCATTAGTTTCAAATATTAAGCCAATGGGTTGAGGTGAGGGAATGGTTTATTCAAATTATCCCTTGATGGAAATTTCCAATATTTTAGAAGATGTTTCCTCCATCGAAGGAGTAGACAAGGTAATATCTTCTTTTGGAATGGTTCCCAAAAAGAGGGTGGGTGGTTCTATGATACAGGAGGAAGGTGTGATGGCCCCAAGTGAAGGAAAGAAGATGGTTGTTTCCTTTATTTGAGTGTCCAAAGGAAAGGAAGTTAATTCTACCACTTCAATGAGTGGAATGGAGGAGGAGGTAGTTGAGGCAATGGTTGCCTCCTTCAATATCTCTATCAAAGGAGATGTGGATAAATCCATAGTCTCATCAAGTAAAGAAAGAGGTGTGGTGGCTTCCTTTGTTTGGGTGTCCAAAGTAATAGAGGGTGAATCCACCACTTTAATGAGTGGAATGGAAGAAGAGGTAGTTTAGGTAATGGTCTCCTCAATGATAGGTTCACTTACAATGACATTAACCATATGGACCTCACAAGCGTGAGATGATTCTAGTTTATTATCATCATAGTTGGTAGAAGGGGTAAGATTGGGGAAAGGTTTTTAAAAAATTCAAGGGAATAATTTGGGGGTGCATTGGGATTATCAAATACAAGTTTTCCCTTATCAATCATGTTTTAGACAATGGTTTCAAAAGTGTTACACCTACTAACATCATGTCCAATGACATGGTATAAATCACATAGATCCTTCTCATTATACTAATTAGATGTAGGGTGAGAAGTATAAATTTTTTGAGGAGGTCGTATGGGAGGAAGTTTTATGATGTTGGATTTGAGAAATTTGTCTAAAATTGAAGCATAAGATTCCCCCATCAGAGTGTATTGTTTTGGGCCAGCTCAATTTTGAGTTTAGTTTTTTTGGTTGGAAGAGTTAGAGAAGTTGGTTTGGTTAGGTTGGCTGATAGTTGGTGGTAAAGCAGTTTTAAGGAAAATAAAGTTTTTGGATGCCTTTGGTTTAGTTTTGGAATATCTAGATTGATTGGTGGTTTTGGATGAGGAAGGGTAATTGGATTTAAATCTAGAATTTTTGTTACTTAGTTTCAATTTTCCCTCATCAATGGCTCTAATTTCTAATTTGCATACCATGGTGAAAGCCTCATCGAAGGTTCTAAAATTTTGAACTTGATGAGTAGGGGAAATATGTTTGACACAAATCCAAGAGAAGATTTCAATCAATTCAAGTTGGGTTAAAGAGAAAGAGAGATAGTTGATAAGACCTCTCCATCTAGCTACAAAATTAGCAATTGATTCATCATCAAATTTCCTAATGGAGTAGAGGTCGATAATAGAGACCTTTTTAGATATGTTGACTAAGAAATGATTTAAATTTTTTTGGGAAAGTTGGGAAAAGGAAAATATGGAGTGCTTGGTGAGAGAACTATACCAATCCAAAGCTATTCCAAATAAAGACATGGGAAAAGTATGAAGGATAAGAACATTATCATATGCAATCAAATAGTAAGAATGGTGAAATGCTCTTAAGTGTTATTGGGGGTCCTCATTGCTTTAAAACTTGGAAAACTTGGTTAGTTCTCATTGAAGAGGATAAGATAGGATAAGGATGGATGGGTGAATAGATTCATTACAGATTTGGTCATAAGATATAATGTTATGAGTCCCAAAGATAGATGACTCTAGGTTGGTCATTTTGTCCATTAACATTTTGACCAAATTTATTTGAGGTTAGGAAGATCCCTAATTGTGTGGTCAGTTTGGTTTCAGTTGGGTGGCAAAAATATATGGATAAGTGGTAGAAGGTTGAGAAGATACCACATATTGGTATGTGGTCATTAAAGGTTGGGATGATTCCACATAAGGGCTAATGGGTACAAAAGGTTGGGTAGAAGGTGTTATGTATCCTTGTGGATTAGGAATATATTGGTAGGATGTCATGGGTATTTGTTAAGGTATTGATATGGGTTAATTTTGAGGTATGAATGGGTTGGTATATGGTTGGGGTTGAGTGGTAAATATTGTGTTAATAGGTGGAAGGGTAGGAGGTATGAAAAGCACCAAATTTTGAAGTGGGATCAAAATTGTTGGCTTGGTAGTGATAAGGGGAATGGTGGAAATTGTAGACACCAAAATTGTGTCGAATCCCCTTGGTCCCTTACACTTTTAATTTAAAATAAATTACTTATTTTGAATTAATGACATCACCCTAAACACATCACCCATGACACCTCGCCTTGGACACCTCACCACTAAGACCATTTCCTACCCCATTTATCACCCTATGACTAAGTCCTCCAAATCATAATTACCTAAGACCTATTCCAACTCTCTCACTAACTCTCATGCCTATAACCTTGCCATTTGACTGTTCACCAATGACAACTACACTTGGTGGATGAAGAATGGGTGAAGGGCTAAAAATAGCCCCTTTTACCCATTTTGCACCCACCCACATCGGTCAATTGTCGACCAACGCTAGTGGAACCGCTGACGTCGATTACATAAACTGACTTCTCACGTCGATTTATGGGCTTTTGGATGTTGGAATCACTCTGGGACTCCTTCTAGTCACTCTCTCTCACTCAAATTTGGCTCTCTCTCTCTTCCTCTTAAACTCTAAGACATCACCAGGCATCAGACTTCAACTAACACTCCCTTATCCATAAAGACTCTACGCAAATGACTTCAAATTGAATTGGAATATTGCATGAGGTCTTTAGCATCAAGCCATAATAGGTACAAGCATTCAACACCTTGGTTCTTCATCTCACTAGAGTTAAGTATTTATTTTTCCCTTTCATTTTAGTAATTTAGAAAGTATTAGTAATTAGTTTCTATTTACTATTTCTAAATACTATCAACCAGACCAGACCCAACTTTCTCCCTGGAGAGGTTGAAAAGCCTTCCTCTCACCCTTACCCTTTTTGACAACCTAGCCTCTACCTTTGCCCTTCTGCAGGCCTTATTCATCTCCCTGCAACCCTGCACAAACTTTTAGACTCCCAGAATTCCTCTGTCGACTACAGACATAACCCTGAGACCTGTCTAAGGACCATTTCCCCTATCGACATTGGCAGCCTAACCGATGTCGGCAACATTGACCAACTGATGCCAATAGAACTATCGATGTCGGTGACTATGGGAGACTTATAGCAAAATATAGGTACACATTGTCTACTTTTTGTTTCTTAGTCTTTCATTATTTCTCTTTATCCAACATTCTTTTCATCAACTAGTGGACTATCATCCCTCCAGGAAGTCTTTACACTTTCGAGACCGAGCATGTGCTTGGCAGTCCACCATATATCTATCTAACATTTTTCTATTTAAGTCTTATTCTTATCTACAAGTGTCTTCCTCCATAGCTAAAGAGGAGCTCCTACAATGTCTGGATATGGTGCACAACTTCATCTGAGTACGTACAAACCCCTGACCATTAACCTTTAGTTTCTTCCTTCTTCTGAATGTAAATAGAAAAAATGAGTAGAAACAAAAATATGGGTAGAATATATCCCCATATTGGATGAAGTATGGGTAACAAGAGGTGAGGTTACCCCTATGTTGGAGGTGTTAGTTGGTGTAGGGGGTGTTTGGATATTATTTGGGATGTTGGATTGAGTTTGGGTGGTGATAGTGGATGGGATATTGGTGGAAGAAGATTCTTGGGTGATCATAGGCTAGGTAGAGGTAACACCAACTATAAGATAGGGAGGTATACCGTAAGGTGGATTCGTAGGAGGATCTAAAGCAATAGGGGTGTAGTGAGATAAGGTGTTGAGGTAATGTTGAAGGGATACAAGATTATTATCAAGGAAGGTAGCGAAATATGCATCACCCTTGACAACTATCTGAGGCATGGTAAGAAGGGAAGAAAGATGAGGAGAACTCTCAACATCTAAAGTATATTCCATGGAAGAAGAGGAAGAGGAAGATGGTTCTTGGTTGGTTTGGTTTCTCAACTATTGTCTAGTAAAGACCCTATGAGGAATATAAAAGAAATGATGAAAACATCACAACTAAAACACAAAGAAAGAAAAATAAAAAGATCTCAAGGAAATTGAAACATACACTAAAGTGAATTTAAAACTCAAGATAATTTTTAGATCACCTTTGTCTTATGCCTTAGAAAGTGTGAAGAGGAAATTTGGTTTGTAGATCAGGTAATAGAAAGGAAGTCTAAGGCTGGTTTTGAGTGTTAAAGTTTCTCAAAAATATGTATTGAAAGTCAGTACGTGTCTTGATATTGGGGCTTAAACCCTCACTTCACACACCATAGTGATAAGGGTGTTAGGTGATGAACCAAGATATACTAAATTTTAGAGTATAGACTCAACTAGAAAGTTGAGTTTTGTTTTCTCTTTTTGGTAATGACCTACAAGTAAGATAGCCAAAGGGTGAGGTGTACCACTAGATGACAAAATACTAGTCAGGACTTACGTAAATTATTTTAATATGTTGATTGATTATGTCGTTTGGTAAAGTGTGTGATAACAAGAGTGAAACAATGATTGATTACTTTTGCTTTTAAGTTAACTAGATGAACTAAAAATAAAGCAAGCAATAAATGTATAAAAGGTTTATTTTAAGCCTAAAATAAATTTTAGATTTTGTTGTATGAGCATAAAACAAAGGAAGATTCTAGGTCCCACTAGGCATTCCAAATGTTTCTCTTAATTTTTTATCATTTCTTAATTAAGAAAGAAGATAAGAAATTAGTAATAAGGGCATGATAGAAGAACTTGGTTGTTATGTGCGCATGATCCAGATGAGTGTGGAGACCTCTTTTTTGTCTTGGAAGGATGAATTATAGATAATAAAATACTAAAAAAAGGGGTTGTTAGAAAGATAATTAGGTGGACTACCTAGTGTAGACATCTAATTCCTAACACCATATATGTTGAAATTATCAATCTTACTCAAATTGCACTCAAATACACATTTTAGGTCAAAATGCACTAAATGGTTCGAGTTTGTCATTTAAAAGTGCCAATTTAAGCTAATTTATCTCTAAATGGGGCAATGCATTTTATGTGATACGTAACTTTGATCAATTTATTTTGAGTCAAAATGATGATTTCACCTTGTTGTGCTTTGGATGACTCTTTTATTCTAATTCATTGGTACACGTCATGTACCTTTGTTATTTTGTGTTGGCAACATCTTAAATAGGAATATAGTTCCAATACATCTAACATCAAATTTCAATTCCAATCCAGTCAAATTTTGAGCCAATAATACAACATTTTGACCAATTTGATTAATTTATGCACAAATTGCCAAGGTTTTGCATCAAAGTTGATTAATCATGTTGAAGGCTAATTAAACCAAATCAAAGCTTAAGTTAATTTTCCATGAAACTTTTTGAATTTTTATTTTTAGAGATTGATTATCATTAACTATATCATCAAATGACATCATCATATGGGGTGGCATCCATAAGCCACAAATGCATAAAATATCAAGATTATGGGTCTCCCATGCCTCATTAATACTATACATGCCTCTTAAATTCCCCTTTATCCAAAATATTTGAGGGATATTTATTAATTTAATTTTATAATTAGATTAATTTATGGATACACATCTCAATCTTACAATGGATGGTCATGGTTGATCCTGATCAATCTAAAAAATCTATAAATAGAGAGGCCATGAACGTCATTTTTAAGCTCAAGTATTGCAATGTTATAATGCTAAAATCTATCCACAAGTCATTTGTGTTTTGATTATTGTATTATTGATATTTTTATCTTCATTTGATAGGTACATTAGGTAGTTACACATCATGAGCCTAGGTTTTGTGGAGTGTTCTTGAGACATTGGAGGAGTTTGACACAATTATTAATGAAGACAAGGATGCTTGATCAAAGGATAACATGTTTTTGAGTTGATTTTGGAGGATGGATTCACTTGGAAAGGTATAGGTTTCTTGATTTTTTACATTTATATTTCATTATCATTAGAAATTCTTACATGAATAAATAAGCTTAATTCAATTTAATCTTATGCATTTATTTATTGGACTAATGTTTGAATAATCATTCTATGTAATCATCTCTAAATTTTGGCATGCTCGGTGGGACATAGCCTCACAAATTTAGTTAAATTTCACCTACAAGCAACCTACTAACCATTATCATGTATGATCTTGGAGTCTGGAGGTAAACAAGATAAATATTTGAGTAAAAATCCATTTTTATATAAGCCATAGTTTTGCTCTCATGATTATGTAACCCAGCTTGATTATGTGCCCAACTCATCCCAAATCAGCACAGATTCACCCCGACTCAGCCTTGACTCAGCCCAACTCATCCTGACTCACCTTGAATCAAACCTAACTCGGCCCCAACTCAACCCAACTCAGACCCAACTTGGCCCTAACTCACCCTGACTCATCCTAACTCACCCTAACTAGTCCTGACTCACCTTGACTCAGCCCAACTTGGCCCTCACTTAGCCATGACTCAACCCACATTGACCTCAATTTGGCCCCAACTCAGCCTAACTCACCCTAAATCACCTCGACTAGGCCCAACTCAACCCCAACTCAGCCCTAACTAATCTTGACTCATCCTGACTCACCTATCAACCCAACTTGCCTATAAACCCAACTCGCCTATTAACCCAACTCGCCTATCAACCCAACTCAACTATCAACCCTAGAGAAAAATTCTTAATGTCATTTGCTCAAAATATTAATTTCTTAAAAGTAGGCCCTTATAATTATTTTTTTTTAGGTTGAGGGGGTATTTTGGAAGCTGGTTTGAATGCTTTTGACTAACCAAACACATTTTCATTTGGGTTTAATATGAACATGCTTGATTTCACACATTTGAATTAGTGTTTAAAATCAACCTAAGATTTGGCTAAGTCTTAGGTAAATTTCATTTAATTCTTAAAACACATCATAACTCTTGAAACATTTTAAATTTGGTGTTTTAATCATGAATCTAAGCTAAGTCTTGAATCTTCAATTTGGGCTTAAAATGAACTTAGGTCTTTATTGCTTCATGTGGCCTTTTTCTGTGTAATGTTTTACCATTTTAGAAATTAAGGCCAAGGGCCAAAAAGAACATCACCTAATCTTTTATTTGGTGTTGAAAATTGAACTTATTTTTCAAGTTTGTATGTAATAGGTGATTAATTAATTGATTGGCAAAAAGAGGGATGTTGCATTTATGCTCTTCCATCCATCCCCTTTAGAGAAATTTTGGAATCAAAATCACCATCCTTATTGCAAGCATGCCTAGTCAAAGGCATAGAAAGAATGTTGCTTAAAATTTTCCTCAAAAACTTGTAATAGTATTGGGTGATCTTGAGGTGACCATAAATTCTTTCTATTATGTCTTTTATTTTATACAAACTTGGCTTATGAGGGGGATTTCATCACCTCTCACAAGCTATATAGGGAAGCTTTGACCCAGGTTTTCACCTCCTGACAATAACTTCAACCAATCTTACTAGGATTAGAGGTTTGAGTGGTTAAACCAAATTCTAGTGTTAGAGTTGCACATGGGACATATCTACACTTTAGACATCACACTACGCTAAGCAAATGATAGATGTAGTGGTTGTAAAAAGGGCAAGACCTTTTTACAATAAGCCAAGTGCCACAGACACCCAATTACATGATTTTATTTTACATCATGATGTGAAAGTCATTTTTTAATTGATCCCCTTAGAAATGATTGAAAACCAATTGCGTTTAGTCAACCCCATATTGTCATACCCTTGCTAGGATTAGGACGATTTACTTGTATTTTGTCATTTTCTTACTTGGTGTTTTGAGACTAAAACTTGTTTGATTTTTATAAACCATGTCAAAATAAATTTATTTAGATGCCACTCTTTTGTTTAAAGAGGTGTTATTATGTCCATTTTACACCACACTTGTGCCTTGAATTTTTTTGTTAAACATGTATGTGTGTGTGCCATTTGGACCTCATTTAGGTTTCATTATGCTATCCACTCTTATCTAGCTTATTTGGTCCAATCTTAGTCTTCAATGTTGCATTTTCAATTAACCTTTTCAAGTTTGGAACTAAACATTGATTAATTTCTATTTAGGCCTTAATTTGTGGGGTTGATAGATAGATCTTTCTCTTTTGGGTTGTATAACTTCGGTTAAATGATTACCCAAAATTCAAGACTATTGATTGTTTATTTATTTAAGCACCTATCCTCATAATTGTTTGTTCCTTTATTTGGGAGAACACAACCTTTATCAAAAATATTTTGATGTTAGACATTTGACATTAGGTTATTTTATGCCAAATATTAGCATAAACTATTTTTAGATACAACTCCACCCTTTTGACCAAGGTTAAACCTTTTGTCTTTTGGGCATCTCTTTTTAGAGTTTGTAGAACTCTAAGCCTTTTATTTTTGGAGTTGTCTTCATTAAATGTGGATATGTCTAGTTACACTTATGGTAGAGTCATGGATAGTCCAACTTATGATATAATGGATGCACAAAATGACTTTTATGACTTTAGTCAAGACCCCAATGGTGATAATATGGTTTTTGAGATAGATTTCTATCTACCTCACAAAAATCAATCATGGGAACATAATCAAGATCCAACTCAAGATTGGGATGACTGGGTTTATCAAGAAGACTTGGATGTTTTGGCTTATGTGAGCAACCAAATTAAGAAGCATCCAGTCATCACCATTTTAATACCTCCTCCTTTGGCTTATATGAGAAACCAAACTAAGAAGCATCAAGTCATCACCATTTTAGGACCTCCTCTTTTGGTTTGCATGAGCAACCAAATTAAGAAGCATCCAGTCATCACCATTTTAGGACCTCGTCCTTTGGTTTTGATAAGCAACCAAAATAAGAAGCATCTGGTCATTACCATTTTATGACCTCTTCCTTTGGTTTGCACAAACAACCAAACTAAGAAACATCTAATTATTATCATTCTTCGCCCATTACTAGTTTTTGATGAACCTATTATTGAAGAACCTCCATTTGATGAACCAATTGTGTTTGATCCCTTCTTTAATATTATAATTTTTGGAGAGTCCATTATTGAATCAAATACCATTATTCTCACTAAACCAAATGTTCCCCACTTTATAAATTCTATGCCGATCTTCAAGCCAAAACCTAAACCATTACCTCTTCAAGAGCTATCTTATAAGGATCAAAGTGTGTTTAAAATTTATATTTTTCAAACAATTATGAACCAAAACAAAAATTTTATTATTGAAACACCCATTTATGATAATTAAACCTATGATAAGTTACCTATTCATATATTACCTATCTTTAAAGATACTCATCTCCTTGATAAGCTAGTCTTGATAGAGTTGTCTCTTAATCTTTTCCCACTTGTTGAGGAGTCTCACTTTGATAGACATGATTTTGTCAAGGTGTCCCTTGAGTGGTACCCTCTCTTTGAGGGGATTCACTTAAATTAGCCAGTATATGTTGAACCCTTCAAAGATGAATCAATTATTATTGAGCCCATTATGCTATCACAGGCCATTACTTGTCAAAAATTCAAACCATATCAAATGAAGAATCAAAATTAGAGTCAGGTTTTATTTTTTAACCAACATTGGATTTAGCATTAGAAATAGAATCAACATCAGTTATGACATTGGATTCATAGTCCCTTACTTCAAAATTAGATTCAAAAATAGATTATAGTCATGGTTGTTACAAGATTGGTTACAATTGCCTTGCAAATCGATTTGACTATATTTATGATCTTTCTATAGTTTTTAAGGATGATTAATTTAGCATCAACACAAGTTTTCCTAGTATTTTGTATGAGGATTATGCTATATTTCATCATCCCACATTATTCCCACCCAACATAGCCATTATATTGACATTTCACCTCTCACAAACATCAATTGTGACCAATAGAATCACACTTTGTTAAACTACATCAATGGTGACATATCATTTACATAATGTCTATGGGTTGAAGACAAAATTTGTATAGAAGAAGAACAATATCCTAGTGAAACCTTTTTGAAGGCTCTAGGGGATGATCAAAGTTCAAACTCAACATCTTCTAGTGAAACCTTTTTGTAGGCACTAGAAGACAATTAAAGTCAATTTTAACATCTCTTTGTCAAACCTTATCGAAGGCACTATGGGATGATCAGAACAAATTCATTGGTGAAAACCTCATCAAGGAACCAATAACTAAGCAAAAAAAAATTTCACTCTTATTAAATATATTATTCATAATCAAATCAAAATAACTTCCAATCTAAAACATAATCAGATGGTAGCTACTCTAAAGATCAAGCAACAAAACAATCGGGTGGTCCCATCAAGAGTATCTTAAGAGGTATTTGGCCCTGCCACAACCAAAATTATTTTGAATCTAGCATTAAAAACATTACATGTGACTGAAAGTCCTGATATTTATCTATTTCCCATTCATTATACATTATATTATCACCCACCCATTTATTACTCACTTATATCATTTATCACTAGCATCACTTTCCTTTATAGAGGTTATAAATATATCTTGTCATGACATTTGAAGGAAGTAAAATCAATGAATAATGAAGATCATGAACACATTATTGAGATCTAGATCGACAACAAGTTCTTGATAGAGTAGCTTTTTTGAAAGGGAATTGGGTATCAACTTTATAACTGATCATTTATGTTATCTCACATATTGACTAGGATGTGCATCTCCATGACAGCAAGAGAAATACAACCAATTTTCATTTACCATTTATCCATTAAACATTGTCCTTTCCTAGTATCTTGGGGGTAGCCCCATAGACCATTTTATTCTAGGCATTGTTATACCATTATGATCCATGAACCATGTTGTTTGAACTACATTGACTTGAGGTCCTTCAGGACTATATAGGCAACATTAAATTTATATTGAGGTCATCTCGGTCACCCACTTTCCATGATCTCACCATTTTGAGAAAAAATATTAAGTTTGAATGCTCTTTCCATTTTACGAACAACCTAAGCCTATGCTCTCACCATTTTGTGAGCCATTTAAGCCAATCATTGCTTGGGGGAAACTTTATTGCCACTGTAGCCAATTATCTTCTGATCATTTTCTTATACCATTTCTTTTACTATTGATCAAAGCTTATTCTTAGTTGTCCTATCTCATCCCATTTTGATCTTGGTTCCTTCGATTCATCCTACACTTTTTATGGGGGGATTTCAATATGGTTTTAGGAGTTTTTTTTTTAATTTTGTATTGAATGAAAATCTATGGAAGTAGTATGGAATTTGATATAGAAATTTATATATCATCTATCATCTTATTTAGTATCACTAATTATAATTTCCAATGAGAAAATTACTATTATTTTGGTACCCCTAATTATAATCGCCTTTGGGTAAATCAATATTATGACATTGTTTCCTAATTATAACCACCTATGGGAAAATTAGGTACAATGGCCTTTTATCATGAATTTCTACATCATATGATCATTACTATTATCATTTGTCTTGTCATTCATTTTTTTTTACAAACTTGTTGTGACCTAGTCAATTTTTCATCACCTTTTGTGTGGGTAGAATTACTGTGACTTGGGATTATTTTGGACTTATATAGGTCATGCTCAATTCATGTCAAGGTCAACTCAATCCCTCTTATCATATTCTCTCACTATATTGTGAGCATTTAAAGTTGGTACACTCTCACCATTTCATGATCTAGACCATTCTATATCTGTTAATCCTCAATCAAGTTGAGATACTTAAAAAATTTTAAAATAATTCGTAAAACATTAAAAAACTCAAAAACATTTTATGTGTTTATTTGATTGTTGTTTATCATGTTGGTCTTTTGTTTTCCTATTTGGTCTTTCTTCTTTATTTTATTTTCCAATTACATCTTGATGGTCCACAGAGATCTTGATTAATCGTATCTTGATCTCATGTTGTTAAGATGTATTGTTTTCTTTTTCTTTGCTTTTTTTTTAAATGTAAATAGTTGTAACTTTAGTTTTGGTCATTATTTTACCATTATCCTTACTTATAGGTATCACATTTTAATTGGCTCAGTGTAATTGGAATATTATGTCATTATATTTTTTTCATACGTATGATGCCTAATTTATTTTTCTATAGCAAGCACTTTGTGCTCAAGTTTCAAAGTCTTAATGTCAACATTAGCTCTGATGAACGATTCTCAAGAATACTTTACATAATCTAGGCTTATGATATGGAATTAGGCATCTAGGTAAAATGTATTTTAACACTCATCTTTATGCTTAGATGTGCAACTCTTCACATAAATTGTAAGTCAAATCAATTCTTAGCCAGTTTCCATCATTCCTCATTCCATTCTCTCCCAAACTTGGGTGAACTACATTGCCTTGAAGTTCATGTTACAACATGAGTCCATGGAACTATGTAGGTAGTTTCCACTTGTCTAGCACATTTGGAGTCATCTCAGCCACCTTCATTCTTATTTTCATCTCTTTCATCACTTTGTGCATTCTCATATGATGGGTTTTATTTGGCTTTCTAAGCCATTACACCATTGTATGTACATTTGCACCCACTTGCTTTAAATTATCTTTTAGGTTCTATCCTTGAACTATTTTGCTTGCCAATTACCCATGCTGAGGCATAACATCTGAACAACATCTAAATCAAATCATCTCTATAGGCACAAACCATTATTTATATTATATCAATGATCAAAATTAGCCCTACTAGGGTAAAACTATTTTATCACGATCACATTTGCTCTACTAGAGCACTTCTTATTATCTTATCTTTAGAGACCCCATTCTAGTGGTGATTCTCTTCCTAAATTAAAATGTTCTCTCTTTTCCTGTAATTTCAATCTCTCCACACTAATGCCCATGATGATGATATTTGTGTGCAACTTGGCTTGGGATTGATCAATGTTTTAAGCATGCAGCTTGTGCTCTAAAATTGGGTATGTTTAAAGTGTGTCCCTTACATTTATGATTGTATCTTTCCCATTCCCCCCATCTACTGGGGCATGTTATACTTATAATTATATTTTGATCATTTATGGTAATCACACATGCAAGAATTATCTCATATGGATGTGATCTATTCCATGGGTTAATTTCTCACTTTCTCTCTCTTTTTGAGAGTCCATCCTTCTCTTCTATCCTAATATGTCCTCTCGAGGGGGTGTCATGGGTCTATTACAATTAATTCTTAACAAATATTTTATTTGAAAAGATGTTGCTTCATATTAATGTTTCTTTACACCTTCTCAAATAGGGGCAAAATGTAGACATCCAATTCTTAACACCATTTATGTTGAAATTGTCAATCTTACTCGAATCACACTCAAATACACATTTTAGGTCAAAATACATAAAATGTGCTAAATGGTTTGAGATTTTCATTTATAAGTATTGATTTAGGCTAATGTATCCCTAAATAGGTCAATACATTTTATGTGATACCTAACTTTGATCAATTCATTTTGAGTCAAAATGATGATTTCACCTTTTGTGCTCTAGATCACTCTTTTCTTCTAATTCATTGGTACACATCATGTACCTTTGTTATTTTATATTGGCAGAATCCTAAATGAGAATACAATTCCAACGCATCTAACATCAACTTCCAATTCTAATCTAGTCAAATTTTAAGCTAATAATATGACATTTTGACCAATTTGATTAATTTGTGCACAAATTGTCAAGGTTTTTCATCAAAGTTGACTAATCATGTTTAAGGCTAATTAAACCAAATCAAGAGCTTACGTTAATTTCCCATGGAAATTTTTGAATATTTATTTTTATAAATTGATTGTCATTAACTACATCATCAAATGACATCATCATATGGGGTGGCATCCATAAGCCATAAATGCATAAAATATTAGGATTATGGGTCTCCCATGCCTCATTAAGACCTTCTATACCAATTAAATTCCCCTCTATCCCAAATATTTATGAGAGATATTTATGTATTTAATTATATAATTGGATTAATTCATGGCCACACATCTCAATCTTGAGATGGATGAACATGGTTGATCCTGATCATTCTCAAAAATCTATAAATAGAGAGGCCATGAACATCATTTTAAAGCTCAAGTATTTTAATGTTATAATGCTAAAATCTCTTCATAACTCATTTGTGTTTTGATTATTGTATTATTCATATTTGGATTAGCTTCATTTGATAGGAAAATTAGATAGTTACACATCATGAGCCTAAGTTTTGTGCAATATTCTTGAGACATTGGAGGAGTTTGCCACCATTATTGATGAATACAAGGATGCTTGATCAAGGGAGAACATTTTTTTGATCCATTTTTAGAGGATGGATTCACTTGGGAAGGTATAGGTTTCTTAATTTCTTTCATTTGTATTTCATTGTCATTAATAATTATCGAATGAATAGATAGTCTTAATTCAATTTACTCTTATGCATTTTTCCTTTGATTTATTGGACTAATGTTTGACTAATAATTTTATGTAATCCTATCTACACCTAGCATGAGATAGATACAAAAAGTGTGAGCCTGCTAGGAGGCTATCAATCCACTCTTTGATAACAATTAAGTTGAAAGAGATAAAATGAAACTACTTGCATCAAATAACATAAAGTAACTGAAATGAAATATAACAAGGAAAGGAATTCTTGTTAGATAAAATAACTAAATATAACAATAGTGGGTCAGTACTAGTGCTAAAATAGATCAAGTCAGGTTCATAAAATCAGGAAGGGGTTTGTGAACAGGCAAGGACATAAAAAGTTAGATTTGGTTGGGGGTAAGGGGTTAAAAAAAACTTGTTATTTCTTACCATAGTGATTGTCAATAGTTAGGGTGACCATCAATGGTTAAGTTGACCATCTATGGTTGGGTAACTATTAGAAATTATACTCACCATTAGCGATTGCCTATGGATTTTGGAAGTGTTCAAAAAAGGAGTTTATAGAATGGATCAGTGATAAGGTAAGGGTTTATTAAGGGTTCAGCAATTAGAAAGCAAGATGTAGAAAATGTTTGATGGGAGAGAGAGGTAAAAAATTAGAATAACAAAACTAAATTACAAATATACCTATTTCTCGCTAAATGGATAATGGTTGATGGATGGATAAATTTTGGTAGAGTAATGGTAATTTGCCTCAAGAGCAATTTTGGTATAAGTTCAGATCTCTATTGTAGTTGTTGAATTACTGGAAGGAAGATTGGTTGGCTAGAAGCTTGAATACCTACATGCTATAATGCTCTTGTAATTTATTGATGGATCCTTTCTCACCTCCTACTCCTCTCATTTTATAGGCAAAGAGAGATGAAGGATAGAATATTACATAAGAGGTTGGATTTTTGATTTCAATGCTTTGGAGTTCATTAGTAATGGGCAAGGTAGACATATTAAATTATGTCATGCTAGCTTACACATGGCTAATATTTATGTAAGAACAAGGAGGAACTGATAGTTGACAATTAGCCTAACCATAGATAGTCAAGTTGACCATCGGTAGTCGGGTGTTTAGACGAAAAGGGGTCAAGGTGAGTTAAAAGGGGATGGGTAATGATTAAGTTAGTGAGTTAGTTAGCTTATTAACTAACTAGACTTAGGGTCTAATGGGTTAGTTAGTGGGTTGATAATGGTTAGGTGGTCTCTAGGTAATCCTAAGGCATTTTGACATCTAGAACCATTGTGTGTGGTTTTTTAGTGTCTATAGTGACATCATCAAAATGCCTTCTTATTTTTTCTATCATAGACCCAAAATGTCTAGATGATCAATATGAAGAACTAGATGAATTCCACTCATGCACACAAGCATTCCAATCATCCTTGAACTCTAATAGTATCCTTTGCATATCCTCTAATCACCATATTTAGTCATAAACATTAATGACATGCTCATAATGTCCCTTTTGACATCAATGAAAATCATATTTACAAAAATCTCCCCCTTTTTGTTGATGATAAACTAAATGCTCTGATGTCCTAATATTTAGTTCCTTATTTAGCATTACTTTCATTGGTTTCTAATGTGTATGAACTGAAGTGGTTCATACCAAACTTTCTCCCCCTCAAGCAATGACATATTTGCCTAATAATCAACTTGGACACTTTCTCTATTTATTTTTTGGCATTTGCAGAGAGCATTTGGTCTTTTTCTCCCCCCTTGTCATCAATGGCAAAGGGACTCTTTCTAATTATTTATCCAAATGTTTCTCCCCCTTTTTTAGATAAAAAGGATTTTTTCCAAGAATCTAAAACCATCAACTCATTAGAACTTTTTAAATATATGCATACCTGATTTGCCTTTTTAATTCTAGGGATTAACAAAACTTCTAAGAGACTCCCCTTGGACTCATGTTCTATCACTAAGATATAATGATGTGGTGTAGGAGCCACCACTCCTAACTTCTATCTCATATATTGAAATTATTCCTTGGGAAGAGGTTTTACGAATATGTCTACAATTTTATCTTTAATTGGCACATATTCCATTGTGGCCTCTTGATCTGTAACCTTTTCTCTCAAAAAGTGATACTTGATGTATATGTGCTTGGTTCTGGAGTGTATCACTAGATTCTTTGATATATTATTAGCTCTTGAATTATCACAAATTATAGAGATAGGTGCCTTATACTATACCTTGATGTCCTTGAGTGTTTGCTTCATCCACAAGACTTGACTACAACATGACACTACTGTTACATACTCTACTTCTATTGTAGAAAGAGTAACTAACTCTTAATTTTTTCTTAGCCATGAAACAAGTTTATTTTGAAGGAAAAATTAACCACCACTAGTGCTTCTTTTATCATCCACACTTCTTACCCAATCAACATCTGTATCTGTTGTCAATGTGAAATATTCACTTGTAGGATATCATAGGCCATAGTCAATTATGCTCTTGATGTATCTAAATATCCTTTTCACTGCATTAACATGTGACTATTTAGGATTAACTTGAAATATTGAAACCATGCACATTATTTGCATGATATATAATCTTGATATAGTTAGGTATAACAAGCTTCTTATCATTGATCTGTACATAGTTTGATTTGCATCAAGGGACTCATCCTCTTTGCTCAACTTGCATCTAGTTATCATGGGAGTACTATTAGGTTTGATATCTTCTATTCCAAACTTATTGAACATTTCCTTTGCATACTTGGTTTGGGATATAAATATCCCTTCATCAGATTGTGCTATTTGTAGACCAAGGAAGAAAGAAAGTTCTCCTAGCATAGACATCTCAAACTCACTTTGAATTTGTGTAGAAAATTCTTTGCACATTTTGATATTAATACCACCAAAAATGATGTTATCTACATAAACAACAACAATCAACATATGCTCACCTTCTGATTTTAAGTACATATTATTGTCTATACATCCTTTATTGAAACCTTGTTGTTGTAGGTACTAGTACAATCTTGAATACCATGTTATAAGTGCCTTTTTTAGACCATATAGAGATTTTTTTTTATTTTGCACATATAATATTATTTTTATGATATCTATAAACCTTCATGTTATTCTCTAGAGACTTCCTCTTTTATGTTCCCATTTAAGAAAGTAGACTTAACATCCATTTGATAGACTTTAAATTTATTGTAAATAGAGAATGCTAGAAACATTCTTATGGCTTCCAATCTAAAAATTGGAGTAAATGTTTCCTCAAAATATATGCCCTCAACTTGTGCATATCCTTTACACACCAATATTTTTTTATTCCTTATAACAACTCCACCCTCATTGAGCTTGTTTCCATAGACCCATTTTGTACCTATCACATTATTGTTTGAAGGTCATGGAACTAATTTCCATGTTTTTTCTTTTCAATTTGGCTTAGTTCTTATTCCATGGATTTTAGCCAATTATCATCATTGTTGGCTTCAACATAGCTCTTAAGCTCTATTTCAAACATAAGAGCAAAAATTACTTTCTCCTTATTCATTGCAACTCTTGTCCTTATCTAAACTCTTTCATTATTATTACCAATTATTTGATATTTAGGATGATCCTATTGAACAAATCTTGGAGGTGAATTTTCATTCATTTCCTTAACCTCTTCATTATATGCTTCTTCTTCAAGATCTTATTCTTCAATACTGATTTCCTTGTTAGGTTCAACATGTTTCAATCCTTCTTCAACCTTGACATTGATGTTATCTACAATATTGTGTGACCTTTTATTATAACATATATAGGCTTTACTTTAAGTGGAATAACCAACAAATATTCCTTCATCACATATTGATTTCAAGCTTCCCAATTTGTCCTCTTTTCTCCTGATGTAATATTTGCTTCCAAACACTCTGAAGTACTTGATAGAGGTAGGCTTTCCATACCATATCTCATAGGGAGTTTTGCCACTATTTATCCTAAGTTAAACTCTATCCAAGATGTATACTAATATTTGGATTGCTTCTGTCTAGTATCTATTAGGTAACTTAGCCTCTTTTAGCATTGTTTTGGCTATCTCATTGACTATCCTATTCTTTCTCTCAACAACTCCATTCTACTATGGAGTCCTTACTATAAAGTAATTCCTTTTGATCCCATGCTTCTCACAATATTATATGAAATAATTTGAGGTGAATTCTCCACCTTTATTAGATCTTAAGTATTTGATTTTTTGACCAATCTCATTCTCTACCATGGATCTAAAGATCTTGAATCTTTAAAATGCCCAAGACTTGTCCTTCAAAAATATTACCCATGTCATTCTTGAGTGATCAGCTACAAATAATATGAAGCATCTTTATTTTTTAGATCATCTTGTATTATTAGGACCAAAAATATTAGTATGAACTAATTCTAGAGGCTTTGTAATTGCATACTCCTTTGTTTGAAATTTGACACTTATCTTCTTGCTAGTTGATATTCCTTGCAAGTAGTATCTGCAATTTTGGTTATCTTATGTATGTGTTTGAAACATTTATGTATGCTTACTTTGAATAGGTTATCAAAGTTAACATGACCCATTCTTCTATTCTATAATGAACTCTCATCAATCTTTCTTATCAGGAAGCTATTACCATTCACTTCAACAAGATTATAGATGTTGATTTTAGTCCTTTTCCCTTTTATGACTAGTCTTTCATATCTATTTAACTTGCAACCTTCTACATAAAATGTGACCTTATATCCATTATCACATATTTGGATGACACTTATTAGATTATGCTTCAATATTTCAACATAAAAGACATCATGCATAGGTAGTTTTCCATCTATGTTTAAAGTTCCTTTACCTTTGATCTTTACTATTATGTTATCTCCCAAGATGATATATCCTTCCTTACATTTTATCAATTTGATGAATTTTCTCTTGTCACTAATCATATTCTTTGAGCAACCACTATTTATAACCCACAAATTCTACTCCTTGGTATGGAGTACAGTTTGAACAATCATAGATTGATTTTTCACTCTCCACACATCTTTAGGTTTCTTATTTGGCTTCTTTTTCAGAAACTTATGAACTTTTGTTCACATTGAGATGCATGCATTTCTTTACATTATGTAATTTTGATCTTACAAATCTAGTTCTACATTGTTTAGCTATGTTACCAAAATTATTGCAATTATGGCATATTACATTTGTGTCTAACAAGGGTGTAAATGAATTGTTGCTTACAAAATTGGTTCTCCTTATAGGTACAACTCTATAATTACTATCTTTATGGCCAAAATTATTATAGATATAAAAATAACCATAGAAAGATGAGGAATATTTAGTCATATCATTTATTGGTGTAGTATGAAGAGCTCTTCTAAACTCTGGCTTCTTCAAGTCTCACACTTTTATGTATCCATCTACATCAGCTACCTTTATCTTCTTATTTTCTTTAGGATTATTTTCTCATTCATATTTCTTCACATCATTAGTGATTGTGTCTATCTTTGTGTCCTTGCAATCTTTATCTTTATTTTTTCCTGATTTTCCTTTTGTTTTGAATTTTTCATATAGGTTATCAAATGCATTAGTTGTGGAACTTTTTCCCTTTTCATAACCAAGACCTAATATCTCTTTTGAGGGGTTTTGTGAGTTGATCAATTCATCAGTAATGTTTGATCCTCCTATCAATTTCAAACTTTTTTTTAGATTTCCTTTGGTCTTCTCAAGTTCTTTTCTTAAAGCCACTATCTCTATTTCTAACTTCATGAACTCATCAGATTTAGATTGTAGTTCAAGTTTGACTACATATTTTATTCTTTTGGCCTCTTAAACCTATGTCTTTAGGCTCAATACTATCTGACCAAATTTATCAAGAATTTTGGACATTTTCTCAATTTCATTTTTTCCAAGCTTCTTCTATTTTGATCTCTTTTTTCTCAGCTTATCAATTTCCTCTAAAGCACAGATGTTTTCACAATCTAGATCCACTTCTCCTTATTCTTTATCTGAGTCTTCAGCTTCTTTTTTATTTATATAATCTAATCCTATTATCATGAATAGGACTTCCTTTCCTCAACCCTAAAGGCACATTCATGTTCATCATCTGAACTATCACTAACATCCATTGAATCACTATCTTATTTTGTGTATAGGCCTTTCTTATTTTTTAAGAAGTTCTTCTTAGGATAGTAGGGTTTCACCTTTTTCTATTGTCTAATTACTCAGGGTTATCCTTTTTATTGTAAGGGCATTTAGTATTAAAATGTCTTACTTTATCATAGTTAAATCCTTTAAAGGGTAACTTACCTCTATATTTTCTAGACCCTCTTCTCAATCTTCTGACAAAGTTAGATTCTTCTTTATCAGTCTCCTCATATTTGGATGAGGATGATTTTGATTTTAATTTCTTGGCAACTTTGAATGTAGATTTTCTCTTGAAATTGCTCGCTTTTCCCATTCTCATCTCATAGGAAATGAAGGTTCCATGCAATTCATCAAAAATGAGTTTATCTAGATCTTTTGCTTCCTCTATTACAAATATTTTAGAGTCATAACTTAATGGTAGAGATCTTAGAACCTTTTTGATAATGACTTATTATTTCATCTTTTCTCTAAGGCCTCTTATTACATTGACTATTTCATCCACTTTGAGGAGATAGTCTACAATTTTCTCTTCCTCATTCATTTTGAGGATTTCAAACTTAACTTTGTAAGTTTGTAACTTGGCCTAATTTACCTTGTCATCTCATTCATAGGTTCTCTTCAATTTGTTTTAGATATCTTTTACATTCTAATAGTGCATCACTTTGAAAAAATATAAATTAGATAATCCACATAGAATAACATTCTTTACCTTAATATTGCTCTCATATGCCTTCTTGGTAGCCTAATCAATATGAGCTGTAGCAAGGGTTATATATCTATCTACCATAGACATCCATATATCAAACAATAATGAGGATAAATAAGCTTCCATTCTTATGCTCTAAAATGCATAGTTTGATCCATCAAAGAGAGGTTCTTTGTTTGATTAGGATCCTTCTTGACTAGCCATTTATGGTCACCATTCCAAGATCTACCTAAGCTGATTAAGCTTCTTCTAAGGAACCAGGGCTTTGATACCAATTATTAAAACACAAATAGATATTGAGAGGGGGTTGAATTAGTATATCAACTAAAACTAGTCCTTCAAATATTTTTAAAGTAGATTAAAAGATATATGTAAATCAAATCAAATATGTAGAGATCACACACACAAATAAACATAACACTAGATGTATACATGAAAAACCCATTGGGAAAAACCACAATGAGAATAATTGATAGAATCTACTATTCTACTCTATCCTCATAGTCAAAACCTCACTATTTACACATTGAAGGGCATCGACCCTAAGGAAACACCAATCCCCTAATTTAAGATCTTCAATATAAGGAAGAACCCACTTCCTAACTGAGCACCAACTCAACTTGTCTAATGACACCAACCAATCAGATATACTATGGAGATACAACTCTAGATTACAACATACATTCATAAATGAATTAAATCCTTCTATTCTCTATTATAGATTTGATCTATAACTGTTCATGCTTTGTACTTCATCTCTCTTTTATTTTACTCTGCCTCTTTGATTTTGTGTCTTTCTTTATATATATCTATTTGACACAATTAAACTTTTGCTTTCTACCTCTCTCTCTCTCTCTCTCTCTCTCTCTCTCTCTCTCTCTCTCTCTCTCTCTCTCTCTCTCTCTCTCTCTCTCTCTCTCTCTCTCTCTCTCTCTCTCTCTCTCTCTCTCTCTCCAACAAAATTTACCTTTACCCTAGATATCATATATATAAATAATTGGTCTAGGTCTTCGTATCTTCTATGTGTTCACACTCAGACTATAACACACCACACTCTATTCTGGACTTAGTTCATTATTATTTGAACTACAAGTTTCCAATGTCTCTAATTCATACATAACTACCATGATCGCTGGTCTCATTACTATCTTTAGCATATACTAGGCTCTAGTTTTGATGCACATGCATATTTACATAGATTTGATTGATTACATAGATTAATCTCATTATTTGTGTATGATTCATGGCTTAATTTAATGTTCCTTCATGTTCATGCATCTAATCATTATAATTAACATATCTTTAAATATTGATCATTGATATTAACTTTGGCACCATGATCTAATGATCCACATTTAAATTTCTCAACATTAAAATGTATTAATTTAATTGATATATGATAGGCTCACACTCTCCATTCAATATTTGTAATATTTTAAACTTTAGCTTTGTCAACTTTAAGATTCAGCTATTGATCTTTTTGATCCAAGCTTCTACATGCCATTGGATCTCCAAAGATGTAAAATCTTTACTTCTATCTTGATGTTAAACATCGAGCTCTTTATCCCATCTCACTACTTCTTGAGTCTTTAGATTTATTACACTCCATAAATATTCTTAGAACTGATTAGTTTTTAAATCACCACCATGTCAATAAACCTCAAGCACTTTATCCCATATGAGTCCACTCATTTTGTTTGATTTACTTTGCATGATTATCTGCTCACTATCATATCTTCTTAAAAACTTGATCTTTATCTTTGATTAGCTCTTGAGAATGTGACACTTGGCATTAATGCATGAATTATACAAATTAATATCAGTTCCCACTATTGAGACACTTGGAAAACTATAATTGATCATTAACTTATTCACTTTAAACTAGTCTATTGATTTACTATGTAGGGTCTATGATTGTGACACTTATCACTAGTGCATTTACTCAGAGGTCCTTTTGACAATTTGACTTCGATTCACTTCATTGGATCTTTAGCATATGATTAAATTCTAGTCATTGATCAAGATGGGATAAGTATTATTCTAAGAATTAGGAAATATAAAGTCTTGTTCACTGCTTCAAGCTAGTGATTGATAAGATGAAGGGCCAGTTTTACAATGATGAAAAGGGCTTAAGTTATAACTTAAGCTACCAAGTCCCAACTATATCCAATGAACATAAAAATATAAAATCCTATTAATACCATGAATTAAACCCTTAGGTTTTAACTGATAAACCCTATCATGTTTGAGATTAAAGATAATTTAATTATGGGCCCATCACTCTTCATCTATACCTGCGAGCCATATATTCAAGATGCCCATGAAAAAACCCATAACATATCTTATATTTGTTTCCTTTGAAAATGTCCATAAATGATCTTTGTAAAATTATGACAACTTTGTAGGACCTTGTGCAATTTTGACTATGGGGACCATTTCAATATGCCTGGAAGGCTAACTTTGCATCTACATAAATCTAGTCACACTTAGTTACATGACCTACAATTTAGCATAGAATATCCTATTACTTAGAGGATTCCATCCATGTATCCATTTTATTCTAAAGCCTTCATACATGTAGGATATGACATCATAAAAGTGCCTACTTATATTTTTCTTTCAACCTTCCAATTTGACTAAGTGTTGGAGAACATTGTCAAAATGTTTGGGAGCCCTACTTTTCTCAAGAATATCTTTTGTCGCACTCCATTGTGTGACCTAAGATTTAGCACATATAAACTATAAAAAAATTTAACAAACCCATATGATCATTTTATCCTCAAACCTCCATATGTGTGAATGTTAATCTCATCAATATGCCTACTTGGCTTTACTTAACCTTTTTTCAAATTTGGCTACGTATATAAACTTAGTGAATTTTGTCTGAGTATCTAACTTTGCATCCCCATATCTTATATTGTGCTTCATCACATGACTTAAAATCTAGTGTATAACAACTACAAACTAATGTGATCACAACCATATGACTATCTCCCCTAGTCTCATTCACATATGGCAATGGTGACATCAGTAAAATGCCTTCTTAATTTTTCTATCATAGACCCAAAATGTCTAGATGATCAATATAAAGAACTGGATGAATTCCACTCATGCACACAAGCATTCCAATCATCTTTGACCTCTGATATGATCCTTTGCATATCCTTTAATCACCATATTTAGTTTTGAACATCAATGACATGCTCATAATGTCCCTTTTGACATCAATGATAATCATATTTCTAACACATTATTTGGCTGATTTTATAGTTTCACAGGGTTGAGGCTAAACTAGAGTGATTTTACAAATTTTTTTAGACAATTTCACATATTAGATCAGTGATTTCATAGTTTTCTATGCCGAACTTGTAGTTACATAGTCAAATTTATGAATACGTAGTTAGAAATAAAAAACATGGAAAAGTTAGTAATAAATCATTAAATTAAGCTATATAACAAAGTATTATTGTCTCAAAAAAACTCTTAAGAGACTCTATTCATGATTTTGGAGTGTGTGGTCCCTTCAATCATGCCATGATGTGAACAAGGAATACGTAGAGGGGAGGTTAGTCTAATAAAATAAAAGTAAAATAACACACTAAAATCCTAACACCTCTAGGGTAGACACTAGGGAGAGCATAGGTAACAAAAATACAAATGAAAACACAACTATAACATAAAATAAATCATTCTTTTACCTTCCTTTGAGCTTGAAATGGCTTATTGAAGTGGCTTGCTCAATTTGTGCATCAACAAATCTTCATCAATGGAGCTTCATTTACTTCACCTTTATTGGGCACATTTGCTTGGTTGATTGGCTCATGAATTTGGCATGGTAACACTACTTGAAAGGTTTATTTGCATTTATTTTATCATTATAACATTACATCAATATAGTTAAAAATCAATAGGTATGGCCCTGTATTTATATCCTCAAAAATTAACTCACCCAAGGTGAGTTAAGTTTGAGTTTAAACATAGAATGGGTTAAAACTAACCCTAGGTGAGTTGAGACTAATTTTAGTTGATTTAAAATTTGTCATGTAATTATTATTTTCAATTACTAGGCATGACTCTCAAATTATATATTTTTAGATATTTTGGAAGAGCTTGACAGTTACTCATAAAGGCAATGATGAAAAGGCTTGATATTTTGAATTTTTGAATTTATATTTTTAGATATTCATTAATTACAAATGGATAATTCAACTAAGAATTTAATATTTTTTAATTATATGATTCATTTTCATTATCATTTTATCTCTTTTTATAATTGTTCAAGTTCCCCATTTAATGGGTCCATAGGCCAAACTGCTAGTTATTAGGTCACAAGGTGTTTGAAGATGAATATGTGAGAAGTTATTGTTGTATATGGTATAATACCCAAAATAGGGATGCCTCAACATGATTTTGAGAATTAATGAATGATTAATGGATGAAATTGGGACATTTAATGATTCTTGGGTTTAATTTGCAATGTTTGGTAGGAATCAGTTTGAAGTTTGATCGGGAGCTAGTTGTGGCTTGAATAGGGTGTCTACACATAAATTTCACCACATAACTTCCAAAAGTGTGTGATTATATACTTATCCAAAATTATGATCTAACATACCTTATATAATTCATATTCAATAGATTATGTCATATGTCATGCTTCACAAAATGGGTCTATAACCTCTGATAGCTTGGTGGAAGGATTGGCAGTGGAGTTATGACATCAATTTTAAAAACTAGTTTCCTAGTCTCCTCTACATAGTTATGATTCTATTTTCATCATATCTATGTAATATTTTCAAGCAATGGATTTTGAACTCCTCATAAAAATGTGGCTTGCTATACTCAATCGAATATGGAATGCTAAGCTCCAGCCCAAACTTGCTCACTTGCTTTGGTTTTTTATTTTTTATGGTCTTCTACTTTGGGAAAATATCAACCACATTGGGATACTTAATCCAAAACTCTCTACTCATTATATACTTGAGAAAATTTGACACTTGTTTAGGACTTGTCCTAGATCTTAAAAATCTTTGAAATGGATTCACAATATATTTCAACATTTAAACTCAAAGCCTAAAAATTGGAGTGTGGTTTTATTTAGGTAAAATTATCATTGGCCATATAAATTTATTTTGTATGGAATTTTTTAGATCTATAATTATATTTTAGCTATGAGTATACACCTAAATTTGGCACAACACCCATACTTTTAGTGTCTTATTTCTATTTTACCTTATTTAGAAAACTTATGCATTTATCCTATTTCTAAGACCACTTTGGCCCCATGATAGGTCTATATTTGGTCCATTGAGCCTAAAATCATCTCAAAACTTATCAAAAAGGCATCCATTAACATATATGGACTACTTCTCACTTATAATCCAACCCTACCTAAAAAATAGAGCCAAAATCATCTTCTAAATAGACTTGTACATTATAAGGGTCCATTCTAGACAAACCCACACACCTACAAGTTTGTCCTTTTCATTTTATGTGTTTGTTGACTTGTTGTGAATATTGGGACTTTACTCATTTTTTTATAGGTTAACATGGTTGAAAATGTGCTTAGGTTATCCTAGGTCAACCTATATATATAAGTTATAACCAAGCCATTCATAATCTAGATGAATGCTAGAAACTATGATCAATAAGGATCGATAAACAAATATAAGACACCACTGAATATCAAGAGCCAATAATCACTTAAGCCAAGTCTTATTGAATCTCATACACTTGTGACTTTTTCATCCTATTTTGGTCTCTCTAAATTTACCTTGTGATAAAATATGGTATTAGAGTACATGAAATCATATATTCTAGGGAAGAGGAGGTTCACAACCCTCACTTTAGTTATTCCATACATACACTCATAAAACTACATGTAGTTCTGATTACGTGTATTCAAGATACATATTTTTTAACATTGCCTTGTTGGTTTCCTAACTCCATAACTATTTCTTTTATTTTATATTTCAAGATAGGTCAAATAAATTCACATATTATGCACACTCTATCCATATTATCCATGAAGTGAAGGTATAAGCATAATACAAAGATGATAACGTGCATGTGAAAAAATAGATTTTGAAACCCTAGAAGGACAACCCTAGATGCAATAGGAGGAATCCAAAAATAATGAGAAATTCATGTCTATATGGGTATATCCAACATAATAATGAGTATGTCCAAGTGTTTGGGTCTATTCCAAAGCTTAACATAGTTTCTAAGTATGTTACACATAGTCTATGTATAGTCTCATATTTACGTAACAAAAAATGGGTGTGATCATTCCTTACCCCTTTATTATTTACATTCCTTAGTCTAGTTTTATTTATAAAATTGGACTTGTTTTTCATCATAACCTATTATATAGATCTAATTTTTTACTTTCAGTCTTGTATGCTTAAATCTATTTAATAAAAACTAGTTTATTTCTTATATTTATTAAAACCAAAATTTGGGTAAACACTATGAAAGTTTTAAAACTCAAATATTTTTAATAGTGAAGAAATTTATCTTTAGTTTTTTAATGATAAATTTATTTATTTTCTTTTTTTTAAGATCCAAGGTCAATCAGAGATAGTGGGTCTAGCCAACCACTAGGGTAGTGAATCTTTTACTATGAGTTGAGTTCTTCTAACCCCACCACTAAAAGGCACCCCTCCACTGGTAACTAGAATTTGGTGGAGTTGTTTCCAAAATTTATTTTCCTTAACTCCTTATTAGTGGGGTGATGGAGCCCATAATTGTTCAAAAGTTCTCTATTGATCCATATTGATGGTCCTCACCTGTGTAGGGTGGTGAGCCAATGGGTATTTACCTACATTTTACTCCTTATTGGGTAATTATAGTTTAGTTATCTATTTCTAAAAAACATGTTGAATGAATTGGTTACACCTAAAAAACTCTACATATAGCCCTCTTCTTGGGTTGTTAAGTCTACTAAAGATGATCTGCCACTATTGCCTTCTAGTGTGGTTGCATGTGCATGACGTTCTCAATTTCCTTAGTGATATGTTATTTTGATAATGATTTTTTATAGTCATGTTTAGCCTTAATTTTTTATTTTTTATTGTGAACTGTGTTTATTTACAACATAGATAATAGGTCATGAACACTAACCAACCACCCTTTTGGTAACCATCTTTGTAATAATATTTGAATGTGAATAATATATTAATCGATGGGTTCCAATAAAAAATAATTTCTTAAATTTATAAATTATTTTATAAAAAAAAACCATTTTTCTAGTATTAGAGTTGTAGGATAAATTTTTTTAGGTTTGCATTTTTTTGGTAGATTTGGATGGTTTTTTACAAATGATCACTAATATTTTTGCTTTGTTTCAAGTACCCTAATTTGACAGGCCATATCTTAGTCATATGATGATATTTTTACATGATTTTTTTTCATCTTGCATTTTTTTTTTGGAGAGATTCATGTTTATATTTATGATTTGTGTATATTTGGTATTATTTTCCTATTCTTCATAGTTTTTAAGATGCCACATGGTTTGTTTAGGCTTCAATTTGTAATAAATTTTGCATACATAAAAAATTCATCATGACTTTTTTAAAAATTCATATGTTTTTGAGAAAAAAACATATTGGTGAATTCATGTTTATTATTTTATGTTAGATATGTTGATTTTAATTATTGAATGCATTTTTATCATATCTTGATCAAATTTTAGTTAGGTTTGACCATTAATCCTAAATAAAAAATGTGTCCTCCTTAGAACACATTTTTTTTCTCACACAGATTTGACCATTAATCCTCACATAAAAATTCATACTCTTTAGAGCTAAAGGTCTCTAGTCACATAGTTTTTACCATTCACCCTCACATAAAAAATGCATCCTCTTCATAGTAAAGGATTTATTCTCATATATGTTTGACCATCCATGATGCTCATTAAAAATGTGCCTTTTTCATAGCAACGGGGTTTTTATCACAGTGGTATGGTAAATTTTATACTTTGTGTGCATTTTCAAATTAGCGCTTGATACATCTACATATATGTGATTCATATTAGCACATCAATTTTTTAGGATCCATATTGAGGATGGTTGTTTGTGGTCAAATCTACTTAACAACTTAGGGAACACTTAATTAGAAACTTAAGAAGTAAATTTGTTTCACACATTCCTTAACCATCAAATCAAATATACATTGTTCAATGCTTAGATGTTCCTAATTTATATGTTCAACATCTTAAAGTTTTAGAGAGATCCTTGTATTTAATACCATTTCCTTCTTGACTTAGTGGTTATAAAAACTGGACACCCATGAATTATAGTAAAATGGAATGGAATTCATAATAACCTTAATACTATTTGGTCTTCATTGAAACATATACATCTTTTATCATCATCTTCAATTTATTCACTCTCGTGATCATTACATTCTTTGTACTTATTTTACATGGTTACCTAATATGACCTAGTTTATAAGACTCATATAAAAGGTTTACCTCATTTTTTATAGTCATGTAAATTTGGTCATAAAAAGTTAATAATGTTAATTCTTGACACATTCTAAATCACATAACTTATAGTCAAATACATGACTCTTATTTTCCATTTCTGTGCACCATTCATCTATATGAAAGCTCAAACTTTTATTTTCCATTGCTATCACATAGAAATCTTAATGTCAAATGATCAAGCTATCTAAAATCACCTTTAGACTATTCCCTTAAAAGGATAGTTGTCTTTTATCTTCCTGGTTAGTTTCAAAATTATCCTTTTGGGTCTTCTCTCATAATTCATAAGGTTGGTTAAAGGAAAATTTTAAAATATTCACTTATAAATACACATCAAGATTCATTCGTTAGGAGGACTTTCTATTCACTTGGTATAAACATTTACACTTTTTCACATTGAGAAAATCTTCCCAAATTCTTCATTATTCAAAGGAACAATCATAGGCCAAATCAAGAGCTATTTAAAACAAGTCAAGAGATATCATTATCAAGTATCAAATCCATCTCATAGTTACACACATATATTTAAAAGTGTAGACACTTGAAATTAGACACCTCTTCTCAATTATAATTATGTCTTATATTAACACTTTCACCCTTACCAAAATAAATTTTCCTCTAATGGTTAATTAATTACTTGATTAATTAGTCTAATATACCCTAATGGAAAAATACATGAATTTGGAATTATATATTTACTAATTGTACAAATTGAATTATTTCCTCACCTAAGGTGACATCATAATACCAAGTATGCAAGTAAGATCTATTATAAGCTATTACACCCCTCTTACACACTCTTCCTCTTATAACCCTCTTACACACTTAATGAGGAATCATGAATTGAATATCATACATTCTATGACATACTCCATCATTTTATTATGCACTCCATCTCTCTCATTAATGATAATGGAAGACTAATATTGGGCCCTTGATCTTCATATCAATATGTATGGTCCACAATCATTTTTCATCTCTATAAATGAAAGGGTCTTCACACTCTTTCAAAATGATCAAATAGTGTAGTAAAGCTCTACCAAATCTTAAGGACACCACTCAATAATTCTTCAACATTGCCAAGCCAAGATAAGAGTATACAAGGGGAAATGTTTCCCACACATAGATTCAACATTTTAAAATATTTCTAGTCTACAAGTCAAGCACATACCTCTTCATAATGAAAATTAAAGGAGTCTTTAAGGAAGGTATAAAATTTTTGTTTAATTTCCACTTGATTCACCTCTTGTTTGACCTTGATCAATCCTATTGGATAGGCTTAGAATGTTATGTTATTAAAAAAAAATTGATTTCGTGTCACTAAAAATGATCTAACCTTATTTAGATTCTTGTTCTATATAATCGCATGCTTGATGGGACTTAATGCACCCCACAACCTTTTCTCAACCATTCATGTTCTAATTACAATAATTAACCCAATTATTGGTTTAATTCGCCTCTTTTTCTTTAAAACATTATTAATTTATGTCTCAGGTCAAAACAATAAATTCAGACTATGAAACAACAAATTTGGTGTATGAAACAAAAAATTCACATGGGCAAACACTGAATTCATCTAGAATAATATAAAAATAGCATAGGCTAGTGAAATAATTTATATTTTATTTTATTTTATTTTATACAAGTCTATAAAATAGTGAAATCATCTTAGGGAATAATGAAATCACACTGGCGAACAAAAAAATCATTTTTGTTTTATTTTACTTTTTTCGTAGGTCTGTAAAACAACAAAATCATCTTAGATAATTGTGAAATCACACTAAAGAATAAGAAAAATTATTTATGTTCTATTTTAATATTTTTTTGTAGTTTTGGGTAAATATAAAATTATCTAATAGATTATCAAAATTATCTAATAGATCAATCAAAACATCTAACAGATCAATAAAATCATCCTACAAAAATATGCCAAACTTCTAGAGGTTTGTTTGGGGTCATCCTGACTCCATTTTTAATATTTTTTTAAACCACATGTTTTCTCATGAATTTTTAGAATATTTCATTAATTTATATTCATGTTGTATATATTTTTCACAAAATATAAAGCATGATGGTACTAATATGTTTTCTTGCAAGTTTCCCATCAAAATTAACATATTAGGATTCTGACTTGTTTGCTGCATGTTTTTCTTGTCAAAGACCACATTAAAAACTTATAACCACTTTATTACATGTCTTTGATCAAATAATTGGATTTATACCTAAAAATAAAGAACATTTCTTTTCAAACCACTTCTATTTGGGATTAAAATGAACAAATCCTTCAATTTGAGTTTTAAAAACACTTTTACTTCCAATCTATTTAATTTATTTCATTTTCTTTAACATTTATTCTTCAAATTTGCATGTTTTGTGTGGTTTCTTCAAATGTATGTTCTTTCCTTTATAGGGTGACCCATAAATGTGAAAGTGACCACTTCTTTTACTCTAAGAGATTTGCTTATTATGATTTTCACTTACCCTTTATAGAATTCTTATGAATCAGAATGATAATACCTTTTATTTTTATTTTAGGCTACATAATTGGGATGTCATTGCCTTCTCATGAGTCTTTAGGGTGCAGTGACTAGGATTTATTTCCATAGCCCTGTACATCTAATGGGGGATATAAATTGTTGGTAGGTGTTGTTAAGACCTAGCAGAATTCCCCATTAAGGTTTTTATGAAAGCAATGGGTTAAATCCTAATGTTAATATATTTGACACAACCATTGAGGAATCTAGGGTATCTTTGATAAGGGTGTATCCCCTATGAATATGCCATCATTTATCTCTCTTTTTTGATGGATTTTGTACATTTTGGGGACTATATAGAAAGCCAAGTACAACTTTAAGTATTCTTAAACATCTTGTAGCACTTCAGTAAAATTCAATGGTTGAAGTGGTCATGAAGGGGATAGAAGCTCACATGAATAACCCAATTTATAAATTTCTTCATAAGAACCTCTTTTATTTTGGAACATTCACTGATGTAGGCATGTAAAGGTAATGGCCCCTGAAGATTTTCTTACATGTATAGACCTTTGAAAGAAGTGTGGGATTTAAACACCACCATAATTGCATTTAATTATTTAATGAAACTTTAAACTTTTAATCCTATAAAAGATGAGTATATCAAAGGATCAATGATTGTTACATAATCATATGTCAATTATTAAAAATATATTTGTGATGCTTGTGTGTTGATGATTGATTTAAAACCAAATCCAACAAGTCAAGTATAAAACCAAATCACAAGACACAGTCCATGAATACCTACACAAAGAGGCATTACTCTATCCATTTTACAAGTTAAAAATCACCCTTTCTAGATGCCATGTCAAACCTTGTCCAAATACATGTCATTATTATCTAATCCATGTTACTATGTTGCCCATTTTGAACTAGTCCTATTTTTTATCAAATTCCAAGTTTTGAATTCAAAACCAAAGCCCACATTATTTTCCAAACCATGTCATTATATCATCCATTTTATTCCAAACTTAGTCCTAGTTCCATTTCCAATTTCCAATTTCTAGACCAAAGTCTAAATTTTTGTCTAAACCATGTCATTATACCACCCATTTTGAACCAATCTTATTTTTGATCAAATTACAAGTTTCCAATTAAAAACCAAAGTCTACATTCTTGTCTAAACCATGTCCTTATTCCATTTATTTTATTCTAAACCTAGTCCCATTTCCAATTCAAATTCTAATTTCAAATATAATGTCAAAACTAAGGTCTAAATTCTTATCCAAACCATTATCATTATGTTGTCCATTTTATTTGAAACCAAATCTGATTTCTAATTCTAGTTCCTATCCCAAAGTCAATAGTCAACTAAGGTCAAATATTTCAAAGTCAAACAAGGTAAAACTTTTCATTTTTAAAAATTTAGAACCTAGTTTAGTTAAGGTCAATGATGAGCATTCCATATAGCTCATTATATCTAATAAAAACTATCCATAAATGTTGCCTTTTGGTTATACACTATATTACATGTAATAGTTAAGGTCTTATCAAAGTAGGAAATGAATGCAATTTGTCCTTTATTTGTATGTGATACATTGTTAATTATTTATCTTGTTTTTGTGTCTAACTTGGATGAAATGAGCACAAATTTGTGTATATAAACACATCTCTATGGTAAGATAATTTTGAGAAGACATCAAACAATTTTGGCAACTCTTTTTGGCTATAGTTTTGAGGATTCAATGAATGAGATCCAAAGATCTAATGCTTCAAATATGCTCCAAAGGCACTCCAAAGATGCTCCAAATGTGATTTAAATACTTGTATATATAGACTCTCCATATTTAGATATCTTATTTTAGACATTACTATTCATATTAATGGTCTAAAATGATTTGGATATATTTTTACTTCTATTTTGTAAAACTAGATAAATCTCTTCAGATCTATGTTAGTTATTTTCCATCTATTGTTAGTTGAGTTAGTTTTAACTCCTTCTTATAAGCATGGGATCTAATTCCTAGATCATCTATATTTTGAATAATTAGATTTGGCCATTAGATCACCAAATTTTTTATTTTGTGAATAGATGTTGAGATGTACTTTAAATGCATGTCTCCTCATTCTAGATAGTTAGCAGAGGTAAAAATTTGTTGAAGTTATTTAATTAATCAAAAATTAGAAGAAAAATTCTAGTGTAGTTTTTAATATCTATATATGTTCCTTTGATAAATAAATAAATTTTAGCATTCCTTTTCATTACTAAGTAAAGTTGTTCTTTTTCTGAGGAAGGAACAAGGGCCCACTTCTCTCCAAAGATCAGGATAAATTGTTACTTTTAGTTTATAGTTTAGAAGTATTTCTTTAATTCAGGTATAGTTCATTTACTACAAAGTATGATTTACTTTTAAATTCAAGAGTTATTTATTTTAAATGCAAGCATGATTTCCTTTCAATGCAAGTGTGATCTCCTTTTCAAAATCTAAGTGTGCATTTCATTTAATACAAGTATGTTTCTATTACATGTAGATTTTTTATCAAGTCAATACGATCAAGTTTTCTTTATGCAAGAGTGAGTATTTAAATTTCAAATAAAGTAAAGTTTTTTAATTCATCTCATATTCAAAAAAATTCAAAATCCATTTAAGTGACAATAGACAACATTCTCATATTCTAAAATATCACACTGTCCTACATAGCTAGACAAGTTGAGTGAGGACGTCATATGTATTATGCCAGATGTTTAAGTTTTGGATGTTGATGGTATGAATTTCATAGGAGATATTTATTTAGAAAACCTTTTAGATTTAATTTTATAAAAAATAGAGTTAGAGTCTTATTTACTATTTTTAGGATTTAAAAATCGTAATATAAGTAAAACCCCTTAAACAATGAACTGTAAATTCCAATATCTAATAGTCTCATTATATATAGCCTTGGACACTGGCCCTAGTATAAAATGACACCAATCTATTGATTATTTAAATGAGAGGTATGATGACATCCTATAATTTTTGGCACCATTATCAGGGAAAATTATCTATAAGTGTTAGTGAGATCCCATTTAGAGTTATATAGGGAAATTCAAAAACATTCATAAAACTCAAAAACATAAAAACAATCCAAGAATATTTAGATTTATGAACTACCTGAAATATTCTCAAGGATGGATTATCTCTAAGGGATCCCAAATAAATCAAGAATAAGAGAGGATCTAATTCTTGCTAGAAATATCAAGAAGTGAAAGAAAGGTAATTGAAAGCCATATATAAGCTTTTTCTAATTCATCTCATGAGCAAGGTTCATCTTCACAAATAGACCCTATAAGAAGAATCCTATTCAGAATATCTTCTCTTATAAGGATAATTGATCCTAAAAATCCCTATTTTGGAATATTAATATTTGATCCATAAGATCTACAAGAAGAATATATGACCACCAACAAATATTCTCCTCTTGAGATAGACCATATGTTGAGCACCCAAGAAGATAATTTAGATTGGATTGATAGCCAAAGTTTGGAAGGAAATATGGGAGATGAATATGTACATATATAAAACCCTAATCGATATCCCCAATAGGACATAACTTTTTTCTATCCAATAAGCTTGGGTCCTAATGATAGAACTTCCATGAAAAACATTTCACCACCCATTTTACCTACTTTTAGAGGTAAATCCTTAGAGGATATAGATCAGTTCCTCTTTTAATATTAGGTTCTCTTCCAAATATATGATTATGTTATAGATAATCAAAATTTGAATTTATTCCCATCTACACTCAAGGATGTAGCCATGAGATGGTTCATGGGCTTTGAGGGTAATTAAATAACCATTTAGGATGAAATTAAAACTACATTTTTAGACAAATATTAGGATTATTATAGAGTTAGAGAATATAAGGAAGATTTTTTCAAGATCAAATAAAATCAATATAAACCCTTAGAAGATTACCTTGACAAGTTTATATTTACCCATAAAAGGAGTGTTTACCAACTCACTAAGAAGGTTGTCAAAATAATCTTTCTTAAAGGGTTAGATGATGATGCATGTGATGCTTTGAACCTAATGGGAAAGGGTGACATTGAAAAGTTAACCTTTCATTAAATTTTAGCATTGTATACTAACTACTCCAGGATAAGACTTATGATAAAGAAATAAAGTTAGGAAAATCACTTGAAGTTGGCTAATTAATGGAATAATTTTCTAATTTCGAGATATAAATTCTAGTACAACTAACATCCACATTAGATGGCCTCAAAGTAAAATCTAATACTACCAATAATGAATATTTATCAATCTATTGTCTTAGATACATACTCAAACATGAGTTAAAATATTGTCCTTTAGACAAAATAGAGGTATTTGGGATTTGTGACCTAAACCATGACACTAAGAATCACAAACACCTTCTTTATACAATAAACCAAGTGAAAAAATCAACACATATAGTTGAGGAATTAAAATTTATCCAAAGATAAGGAAACCAATACTCTTAACCTCAAAATTAATTTGGTCCAAGATTTTCTCCCAATCCATGGATGGCACCATGGGCTGGAAAAGTCATACCACCAATGTGGGGACCACCGTAATCACAACCATGGGGTAGTCAAGAATAGATGAAAAATATATGGGTAATTCCTCAAAATCAACCTTGGTCACAACAACAAAACCAACAATGACATTGGGTATAGTAGTCACCACCTCAATGGACAAATCAATAATATCAACCATAAAGAAGATTTCCTCCATAATAGGCCTTGATGCCTTCACAAGCTTAACCACCACCAATTGATCAACAAGTTAACCAACCATATTTACCTTCCCAACTAGTGGTAAACCTAAAGAATAGGCAAAATACACCTGTTTATGAAGCTGATCAGAAAATTAATGTTGCAAGTGGTTTACCTAAATGTAATAATGTTCAACTCAAATCAAGGAAGGTAGTATGAAATTCACCCATCACCATAACTAAAATTCCCAATGATGAAAACAATCCTAAATCACCTATAATCCAAGAACCAATTGAATAAAAGGTAAAAGCCACAACCGCACCAACCAAAATTCAAGATCCCCCTACTATTCTATTTTTTAAGAGACTTAAGGAAGAGAAACCTAGGGAAGATTCTGAATTGATATATGGATTAAAAGATATGAAGATAGAAATTACATTTTTAAGATTCATTAAGGATATTCCTAAGTTTAATCAAATCATTTAAAAGGATTGTGCATCAAAACATTAGGAAGGAAGAAGCAATATCCTAAAATAAATTAGGTAACTAGAAAAATTACTGATTTACTAGCAGGAAACATACCAGTTCTTAAATATAGAGATCTTGGAAGTCTTATGATGACTGTGACAATTGGGAGCAAGTCTATTCCAAATTTTATTGTAGATATAGGTGTTGTCATAAACATAATGACTGTCTACATAGTAGAGTCTTTATCTCTCATAAGACTTTAGCCTACTACTACAATCTTGAAAATGGTAGATCAATCCACTACTGCCCCTAAATGAACCATAAAGAATATACCAATCACCATAGAGTCCTTGGAATACCCTATTGATTTGATGATACTTCAACCTAAACCAAAGAGGGTATGATATCTAATCATTATAGGTAAACCTTGGTTAACCATAATTGTAGCATGAATTTATTGTATTCTAGATACATGACCATTTCTAATGGAATTCATCCTAAACTGATATCTCTGTATCCACCTATTAGACCTTTAATTGGTCTTTTTAAACAAATATGAGTGGATCATCCTGAACTAAACTAGACTAGTGTGTCTTCCTTAGCCATGGTTACCATCAAAGAACATGCCCAAGAGTTTGAGGAATAAATAATAGAAGATTTAGACCAAGAAATCTTATCTTCAAAATTTGATAGTTTTGTTTTGAAGTCTGATAGTTTTTCTCTGAAGTCTAAAATCATAGCTCTAAAGATCGATAGCTTAGACACTAATACTAGTAGCCTAGCTCTGAAGACTAGTGGCTTAGCTCCAAAGACTGATAGCTATGTTTCAAAGATGAAAAATCATGAATTAGAAAAATCCACCTCCATTATTGAAAATCAAGACAATACCATAAGATCACAAAACATGTATCTGGTCCACAAGACATTCAACAAGCCATAGTTGATTGGACTCAAAATGGGAAGAATTCATTTTTACATGATTTTCATTATCCATTAACCAATATATTTTCTATAAGTGAAACATTTTACAAGGATGTATCCATACTTCACATGTTACTACCACACACATGTCTACTAAACACCTTAATGAGTTAATACAAATAGTTAAATTTCATTGTTTTAGACACTAAATAGATTGCAATTCAACTCAGTAAATTGTTAAACATCAATAGTTGATTAACTAACTAGTAGGAAATAAAAGTGTTTACACAAAAAAAAATTGTTAGGATTAAAGTGATATGAATTAAATACATCCTAGTGTTTATACACACCACATTTACACCAAAGATGTTAGACTAGTTATACAACCACATTGGAGAATTAACCCAACCTTGAAAGAAGTTGTTAAGAAAGAGATAGAAAAACTATTGGAAGTAGTTTTATCTATCCCATATCTAATATTCAATGGGTTTCACCTCTAGTCATTATACCTAAAAATAATTTAAAATGGAGAATTTGTGTAGACTATAGAGAACTGAATAAAACCACTATGAGAGACTACTTTCCCTTGCCTTTTATTGATCAAGTTTTGGACAATTTGGCAAGAAAACATTTTTTTGTTTCTTAGATGTTTTTAGTGGATATAATCAAATCAAAATAGCTCCTAAAGATCAATATACAACTACATTTACTTACCCTTGGGGAACATATGCTTATACATTCCTTCCTTTTCGATTGTGTAATGCACCTGCTATCTTTCAAAGAGAAGTGTTTGACATATTTTTTGATCTTACCAATGATTATGTATAAGTGTACATGGATGATTTCACTATCCATGGTACTAAATTTGATGAAGTTTTGAATAATTTAAATAAAGTACTTACTAGATGTGAGTAACATCAAGTATCTTTGAATCCAGAGAAAGGCATCATAATGGCTGATGAAGGGATAGTCTTAGGACATCATATCCCTTTTCAAGGAATAAAAGTAGACCTTTAAAATATTAAGGTAATTTTTAATCTCCCCATTCCACAAATACAAACTAATGCTAAATTTTTTATCATTCATGCAGTATATTACAGAAAATTTATTGAATACTTCAAAAAGATAGCTTCACCTATGTTTTGTTTATTAACAAAATATAGTGAATTTGTATGGAATGATAAGTGTCAAAAATCTTTTAAAACATTAAAGAACAAACTCATGACTTCTCCAGTTTTGAAAGGACCTAATTATGAAAAGCCTTTTCACATCTATACTAATGTTTCTAATAATACATTAGGATCAATTTTAGGACAAAGAGATGAGGATGAAAAAATGTATGCCATTTATTAAATCAACAAGAATATTACTCCCATAGAGAAGAACTACACTACCATAAAAAAAGAATTTCTTGCTTTTGTCTATGTTATAAACAAGTTTAGGCATTACATTACTGTTTATCAATTATTCATCCAAATAGATCATTTAGTTATTAAGTAATTAATGAATAAACCAATAGTAGGTGGGAGAATAATTATATGGCTATTATTGTTGTAAGAATTTGACATTACCATTACAAAAAAAACTGGGAAGTATAATATTATTACTAATTTTTTGTCTAGAATGATCACTACAAGAGAAGATGAACCTGTAGAGGACTATTTTTTAGATGAATAGATATTTTATATATCTACATATTCCCCATGGTTTTTATACATATAAAATTACTTGGCAACAATGAATTTCCCTCATTCCTTTACTACTAAAGAAAGAAAATGTTTGGTTAGAGCTAGTTCTCATTTTAAATGGTTTAAAGGCATGTTGTTTAAAATTGGACCTGGTCATATACTTCATAGGTGTGTCAGAGAAGATGAAGTGTATGACATCATAAGAGAATGCCATAGTGAACCAGGAGGAGGACATTATTCAACAAAAAAGATAATTCATAAGATCTTTAGTGTAAGTTATTACTGGCCATCCCTTTACAAGACTGTCAAAAGGTTTATATGGTAATGTGTTCCTTGTCAAAGGATGGGTAAGCCTACTCTATCCTCTAAAATTCATCTTCATTCTCAAAAAAAATTAAAAAAATTTAAAAAATAGGGTTTGGATTTTTTTAGACCAATCAAACCACCATCTCAAGTAAAGAATATTTATTAATATGTACTGATTATGTTATTAAGTAGGCACTCACCTTTATTAGGAAGGAAATGGTTGTTGATTTCCTATACCATAATATCATGCTAAGATTTGAAACTCATATATTTATTGTTTTAGATAAAGGACCCCAATTCATGTCCAACATGATCAAGGATTTTATAGAGTTGTACCAAATCAATCATAGGAAATCTTGGCCATATCATCCCCAAGCTAATGGATAAGTGGAGGTCATCAACCGAGATTTGGAAAACATTCTAACCAAAATAGTGAATACCAGTATAAAATTTTGGGAAAACAAAGTACATAAAGTAGTTTAGGCATACAATATAACATACAAGAAAGGATTCTCTCCATATTAACTTGTGTATGGAAAGAAACCTTTGTTACCAATAAAATTTAAATTGTAGACATTGAAGATAGTAGTTGATATGGGAATTGATATTGATGAAGCATAAAAATAAAGAATAATGAAACTAAAAGGACTAGATGAACTAAGAATGGATTCATTTACTCAAACTAGCATGATCCAAAAGTAGAGGAAGCAGTGGCATGATAGTCATATTAGATAAATGCAGTTTTAAAAGGGTGATTGGGCACTTATATTTGATTCTAAATTCCAAAATTTCAAGGGTAAGCTTAAGACAAGATAGTTGGGACCATATTTAATCAAAACCATTTTTATCAATGGATTTGTCTACCTTCAAGAAATTATTAATGATCAAAGGACACTCTTGATCAATAGTCATGACTTAAGGTGTATAAAAGACCTCTCAATAAGGAAGAGTTTATTAATCAAGATCAAGACTAGTTTAACCTTATGAAAGATCATGGTTCTTACACTAAGATCAAATGATATTTTTAATAGACATCCAATAAAGGGAGATTTTTGAAAACTAACAAATGGTGGTTATCCTTCCTTTAAAATTTGAAAATATAAAAAATGAGAAAATAAAAAAAAGTTTTAAAAAAATATTGAAAGGTGAAAACTAGAAAATGTCACTTTTTAGAAGAAAATTTTTACAACAAAATATGAATTATTGTCAATTAACCTATCTTATCAGGGGTTTGTTATCCTTATAGGACACATGGAAACTCTAAGAGATAGGCATGGATTCATACCAGTTGTATTTATTTTCCCAAAATGTTAGGCATTTTGTGTTTCATGTCATGCATGTGTAATCATTAGTCAGTCAACACTTTTTCAAATGGACAAGTTTTGGTGATGTCACATGGATGTAATGAATCCAACATAATTACCACATTAAAATATTTGATGTGAAGTTTTTTTAAAAGGCCCTTTTCAAAAAGATATGATGTGATGAAGTTAGAATCATCACCACATTTAAAGATTTTATGTGAAGTTGTCTTAAATGGCCCTTTTCAAAATGATATGATGTGATGCAAAAATCATTATGAATATTTATTCAAGTGTTATAAATTGTGACCCTTACACCACATCTCATTGATAATGACCAAAAAAGTTCCTTGCCATTTAATCTCACATGCTCTAAAGTGATCGATATAATTATTGTCATAATTATTACCATAATTTCATGATATCTTTTGATTTTCTATTCATTATTACTATTATCTATTTATTGCATCATATCTTTAGTTTATTTCCTTTTTTTGTACTTCATGTAATTTTGAGCTCCATTTTTCACATCATAATCAGGTTTTCAAGCAAAAATTGATAACTCTGAAGATGGGAGGTAGGAAGAAGAAAATCAAAATATAATCATCATACGTGTTGCTACAAGATGAAGTGGCTAGAGATATTTTTGAGTTTGTAGGATGGTTAATTTTTTAAAAAATGTTTTAGGGTTTTCAAGAAGATATTATGCAAGAATTCTTTGTAAATTTTGATGAGTACAATTCTATTGTTAAAGGTAAATACATTCTGATAGATCCCTATGTGATCAGTGTACTATCTAAAATTATTGAGGAGGGTGTAGTTGTCATAGATAAATTAAGCTTTATCAACTTAATTCAGATGTTTATTGAAGGAAATGAGTTCCATCCTAGATTGGCTAAACCCCCACAAGGTGTGGATAGAGGAATTATGAGAGACAACCTTCCACATCTATGGTAGAACATTGCATTTTGGGTTATGAAGTATCTTGCTTGTGATGCTAAATTTATGATGGTCGATGGAGATGCCATGCAAATTCTTATTCACTTGAATAAAGGAGATGCCAAAGCAAAGTACTAGGTAAACCTTCCATATTGTATTCACCATGCCTTAATTAATATTTCTCATAAATTAAAAAGAGGTATTGGGCCTGTTAGACACCATGGTTTGGTTAACCTTATCTATTGGCATCATTTTTTACAAAATCTAACGGTGAAAAGGCTTGGTCCTCCTTTCTCCATAAATCCTCCCAAGTTTCTATCAAGAAAATAATACGCCCTTTATCTCTTCCTTCCACAATAGCACAAATTGAATAAGGCCCATCTTCGGTGTGCTCAACTCTGAATATGTTGTGTTAAAGATCAAAATGATGAATGGGGGTTTCCTTAGAAAGCCCTAATCCTCTAGTCAAACTCTGATGAAGTCATTGACTCATTCTATAGAAGGAAGAAGGAGATGTATAGGCAATTGAGATTTTTGGAAGCTTAATCTCTCCCATAGAAGTTATAGATACTGAACAAGTAGTTGAAGAAGAATCCCATGCACAAGAAATTGTAGTTAAAGAAGAAGCCCTTGTAAAAGAAATTATGGATTAAGAAGTAGAAAAATCTTTACTCTCTACACCTGATAAAGGTAAAGTGCCATTGATAGAAGAAGGTCCATTTTCTACCCAACTTGCTCACAAAGAAGAATTGAAACATGTCATGGCTCTGTCTTGGCATGAAGAAACAATTTGGTAGTAACAAACATAATTAGATTTTCTCCTTTCAACACTACAAGATAAGAATCAGACCATTTGCAATTTAGAAAGATGTGATCAATCTATTTCTCAAGTTGGGACACAAGAATTAATTCTTCTAGTAATGAATGCTGAGTAGACTAGAGTACACAATATGATGTTTTCCAAAACTTAGAAATTGAGTACTTTATAGAATTCTCTCACCATTAACGATACCCAAATTGTTGATTTGTAAAATTCTATTTTTGATAAAGATACTCAGATTAATAATCTATGGTATACTATTTATGATATAAATACATTGATTGTTCAACTCACTACTAGAATACAAGAGATACCACTTAGACTACTGAGGTACAAGCCTCTTTACAAGCTATAGAGAGAGAGATGAGGGAAATAGTAGTGGACTAAATCAACTACAAGAGATATTCCTTCCTTCCCCCTTCAATGCCATGAAATGATTTTAGTTTGGAACAAATCCCAACATAAGTGTTAGAAATTGGAAAAAGAAAATGATAAGATTAAAGAGGAGTCTTAAAAACATCTACAAAAATCTTTGATCTCCATTCAAAATATTTATGCAATTTCTAAAAAGATGTTATCATGCAGGAAACCTTCCTCTGTCTATGTTCTTTTTCTTCATGAAAAATTATACAAATGGAAAATACAATTGATTTATCTTGGATTTCCTCATATTATTGAGGATGAACACATGTTTATGGATGTCTTTCTCAAGATTAACACATAAAGGCAATATAAAATTTGTGAATTCTATATTTTAATATGTTGTTGGGTTATTAGTCTAGTTTTCTAGTAAATTTATTTGTAGGGGAAACATAATTATGTGTATTTCTCTCTACTATGAGAAATTAGATAGCATGGAAACAAAAAATATATATATATGGAATTAAAAAACACCATAGGTTTGTGTATGAGACCCTAATTTTGAGAGGCTTAAAATCTTCTTGATGCTTTTCAACCCATGTACCATATGTACATGAATAATAAATACCATGAATTATTGAGAGCCAATGTGTCATCTCTTAGAGATTTTATGAGCCAACATTCTACCAATTCCATCAATGCTAGCATATCTAAGTGGGAGACTTTATCTGTCACTTTAAATTATAGGGAAGTCATGAGTCCCACCACTATTAGGTGGAGTCTTAGGAGAGCACGAATAATTGTATAGATTATCACTCAACTCTTAGATAAAGGAGGCTCATATATATGGATTGGAATGATATTCAAGCCTTAAATTCTTCTTTGTCCTTTGTCTCCATAGTAGAGTTGGCACAATTAGGTAAAATTTGAATTTTAGGATTGGCTGCACATAGTAGTAAGGAATTATGGATTTTTTCCCAAAGGTTATAGTGATTGGGACCACCAGTTTTAGATTTATGATCTTAGTCAATAACTTGGATTGAATACTGATTATTCCACTTGTTTGAAAGAGGAATTGTAAAATTTAAAGTGTGGGGATAAATGATGAGCATTCCATATAACTCATTATATCTAATATAAATTATCCATAAGTTTTACCTTTTGGTTATATAATGCATTGCATGTAATAGTTAAGGTCTTATTTAAGTAGGAAATGAATGTAATTTTTCCTTTGTTTATATGTGATATATTTTTGATTATTTATCTTGTTAATGTGTCTAACTTGGATAAAATGAGCATAGTTTTATGTACAAAAACACATCCCTATGCAGGATAATTTTGAGAAGACATCAAATAGTTTTGGCAGCTCTTTTTGGATATAGTTATGAGGATTCGGTGAATGAGATATGAAGATATAACACTATAAATATGTTCTAAGGGTGCTTAAATATTCTCTAAATATTCTCTAAAGGTGTTTTGAAGACCTATATAGAATGCTCTAAAATACACCCAGACATGCTCCAAAGATGTCCATTTTGATCTTAAGATCGAGATAGTGATTCTAAAGATATTTGTTGTATATAAATAGAATTTCCATATTTATATATCTTATTTTATACATTAATATTCATATTAATGGTCTAAAATGATCCAGATATATTTATACTTCTATTTTGTAAAACTAGATAAATCTCTTCGGATCTATGTTAGTTATTTTCCATCTATTATTAGTTGAGTTAGTTATAAAAACTTCCTATAGTCATGGGATATAATTCCTAGATAGTCTATATTTTGAATAATAATATTTGGCCATTTAGATCACCAAATTTTTTATCCTATGAATAGATGTTGAGATGTGCTTTAAATGCATGTCTCCTTCTCATTCCAGATAGTTAGCGCAGTTAGAAAGTTGTTGAAGTTAGTTAATCAATTAGAAATTAGAATAAGAATTATAGTGTAATTTTAAATATCCGTATAAGTTACTTTGATAAATAAATAAATTTTAGTATTCCTTTTCATTATTAAGTAAATTTGTTCCTATTCTGAAGAAGAAGCTAGGCCCACTTCTCTCCAAAGATAAGGATAAATTTGTACTTTTATTTTATAGTTTAGAATTATTTATTTAATTTAGATATAATTCATTTACTATAAAGTATAATTTCCTTTTAAACACAAGGGTGATTTCCTTTCAAAGCAAGTGTGATCTCCTTTTCAAAAGCAAAGTGTGAATTTCCTTTAATGCAAGTGTGTTTCCATTAAATGTAGAGGTTGTATCAATTCAATACAAGTAATTTCTATTTATGTGAGAGTGTGTCTTATAATTTTAATTAAATTAAATTTTTTCAATTCATCTCATATTCAAAATTTTTTAGAAGATATTTAAGTGACAATAAACAACATTCTCATATTCTAGAATATCACACTGTCCTTCCTAGCTGAGCAAGTTGAGTGAGGATATCATATGTCTTATGCCAGATGTTTAAGTTATGGATGTTGATGATGTGAATGCTATAGGGTATATTCAATAAGCAAAACATTTATATTTACTTTTTTTCAAAATAGAGTGAGGGTCTTATTTATTGTTTTTAAGATTTAGAAATCAAAGTAGAAGTAAAACACCCCAAACAGTGAACTATAAACTCCAATATCCAATGGTCTCATTGCATATAGCCTTGGACACTGGCCCTAGTAAAAAATGACACCAATCCATTGATTGGTTAAATAGAGGTATAATGACAACCTAGTAATTACAACATTCAAACTAAACCAATATGAAACACTTTCAAAATCCAAACATTAAACACTTACGGCCTTTGTGAGACACAAACACTTGAAAGCATTTGATATACCAATATTTGTACACCCTTTTGGAAAAAAGTTTGATTCACACACCTTTCCTTTTTGGATACTTGCATTGACAAATTTTGATTTAATTATTCCACTTTGACATTTTCATTGATGGACCTAATTAAACATTCAATGTCTACCAAAGTCAAATTCAAGTTCAAAATCCAAATTAGGTCAACTTTGACCAAGGTCTAGTTCTAATTTAAATTTGATTCATCTTTAACCATGTACTAAGACATTCCAAGCCAAATCAAGTTCATCTTAAACCATGTCAAAACCCTACCACTTTGATCAAGTTTTTTTTGAACTACATTCCAATCTAATCAAGCTTGTCTTGAGCCATATTCTAATTTTAATTATAATCCCAAACCATGTCTATTTTAACCAAATCCAATTACCCTAAATCAATCACATGTAAATTCAAACCATTTATTGTATTTCCATTCAATATATCATACCTATTGATGATGGACACTGAAGGCATATCATCCATCCTTTATTTCATTATAATCATACCAATCCAATTTACCCTATTGGGACCAAGTCAAGACCACCCTGTTTGGGATAATTCAAATTTAAGCCAATCCACCCTGCTTGGGGAAATTTCAATCCAAGCTAATATTATCTATATGGGGCCAAGCCAAGCCAAGATAATTACATTAAACCAATCCACCCTATTTGGGGAAAATTTCAATATAAACTAATCCACCCTACTTGTGATAAATCTAATTCTAATCTTAGTCTAATTATACCCTATTTTGGGAAATTATAATATAGTTTATTCTACCTTATTTGGGGAAAGATAAAGACCACCCTCTTTGGGAACATTTCAATTGAGACCAAGAATTCCCTCTTTGGGGAAATTTTAATTGAGACCAAGATTTACCTCTTTGGGTCCATCTTAATTAAGACAAAAGAACCCTCTATGGGACCAATTTATTCCAATTCATTACACTTACATGTATCCTTGTTTGTGTTGGATGACTCCAAGATCTTTGAACATCATATATTGTATAAAACCCTAAGATTAGGTGAGATCAAGATGCAAAGCAAAAGTGATCTTCATAAATGTTCATTAGCTAATTCATTAGTTAAAATGTACAAAGGAGGTACATTATATAACGAGATATTAGGTCACCATAAACATAACAACTCAACTCATAATTAAAAAACACGTTAAGTGTATTTCTCCCAGTAACCTTAACAAACCTAAAAATTTTGACTAAAAACTATGTAGGTAAAACCAAAAGTGAGGAAAAGCCTACATTAACACTCCCCTGAGGCATAACGTAGGTGGGTAAGAGAATTAGATATTGAAAAAAAGGCTTGATGAGGTACCCAAGAATAATGAAACTCCCATCAATTAGAGAAAATGAGAAAAGGATAAAATACAAAACTCATCTTCAAAAGAGAGAAAAAAATATAAAGTGCATGCTCTAAGAACATCAAACACAATTGAGAATCATCCACAAGTGAGATTAATAGAGCACATAGAGAGTAGAAATAAGAAGTCTCCATAGAATATGTTTAAGTTGCATATAGTAGATCTAGTATAATGATGACTTTCACTAATGATATCTTCTACTTAAATAATTAATAAGCTCCATCCACATCAAAAAATGTTTCTTCCCTTTGCCAAAGGAAGAACATGATTAGTGTATTAGAAGTATACTTATTATATAATGGAAGATAAAGGAGGCCAAAGTATAAATAACTCTTAGTATTTTATTTGGAGTATTTAGTTCATAATTTCATGATAAATAGTGGTGATAGTACCTATGTAATCCTTAAATAAGTGGTTGATAAGCTAGGCCTAAAGTATGAGCCAATCACCAAAGGAGTGTTGTAATTAGATGGGATAGCCACCAAGACTGTAGGTATTATCAAAGGTTTGAATTTTAATTTACATTATTTCCCCACGTTTTCCATTCCTTAATATGTTGTAGACCAATCACCTCACTTTTCCCTATGTTTATTTAGAGAGATTACAGCCAAGATTGGGGGATACTTGTCATCAGATTGGTCCTACATGGTTTTTAGGACTAGGTATGGCACTAAGGTTAATATATAATTATAAATGATTTCCAAAATTAATATATAACCTTATGTGCCTAAGGTTTCCAATGTAAATTTCACTATTCTTGATGAAGTAGATATCCATGTTGACCAATAAATAGTTTTTTCTATTGAAGGTATACTTGATCTTTTTCTTGATGAGTGGGTAGCTGAACATCATGAACATGATCCATATAAGTTCATGGAAGAGGTAGGCTTAGGGAGTGTACTACCTAAATGAGGAAGATTCCTTCATTCCATAATTTTTCAAACCAAGTGAGCCCATAGATGGTCTATGTAAACTATTCTTTGATGGATTAGGGAGCAAAATTGGTATAGGAGGTGGTGCAATGTTGGTATCTCCTTTTAAATAAAGTTATTATACCACTTTAAAATTTAAATTTATCTATAAATTTTAATGAAATAGAGTATGAGGAACTTTTTCATGGCCTTTAATGGGCTAGGAAAAGAGGAATGAAGTGTTTAAAATTGTTTGGTGATAGTGAGTTGATTTTTCATCAAGTAAAAGGTCAAAATGTGACTAAGAACTCAATTCTAAATTCATAAAAACATATGATATGGGATATCATGGAATATTTTAAAGCCTTAAACATACAATCCATTATAAGGGAGTAAAATAAGCATGCTCATAGGTTGTCTATTGTTGGATTTCAGTTTGATATCCCCAATGATGTCGAGAACTCAAGATGCCAACCATATGTCAAAGTAGTAGTGAGACCTTCTATCTTGGATAATGATGTTAATTGGAAAGTATTTGATAGTGACAAACACATATCATGATTTATTAAATAATATGTTGAGTTCTCTTCAAGAAATTAGTTCAAATTATAGTAGCAATATGGTGATCAAATTATGAAATTAAAGACAAACAAGCTTACTAAAGGCCTAATGACACTTTAGAATATATTTAATGATGATGGTCAAATGAATAAAGAAAATATAAGCATATATACCAAGAAAGATAACTATGATTGGTTCACAATATTCAAGGATAAACTTATATCACTTGGAAACGTATGTAACAAGGAAGAGAGACTTGCATTCATTCAGTTGTGCAAAGAGTTTGTAGATGTGTTTGCTTGAGAGTATAGTGATTTAAAAGGATTAAATCCTAGCCTAGATCAAAATTATATAGGGATATATGTGGATGATTTAAAAAAAAGGCAAATTTAAATGTATATCAATCCAAAAAAAGAGCCCCTAATGAGGAAATAATTGACTAAGTTGATAGAATCTAGCATTATTTTTCCTATCAAACACTCATCTTGGGTTACTAATCTGGTCCCTATAAAGAAGAAGTATAGAGAGATAAGATAATGTGTATATTTTAATTACTTTAATATATTTTCATTGAAATATAATTTCATTTTTCCTTCCATGTAATAAATATTTCAAGTGGTATTAGGTTCTAAATGTTTCTCTTTCTTTGATGGTTATTCATGGTATAATCAGATTTTGGTACAAGAAGAGGACCAATATAAGATAGCCTCCACAATAAAATTGGTCACATATGCATATATTAAAAGTCCTTATGTATTTTAAAATGATGTACCTACATTCAAAATAGCCATGGATACGGTATTCCAAGGTTTGATCAATGATATAGTGTTGGTTTATCTTGATGACATCACAATGTTCTCCAAGGATGAAAGTGATCATTTGATTCATCTTAGGCATATTTTTGAGAGATATAGATAGTTTGGAATCTCTCTAAATCCTAAAAAATGTGTATATTCAATCCATTAAGGAAAACTCTTGGGCCACATTGTCTCTAAGAGAGGTCTCGTTATTGATCTTGGCCTAAGATCTTGGGCAAACTCTTGGGCCTCATTGTTATCTTGGCCTTGTCATTACCTAAGCATAAGAAGGGAATGCAAAGTTTATTTTGGAAAATAAACTTAATTAAGATATTTTTACTTTATTTTTATAATCTTATCAAACCTATAACATCCATGTTGAATAAAAATTAGTCCTTTAGTTGGACTAGAGAAGGAAGGGATAGTTTTGGTGTTATCAAGCAAGCTATAACTCAAAATACAACACATGAAAATCCTAATTTAAAAATATATTTAAATTTTTATGATTTAGTAAATTAATGATTTGTCTCATATATTTTGACACAATCAAATTAAGAGATCCTTAAACAACTCACTTCTTTATTCAACCAAGGGTTAGAAGACTATGAAGTAAAATTTACTTTTATATAGAAGCAAGTGCTTACTGTTATAATAATCCTTAAAAAAAATTAGGCATATGCTCTCTAAAAACAAATTTAATTTTATGGTGTCCATCCAAGTATTAAATAATTACTTTTAAATAAGGATTTGAATGAAATAAGGGTCATTTTGATCACCAAAGTCATGGAATATGATGTTGATATCAAGGTTGCCAAGTTGCTGAGAGGTAAGGAGCTATGTGAGAAATTATATTTAGACTTGAAAGATCAAAATTAAGTTGTAATATCACTCCAATATTATCCTCAAATAATTTCATCTTCATCTAACATGGGATGGACACAAGACATAATCAAATTCCTCTAAACAAGTTAGTGTCTATTAGGCCTAGACAAGGCTAAGAGGAGATACTTCATATTACAATCCATTCCATATGTATTGGTAGATGGAATAATATTTAGAAATAAACTTAATGGGGTGATCCTAAGGTGTGTAGAGTCTGATCAGATTGAGAATCTATTGGTAGAATTTCATGATGGATCACCAGATGGTCACTTTACACCAAGAAAAACAACAATAAAAGTGATGAGAGCTAGATATTATTGGCCTAACTTATTCAAGGATTCATATGCAAGGGTGAAAAAGTGACAAAATTTTTCCTTTTTCAAATGAAAACAAAATATGTCATCCCTACCTCTCTATCCATTTTAATTATACCAAACTTTCATGCAATGGGGATTGGATTTCATATGTATGATCAATCCTCCTTCAAGTATTGGTCAAAAATGGGTATTGACTGCAATTGATTATTTTAATAGATAGATAGAGGTTTTAGATATCAAATAAGTTAATGAAAACAATGTGCTATACTATTGAGAAGTGTTTTCATTGATTTCAAGGTTGATATCATTTGATGTTAAGGTTGATGTCCTTGATGTCAATATACATGGTGAGTGGGGTATGAGTGTGTATGCCTGATATGAATATTTGACATAAAAAATCATGTGATAAAAATATCCGTAGTTGAGATATAAATATTATCCATGAGATATGAATATCCTTAGTTCAAAAAAAGATGATCCATCGAGCTACCAAGATGCTTTGTTGAAGCTCTAAAGATCTATTAGGTAGATCTAAAGATCCACCTAATCAACTTTGAAGATGTTCTGACAAAGATCTTAAGATGTTTTATTTAATCTAAAAAAAATAGGATATATAAGGTTATTTTGTCATGTATATGAGGTGTTGGATCACTCGGGAGAGTTTCAAGGTAAGCCTACAGGGGTAAGGCCTTAAGCCCAAATCTACAACGAGACTATTTTTAGACCTTGCCTAAAATAATAAGGTGTCATGAGGTATTTTCAAGGCAAATGAAGATTTTTTAAATTGGTTTAGTATGTGATATATTTTTTATCATGTAAGTAAGGTGGAGATAACATGGGAAGAAACTTGAAGGTCACTCTCAAGGTCTAATGTCACTTGTAGGTCAAAGCCTAGAGAGCAAAGAGAGAAAGCATGGCCTAGTAAGGTATGAGGTTCTATTTCCAAGGAAATTATGGATGAGTTTTATAATAGGTATTTAATTTTTATACAGGTTTTTTTACCAAGTCTAAGGTCAAAGTTTACAATAAAAAGCATGAAAAGTGGTTTTGAGGTTTCTCAAGTGCATGAAATAAAGGGTTCTCACCCTGAGATGAAATTTCAAGTGTTCATTAGAATGTGTAACCTATACATGATAACCTAAGATATTAATGGTATATGGGTAAGTGTCCTAGATAAAATTTACAAGCATTTTTCTATAGAATGATGGGCTAAGCTTTATGAATGATCATTAAGACTAGAAGATGGTTTAAACCATCAAAGAACCCTAATAGTGACATGATGAGAAATATCTTATTATAAATTACTCAAAAATGTTTTGTGTGACTATTTAAGTGATTAGAGGCTATATTAAACTCTCCCAATCACTTTTAGGTGTGATTGGTTTGTCAAGTGAGTGAGTGGACCCTACAGGAAAGGCCTTATTTCTCTAGGATTTATTGTAAAAGGTAGACTTGATTGAGTCAAAGTTGATAATTATATGAATGTTAAAGATTGATAATTTTATATTATGTATATGGTGGTTTATAAGGATTTCCTATCTATTATGGGTGCTAAACCGGTCATATAAGTTGACCTATCACTAATAGACCTAATGGTGTAGATAGTGAGAAAACTAGGTGAGAGTGAGAAGATGATTAGGGATGTGTTATCATGGATTAGGCATGAATAAAATTTCATGGAGAATTTTTTTAATACATATAATACATTATAATTTTGGATATAATTTTTGGAGGTTAGTGGATATGATGAAAATGTTGCTCAAAAGTTGACCTACCTAGTGCAGATAAGATAATGAAGGTGTCAGGTTGTGAGATTAGTTTAAAAGACCAATATTTCCATATAAAAATGGTATATATATTTGATATTGGTATAATTATACTATAATATCATACACATGAATTATAATTCTAATAAATTGTCTACAAAGGTGTTGAAGTTCATTATCACCATGATTGTGTTTGAAGGCAAACTAGCAATTTTGGGTATGTAGGTTACAACAATGGGTTTGAGAATATATGCCATGAGTTTATATATAATTCACATAATGATATTTTTTGGGACTTTAATTATATATACATTCTTTTTAAAATATTTTAATTTAGTGTAAGAGGTTGGAACATTGAATCCAAAATGGCTTATCTGGATAAGTGAAGTCTGTGAGAGAGAAAGTCAATAGATTGGTTTGTAAGACCAATAACTTCCCTTAGATATTAAGATATGTTTGTTTTATTTTTTATATGGATGTTAAAATATAATTTTATTTCATATAAATACCTTTATTATTTTCAATCAATTTTTATAATTTCATGTTTCCTTGACTCTATTTTGAAGCCTGTCGGTAGTTCAGAGTAAACATCTTGCAGAGAAGAGTTTGAGCCTGTATACCTGGAGTTGAAGCATATAATGAAGTTTTTTATGACCATGAGGTAATTATTATTATGTATATGTGATTTTGTTCCATTTTTTTTGTACAAATTGATTTTATTCTTTTAGTTATTCAAAGATAGATTTTTTGTATATGCACAGGCCTATTGTGAATAGTATTTTGAGAAAAGGTTCAAGTGGTGGTTGGACCTAAAATGTGTTATGGACCTAAAGTAAAGTTTTATAAGGTATATTTGAATTTAATATGATTTTTTATTATTGTATGTATATTTTTTAATCATTTCAATAAAGTTAAGTGTAACATGTGACTAAGAAGGCCTAATAAGTCTTCATGAGACATAAAGAAGGAATATTACCTATTAAGCTATGGCCTGTTAGGTTGTGGAGCTAAAATCTTCAACCTTTGCAAACTAGGAACAGATGGTTGTTGAGTTCTACAGGAACCGGCGTCGGCAGCATGACCGACGTTGGCAGGATCCAGTGCAGAAGGCAACCGGCAACGGCAGGAAGTCGGTCGACGTCGGCAGAACCAGACCAGCAGGGACCGACGTCGGTCGCCTGTTTGTTCCCGAAGTGTTCGTTTCACGGACAGTTAGTTAAGTGAACGATGAGTTTGCATGTCAAGACCAGCCAGAGTCTTGGGCTGCGAGGATAATTGTCTAAATTAAGAGTCTTAGTTATTGTTTGAGTTAAGGATCTATTTATAGACCCATTGGCATGTATTGTATAAGGCATGAGATAGAAAGGAAGAGTTCCTTCTAGTTGTAAGATCTATGAGTTGCAGGTTGTTGCAAGCTCATTGGTGATCTACATGTAAGCTTGGTCTTTGAATTGCAGGTTGCAGGTTCATGAGAGATCAGCTTGAAGTGCTATAGAGTGCTTGATGTACCGGCAGGGTTATTACTGACTGGTTGGTGAGGTGAACACCAATTCTATGTGTGAGTTGGTTGTTGGGACCATTTTTGTGTAGGAGAGTGTGTGTGAGAAGAATTACTGTACACTTGAGGTGTGGCGAATCTCTGTAAGGTGAAAGAGTGTGGCGGCTCTTTGATGTATTCTTTTCTGTATATTGTTAATACAAGATAGTGTATTGTCTCTCATATTTTGTGCTATTGGTGAATTCTAGTTACTTGTGTTTCTGGTTATTTCCGCATATTCAATTGCTTATATATTTGGTAATCATGCTGTGCTCTATCTGAGGAGCAAGATCCTAACCAGTGGAGTCAGAGCATGTTTGTTGTTCCTAGATTCCTGACATGGCCAACCTAATATATTTGTTGATTCATGTTTGGAAAATTTTATAAGATAGATTAAAATTTTAATCCAATTATTCAAGTGTGCATGTCTAAAAAAGGTGTGTGAAAGCAAATGACTTGTATAAAAGCAAGGCTAATTAGGCCTATTTGTGTGTGTTAGAGAGGTGAAGTGTGTAAGAGAATAAAAAAGCACAAAGAGGAGTATAATGAGGTCATGTGGAAAATAATATGGGTGTCATTAACATATAATATAAGGTTTAAATATGAGTATATAGGTCATATGACCTAATCAAGTCAAGAAGAGGGCTAGTTGAACGAAGAAGGCTAGCAGCCAGTTTGAGAGGGATAGAAGTGTGCAAAAAGGAGAGGATGAATATCATCAAATATTGTATGATAAACAAGGTATTATGGATTTTATCAAGTTTTTAAGTGGATTAGTTGGTTTTGAGTCATCTAGTGGGTTGGTTCCTCCTTTCAAGTTGGTGTTTATTAAAACCTAACTAAGTTAGTGCTTAGCTAGTTGGGATTGTTACTCCATGTAAAGTGGGTGCTTCACTAAAGTTGGTTTTTGTATTATAGTTATGTATTAAATTTGAATCATCAATTATTTTTCTTACCCTTGAAGGTTTACCACATATATACTATTTTCATATGTTTCATGCTCTTATGGATTGGTGCTTATGCTTGCTAAGATGTACTTACTTATTTAAATGATCTATGATTGATTAAGTAAGATTGTTAAATAAATTTTTTAAAACTAATTCATCCACCCTATTTGTAACTTATCTTTAAAAAATTTATATCATATCCTATTCCTTTGAAGTAGGTCTAAAAATATAGAAGAGATCCTAGAATCAAGGATGGTTATTCAATGAACTCAAGGTGGTTTCTCTACTAGTAAGGCTCCATTATTCAATATATTAAATTATGATTTTTTTAAATTTGAGGATGAATATTTATTTGACTTCTCGGGAATATGACATTTGATAGTCAATTTTGGATGAATATATTTCTACTCCTATTCCATCAACTAATACAACAGGTAAGAAGGCTAATGAAAATAACTCCAAGGCAATGAACGCCATTCTTTGTGGCCTATAAAAGTTAGATATTGTGAAGGTAATTCACTATGTATCATACAAAGAATTATGGTAAAAATTGAAGACCATCTCTGAAGAAGACACTAAGGTGAATATGGTGAAGTTGTAGATCCATCAAAGATAGTTTGAAATCCTGAAGATAAATGAAGATGAAACCATTGCATCTTAATCATTGAGGGTTGATGAAGTTATAAATGTCATCAGAGGTTTGAGAGAAGAAGTGAAATAATCTATTTTTATTCAAAAAGTGTTGAGATCACTAATTCCTAAGTTTGACTCTAAGGTATATGTAACAAAAGATATGCAAGATTTAGACAAGCTAGAGATGGATGGCCTTCATGGCATCTTGATTGCATATGAAATGATAAAAAATGAAGGAAGACCTCCTAATAAGGAATCATATTTCAAAGTTGAAAACCATTCAAAGGTTAATAAGGTCAAAGATGAGGTTTGTTTAGATATTGATGATTATGAAATCATAGATATGTTTGTTATGTAGTTGAGGTTTAGCTCAGGTAATTACAAGGCTACGTTACCCTTAAAATATTTCAACTATGGTAAGATTGGTCACTTTTCATCCAAATGTCCTAACAAGGATAAATCTAAGCATGATGAGGAACATGATGAAAATCATGGAGATGACAAGAAGACCTATAAGTTTGATAATAAAAAAAAAAGAGTTTAGGAAGTATGAAGGTAGGAAAGGAACTTTAAAAAATAAGAGAATCTTATACACTAAAGAAGATAACTCTTATGATGTAAGTGACTCAAGTGAATCTAATAGTGACGATGGAAGTAATGAACTTGAATCTAAAAATAGTGAAACCTTATTCATGACCATGGAATTAGATGATGAGGGTTATTCAAATGGGAAAGGATTTATGGTTGATATAGAATTAGATAAAGAATAAGTTAAATGGAACCTTAAGGTAGAGTTGGTAAGTGCCCTAGAAGAGTTGAATTTCTAAAGGAGAAAGAATCAAAAACTTAGATCACTAGTTAAGGACTATGAGGAGTAGATTGGCTTGTTTGAGGAAAGGCTGAGTAACACTTCTAAGGAGTATGATGAGATCATTAATCAAGTTGAGGCATAGATGGAGGTAATCAATACAAGCCTAAAGGCTAAAGAAGAATAATGCATTAGGTATGAAATGAAAATAAAATCCCTAAAAGCTGAGTTGGATCAAGCATATAGTAAGGTGAAGAGCTTTGTGAAATTTGAAAAGAGCATTGAGCTCTAGATGATATCTTGAATAGTCAAAAGTTTGAAAGTGACAAGACATGTCTTGGTTTCAAAGAAGACCAAAATGAGGCACCTCTATTCAAGTAAAATATTGTTGAAGACAAAAAATTTCAACATGAAAAGACCTATCAAACAAACTAATGTTATAAGGTATGCTATTTATTTTAATGATTACTATTTTATATGTAGTCAGTTTGGTCATAGAACAAGAGAATGTAGAAGACCCTCCATGAATGAGTACTCATGGAACTATGGAAGGAGTCACAATTCACATCAGTCAAATAGTATGTATAAGGTGGTTTAATATCATAATGCAAGACACATTACAAGATTATATCTTAATAGAATTAGAATGTCATCAAGTTAAAATAGGAAGTTTGAATCCCCTAGAGTGAAAGAAAGAAGGAAAATGAATGCATGGAAACTAAAGGTAGTTAAGATGAGTCATTATTAGTCTAAAAAATAAAGTGGAATAATTTTTATGATAGAACATGCCTTAAGTGTGAAATCAAGTCAAAAATGTATGTTATCACCACATTGATGATCAAATGGTTGATGATGAGATTAAGCTTATAGTGCTAATAATGTCTAAAAGTATTTTGAAGAACATTTAGTCTTGTGATAGCATGGAGATATGGGAATATCCTAGGTTCATGGTTTTTAGTGCCCTATGAAAAGGGGAGGCTCCATTAGGATTCATGGAGACACTATTCTATCAGTAGAATCATGAGGTTGCAATCAAACAAGGTCTTATCTTGAGAAGATTCTAGGTTGTCTATGTTGCAAGCAAGGAGATGAAGATGGATATTATCAATTCTTGTGATGGTAGCTATGATGTTTGAAGTGTATTAGGTAGCATTATGAGAGATCTAATCTCAACATTAGGTATCTAAGTTCAAAGTGTAGTCAATTGGTATATGAGAGGTAACACTTTTGGTATCTATTTGTGTGAGTAATTGAGTTTGCTCTATGTTAAGAAATGGTATTGGAGTCAAGATGGTTGAAGGAATATGAGGATGGTTTAAGAGTCCTTTTGAATCATGTGTTGAGATGTGAAGACAAAGGAGGAGTCCTTATTTCTATAGCTGGTTTCAAGAGTGTGGTAACCTAATGTGTGATCAAGAGTTTGATCTTCTTTAGTCATGTAAAGGAAGGTAAGTGATATTGAGTTTCTAGTTCATTTAAAGAAGATATGCTTGGTCTAAGGGGAAGATTTGTATATCTAAGTTCCTTATGAAGAGAGTGGTTAACATGGGTGGTTTTTATAGTTTCTAAAGATTGTGTACCATCTAGTGTCTTTAAGAGGTAATATCAGCTCAAAGGGAAAAAGTATGATTCCAGTAGTTGTAAGTAAACTTTGATGTCTAATATTAATATAAGCATGGTGGATTCTTGGTTTTAGGGGAAGATATTCAAGTTATTGACTGATCTTGATTTGTGTTGAAGTGGTATTCTAATTTGAGTTCATTTTGAAAGAGATGATAGTTGTGGAAGACCTTTATCATTAATGTTAAAGGAGGAGAAAGTCCAAGAAGGGAGTTTGACCAAACTAGGGGAGATGAGAGTGATTATTTTGAAGAATGTTTTTCCATCAATGAAAAAGGGGGAGTTTGTTGAGAAGTGTTATCATTAATGTCAAGGTTGATGTCATTAATGTCAAGATGCATGGTGTGTGGGGTATGATATTGTATGCCTGATAAGAAGACTAAGAATAAAACACAATAAGATATGAATATCCTTAGTAGAGCTTCAAATATGATTTGTGAGCTATGAAGATCCTTATTCAAGCTCTAAAGATGCTCTATTGAGCTATGAAGATGTTTTGTTAAAGCTCTGAAGATCTACCAAGTAGCTTTGAAGATCTGCCTAGGCATCTCTAAAGATGTTATATTGAATCTCTAAATGAGAGGCTATATAAGGTTGTTTTATCATGTATATGAGGTGTTGGATCACTCAAGAGAGTTTCAAGGTAAGCTTACAAGGGTAAGACCTTAATCCCAAATCTATAACTAGACTAGTTATAGACCTTGCTTAACCTAATGAGGTGTCATGAGGTATTGTCAAGGAAAATGAAGGATGTTTGACATTTTTTGAGCATGTGATATGTTGTGTTATCAGGTAAGTAAGTTGGAAATCACATCGAAAGAAACTTGATCAGTCTCAAGACCTAATGTGACTTTCAGGTTTAAGCCTAGAGAGCAAAGAGAGAGATTATGGCCTAATAAGGTATGAGTTTCTATTTCCAAGGTAAATATGGATATGTGAGTGTTATTAGAGGTATTCCATGTTTTTATAGGTGTGTTGACCAAATCTAATTTCAAATTTTGTAATAAAAGGCATGAAAAGTGGTTTTGAGGTTTCTTGAGTACATAAAATAAAGTGTTCTCAATCTAACATGAAATTTAAAGTGTTCATTGGCATGTGTAACCTCTATGTGAGAACCTGATATATTCATGGTTGAGGGGTAAGGGTTATACTCAAATTTATAAGCATTGTTTTCTAGAATGAGGGGCTAAGCTTTATTAATTATCGTTAATATTGGAAGATGGTTTAAACCCTTAAATAACCCTAATAATGACCCGATGAAAAATATATTTTTATAAAGTGTTCATTATGGTTTTATATGAATAGTTAAGTGATTTGAGGTTGTATCCAACTCTCCCAAGAACCTCTATTTTTGATTGGTTTTTCAGGTGAGTGAGTGAACCCTATAAGAAAGGCCTTATTTCTTAGAGATTTGTTGTAGTAGGTAGAGTTGACTAAGTCATAGTTGATAATTGGATGAAGGTTAAATATTGAGACTTGTGTCTTATGTTTATGGTGGTTTATAAGTAGTTTATATCACTTAGGGGTGTTAAACCAGTTATACAAGTTGACCTATCGCTAATAGACCTAATGGTGTAGATAGTGAAAAACCTAGGCCAAAGTGAGAAGTTAATTAGGGATGTGTTGTCATAGATTATGGATGAATCCAAGTGAATTAATATTTTTTTAAGACCTGTAATATATGTTCATGTTATATATAAGCTTTATAGGCTAGTGGACATTATGAAAATGTTGCTCATAATTTGACATGTCTAATGTAAATAAGACAGTGAAGGTGTGAGGTTGTGAGATTAGTCTGCAAGACTAATATTTCCATATGACCATGTTATATATATATATATATATATATATATATATATATATATATATATATATATATATATATATATACATATATTAGATTTTTATAATCATATTATAAAATAATATACATGCATTGGAAGTCTTTTAAAGTGTCTACATAGGTGTTGAATATCATTATCACCATGACTATGTTTGAAGGTAAACTGGCAGTTTTGGGTAATCAGGTTGTAGCGATGGGTTTAAGACTCTATGTCATAAGTTGATATATATAATGAAAATAATGATTTTTTTGGACTTGAATGATATATACATTATTTTTATAATCTTTGAATTCATTTTAAGATGTTTTAACATTAAAACCAAAATGGCTTGTATGGTTGAGTGAAGTCTGTGAGAAAGAAAGTCAATAGATTGGTCTGCAAGACCAATAGTTTCCATTTAAGATTATGATATGTTTGTTTAAGGTTTTTATAAATATATTATAATATAATGTTCATGAATTTAAATCCCTTGAGTATGTTCAATTAGGTCTTAGAGTTCATGTTTCCTTGACTGTGTTTTGAAGTTAGTTGGTAGTTCAAAGTAAGCATCTTGCAGAGAAGAGTTTGAACCTGTATACCTTAAGTTGAAGAATATGATGAGGTTTTTTATGACCTTGAGGTAATTATACTTATGTATATGTGATTTTTCCATGGTTTTTTGGAAAAATTTAGTTTATGCCTCAGTTGTTTAAAGACATATTTTCTCTGTATGCACAGGCCTATTGTGAACAGTGTTTTGAGAAAAGGTTCAAGTGGTGGTTGGACCTAAAAGGTGTTATGGACCTAAAGTGAATTTTGATAAGTTATATTTTAATTTTTTATGATGTTTTCCTAATTTATGTGTATTTTGGAATTATTTCAATAAAGATAAGTGTAACGTGTGACTAATAAGGCCTAATAGGTCTTCATGCGACCTAAATAAGGAATATTAACTATTAATCTATAAATGACCTAATTTATTGGTTGATTCATGTTTATAATGTGTTATAATACATATTTAATGGTAATACAATTATTAAAGAGTGCATTTCCAACCAAGGTGTGTGATATCAAGTGACTTATATAAAAGTGAGGCTAATTAGGCCTATTTGTGTGTGTTAGAGAAGTGAAGTGTGAAAGGAAATAAAATAACCCAAAGAGGAGTAAAAATAGGTCATGTGGATAATCATATGGGTTTCATGAATATATAATATAAGGTTTGAATATGAGGATCAAGGTCATATGACCTAATCAGGTTAAGAAGAGGGTTAGTTGAGCAAAGAAGGTTAAAAGCCAATTTGAGAGGGATAAAAGTGTGCAAAGATCTGAGGGATAAGATCATCATCTATTATATTATAAAAAATGTATTTTAAATTTGATCAAGTGTATTAAGTGGTTGAGTTGGTACTGAGTTATCTAAGGGGTTGGTGCCTCCTTATAAGTTGGTGTTTGATAAAGCCTAGTTGAGTTAGTGCTTAGTTAGTTGGGCTTGTTGCTCCATGTGAAGTAGGTGCTTCACTAAAGTTGGTGTTTGACTCATAGGAATATATTCCATTTTCATCATCAATGGGTTTTCTTCCCCTTGATGTTTTCCCACATATATACTATGTTCATATGTTTCATACTCTTGTGGATTGGTGCTTATGCTTGCTAAGATGTACGTGCTTGTTTAAATGATATATGATTTCTTAGGTAATATTGTTAAAGAAAGTTTTGAATAATTATTCACCCCCCTCTAAATATTTTAGCTTCCAACATATAATTTTATAAATGTATACTATATTTGGGGTACCTTATACACTTATTTTAGACAATGTAATGCCTTTATTTGGTACTAGAATAAGTGAGTGGGTTGTGAAACATAGGATTCACCTAAGTACATCCTCCAAATAATATCCTTAGTGTAATGGACTAGTATAGTCCACACACAAGAATATCATTAAATTTATCAAGAGGATTTTGGAGGAAAATCAGAGGACATGGAACACAAAGTTGAAGATAGTCTATGGGCTGATAGGATCACTCTTAAAAGAGCCATTGGCAACTCACCATACATGCATGTTTATGAAAAATAAACTAAGCTATTTATTTTTATTGAGTTACTAACTTTATATCTCACACATCAACTTGAAATGATGGAGAATGTTTCCATGGAGATTAGACTAGTTGAGTTTATGGATCTATAATAAACAAGAGATCATTCCATATATAACATGGAGTCATACCAAGATCAAACCAAGAGATACTTTGATAATAAAGTTGTTCTAATAGAATTCCAAAAGGTGACCTTATGCTCAGATGGGATGAAGATAGGGACAATCCCAGAAGACATACCAAGTTTGGCACTTTATGTATTGGACCCTATGTCATCACTCATTGTAAGCAACACAATGATTTTTTGCTTTCAAAGATAAATGGAGAAATACAGTCAATGGGATACACCTCAAGAATTTGTATTGAGGACATTTTATCCTCTTGTACATAATAGATTAGTCTTCAATTTCTTGAAGTGCATCTATCACATATCAGTCTTGTTGCATGTGTTCCTTGCTTTGTTGTGTGTCTTGTTTGGTTCATGTGTTTGGAAGGTACTTTCAATTTTAAGTTTATTTTAAGGGTTAATGTCATGTTCAAGTTTAGATTTGATCTCAAAGAGAAGTATTATTTAGTGACTCCATGCCCAATAGATCATCTAGGTTACTATTTTAGGTGTTTAATAGGAGAACTACCTCATGTGTTACCAAAAATGTTAGCTAATCAATCACCCATGACCAAGGATTATTCAAAACTAGGTAATCAAGTCATCTAACCTTGAAATTTCTTGATTGAGAATCATATCTTGGTGTCATTGGTTGATTTTATATGTCATCTCAAGGTCTAAATATAGTTTTATTGGTATTTTTGAGTCCATGTGTGTATCTTATCTAATCAGTTTCTATTGTGGCAAACACACCCCCTTTTATTCAAAATGGGGGACCCCTATAGATATATCATGAACCAGAGCTTTAGTGTCCTTTCTTTTGTTTTTATCAATATCACCTACTTAACTATTTGGAATGAGTGTTCCCCTAATTTCCCTAATCATCAACAAGCCTCATTTATTTTACAACTAAGGAATGCTTTTTTTTATGAGTCAAGATGCTAACATTATAGGTCTATTTTAAATAGAATTTCTTAGAGTCTCACTCCTTTCCCAAAATAATAGACCCATTACCCTTCATAAAAAATCAAAATCTCATTAACTGATGAGTACATTTTAAATGTATTGTCTTTATTTTCATTTCTTAGTTTTTTTTGTCAACTTCATAGAGGGAAAGCCTGATCAAATGGGAATGTGCCACATCACCAAGTGTTAGAGTGGCTAGTCCCTAGACATATCAAAGATGTCAAAGCCCAGGAGATCTTGACCAAATGAGAAGGTGCCATGTCACCAAGTGTTAGAGTGACTAGTTTTTGGACCTATTAGAGATGTCAGATCTTAGGAGAGCTTGGTTAAATGAGAAGACACCACATCTTGAGTGTTAGAATAGCCAGTCCCTAGACCTATCATAGATGTCAAAGCCTGGGAGAGCCTAGTTAAAAGATAAGGTGCCATGTCACTAGGTGTCAAAGTGGCCACACCCTGAGCCTATTAGAGATGATAGATCCTAGGAGAGCCTAATTAAATAGGAAGGCACCACATCACTGAGTGTCAAAGTGGCCAATCCCTAAAACTATTAGATATGTCAGAGCCTAGGAGAGCCTGACTGAATGAGAAGGTATCATGTCACTAGGTGTCAGAATGGCTAGTCCTTAAACCTATCAAAAATGTCAAATACTAAGAGAGCTTAGCTAAATGAGAAAGCACCATATCACTAGGTGTTAGAGTGCCTAGTCCCTAGACCTATCAGAGATGTCAGAACCTAGGAGAGCCTAGATGAATGAAAATGTATCACATCACTTGGTAAATAAAATGAATTAGCAACCACCTAAGACCTCAAGAATGTCAAAATAAGGTATGGATGAGGCTAGAGAACCAATCATGATGTGCCACATGTCTCTAGGTGATATATCACCCTTATTAAAGGATGACATGGAGTTCAAAGTTGTGCCTAGGTTCCAACCATTAGTAAGAAGACCAATGATTAGATAACACATGTCATAAAGTGTGAGTTAACTAATAATCCTCTAAGAGATGTGACTGCATGACTACTACATGTTAACCATTAACAAAATAGGAATTTGGGCCTGATTGGATAGTTTTAAAACATCCCATTACCATTAATATACCCATCTAGTGGTGAAGGATCATGGGATATAAATTCAAATTTGGATTTAGAAGTAAAGAGAGAAAATCTAGCCACCAACTCAAATTTGACTTCATAACAAGTGAGCCACCAAATGCCATTAATATAAGGGGTTGTTTGTATGCATTTATAAAAATAATAAGAAAGGCTCACTAATAGTTATCACCGCTACCTTGGAGAAAACTTTAACTCCTATCTTTCCAATTATCACAAATCACCCTTATTTCTCATGCCTTCTAAGCTCAAAACTTCCCTATCACCCCTTTGCCCTGATATAATAGACACATCCTCCTCAAACCCAAAGGTATAACTTGAGTACCAAGATACACTTTTTTGGATGGCTTGACCAAATTTAAGCACTATAATAACTTATTAAAAGAGGTCAATAAATTCCCCAAAGATTCATGATCAGATAATGACTAGTAGATAGAGTTTAAAGATGCCCTTCAATCCTACAAGAAGAGCAAACTTCATAGAACTTCTATCAAGATAGAGGCTTTCTCATACACTGACTTGTTTAGAAACCTCTTCCAAAACACCATCTAAATATAAGATATAGTTTATTATTGGGTGTGTTTGCCTAACTCTTAGCAATACATTATTGATATCTCTCATAATGCCTTCAAAGCATATTACTCCCTCACAAACTACACCTTCTCTTATGATGAAATAATGGTGATGATTTGGATGGGCACATACCAAATATATGATGTCCTTCATGATTGGGCTAAGAATCTAGATGTTAAATTGGTTAACAAGGAATATATTAATGTGTACATGGTCTACACCTTTTGGGAGTAAGTTTGGGTAGGCATAATCCTATTGAGCTAGTTGTTCAGGGATCATAACTACTTGCACATCAATTAAATATGGGTGTCTCTGCTACATATGATCCTCACATGCTCAAAAGTCTCAAACATGAGAGGGTTGATCATCTTCAATTTGGTCAATGCCATCATAGATGTTGAGCTAGGATCAATTTCTACATGATGAGCTACCTATTAGATGTGGTCTACAAGATGCTCTCTTTCAAGCCTTTGAATTTTCCTATGTGCATTCCTAGGGGATAGGTAGTCCATGTGTTATTTTATAAGCTATATGTCCACTGGTTTTATAATCACATCTAGGACATATGTGAGAATTTCTACCTGGTAGTCCACCAAGCCATCAAAAAGGCCCCAATACTCTAGCTATCAAAGGAAATTAGGGATTCCATCACCTCTATCAAAGACTACTAGATTTACTAGGAGGACACTATGATCCAAATTATGGGTTTCCTCAAGGATCCCATTTGCCTACCATATTTCATTTAGTACCATCTAGTAGAGCAAGAGATTTCATATTTTCTAGTAGAGGGCATCTACAAGTTTCATATATAACATTAGTATAAGGCATTCCCTCTATTTCTAATCACAATTAAGCACCATGTCTACAAGGCATTCCCTCCAATTTATAATATGGTGTCTAGGTGGGAATCCTTCACCCTATAGTGAAATCTCTAACACTAAGACCCCAAGGGGATAATTAGAGCTCATTTGGCATATTATTCATCCTACCTCAATATCAACTATGTTCATCAAGTCGAAGATGATGATGAGTTCTACTTGGATGTTGATGATGATTAGGAGGTGTTGTGATGGATCATGGAAAAGAAAAATAAATAAATGGAAGAAGGTGCATGTAATCCCATCTACACCTCCTCTAACTCCTAATTGATTTGTGGAGGACCCAACTTTGATATCTCTTGCTATATCTCAAAAGATCTTGTAGGGCATTCTACCACCTTCTTCTCCTCATGTTCCAATTCTAACTTATTCCAATAGATCTTGCTCCTCATGACTCACCTCATCTTTTGCCTCCTCTAATCACTCCTCATGCCCTACCTTTGCCTTTACCTCTTCTTATGGATAGATTAGTCTATACATGGTAGATTTAGACCTAAGCTACTCAATACCAGACAACCCAAGATTATCCAACTCAACCACCATCACCTTAATCCTAGGCCATACAGACCCTAATGTTTGATGTGGTCAATAGCCTCAGGATGAACCTAGAGTGAGGCTCCTAATAGGAGCCCATACAAGTTCCCCTTCTCATACCTCCAACTTTTCATGTTTACCTTCCACCCATCACTCCCACAACTTTCCAACTCTTGATCATGATACCGACCAATTTTGCTTTGCTCCCACAAAATCCCCAAGTGGTGCCTCATCTTTCCATATTTTACTCCCTCTATCATTTTACCAAGTACCTTTGGCCTTGATCCTCTTGATTATCCTTGCCTTTTTGTTCCCCTATGATCCATCCATTTTACATCTTGGAGTCCTCTTAGTGCCTTCTTTGGGTATGCCTTTATTATAAATTGTATATATGACTTTTTAAGACATAACACCTGCATTATAAACTCTCCCAATACCCTCTCTAGTCAGACCAATACATCATTTAATGTCTCTAAGTCCTCCACCATCAATTCCCATAGATCTTCTTATCCTATCCAATCCATTTAATACAAAATCTAGATCTGACATGGGTAAGATGTTAAAGAAGATGAATAAGGAAACTCACACTTTAGCTCTAACTTAAAGACCATCTACTTCATTCAACCTCTTCCACATGCCTCAATAGTTCCTCCAGACCTAGTTATAACACTTCAACATATAGCTCCCTGGCCCCCTCTTTCCATCACCTAAGGTGTCAAGAGACTTGCCTTCAACCAACCCATATCTTCACTACTATTTAACAACCCTTTATTAATGAAAATTCCTCCTCAAGTGAAATTAACCCAAGAATAGGGGTAGGCACAAATGTTCCCTTGGGAGTCCCCTTTCATCCTTCCTCATTTTGTTCCCATACCTCCTCTACCTCCACTGATTTCCTTATTCACTCCCTCCACTTCCTCTATTTATCTTTCCCTCATCTTCCACCCTTCACCATCATTTCATCCACCCCTCTTACACCTCCCATAACATGGGGAATGGTCCCAAGGTCATAGGTTCCAAATATGACTTCCCAGGGTGACCTAGACATGAAATGGAGCTTTGACTAAGCTTCCAAAAGCATGAAGAGGATATTGATGTAGAGGTTTGTATAAGAAGGAAGATCAGTGGTTTGGTAGATCCATCAAGATATATTCTACCTCACCAAGGTGAAGACTTCTACTAGGGAAGAAAGGATGGTCGTGGACCCACTATCTATTGTCTAGGGAACTCATGATATGTTTGAGAAGCTTGACATGCAGAGCCAGGTTTAAACTTTATAATCCAAAGTAAAGAGCACATTTCCCATTGGGTTAATTAGGTAGGTCAATTATGCCATTTTACTACTCTTTTCAATCTTGAGAAAGAAGTGGAGACTCTAGTTGAGACCAATATACTTATCTAGTAGACCTAGGACTATATGGAGAGGATTGCTAAGATAGATGGGAACTGTTATAAGCTACAAGTGGTGATCAAAAAAGGGATGTTCTTAGATTTAAATCTAATATTGACCTTAGACTTAGGGTTTTACCAAATGTATGATGGGATAATGAGGTATGTTATAGCGTAATGGTTGGTCATTGCTCTCACTACAACTAGAACCCTAGAAGAGGGAAAGAATAAGATATTAACCTACTTTAAGGAGGTCAGTATCTATTTTTTATTCCACCTAGATGGCACCTTTCTAGATTGAGGGGAATTTGGACTCTACCTAGGTCAATTTGACTAGGTCATGAGGGAAATGTTTACTAGAGTAAACCAAGAAGGGGCCTGAGTAGTGTTGGATCTATCAACATAATCCATAGTGAGAATCAACTAGGTCTTTGGGGTTTAATCATTAATGAAATCACCCTTCCAAGTCTATTAGAGACTAGCAATTTAGGCTGAGGTAATCTTCAGGGATCCCCTAATAAACCTTACTAAATTGGATAAGAATTTTGTCCTCATGGTGGCCACATTATAAGCTAAGGATTATAGGTCAAATTAGTTAGGATTCAAACCTTCCCAGTCACCTCTTCATGTCAATTGAGTGGTCCCCTATAGATATTTTATGGGTTTAAAGGGATTGTCTTATTTAAAATTCTCAATTTATTTAGAAGTGAGTCCCATATATATATATATATATATATATATATATATATATATATATATATATATATATATATATATAAGGAATAATTGTATTGTAATATGGGGTTGACTAAAATTTCATAGTTGTCCCCACCTTCTCCTTTTAGGGAATACCCAATCTCATGGGATTTTCATGATTAGGATCAGATTGGCATGAACACATCTAGTGCTAGAAAGAGGGCCTTATTGTAATACTTAGATTATTTTTATATTAGGTTATGAGTAATAGTGTGCTAACTATTATTTGGTTATGAAGCATTTTGAAGACTAGTTCGCCTATTACTAGGGCTAGGTCCTACCAAGGCCAATTAGTAGTTTCCCATTAATTTTCCATAAAAAACCTAGGCCCAACCATCCTAGACCTATCATTATTCCTATTAGTTTATCCTTTTAAACTATCCCAAATTTATATCCTAAGATGGCTTGGTTATCTAGTTCTACCATTAACATCTAGAGAGTCATCCATGATTTACCCAGGAATCTTGAGAGATATCTTCTTGATTTCACCCCTAGTGTGGGACAAATTGTGGAGGAACATATAACATCCTAAAAAACATCCTTGAGGATCCTAAATGTATATCATGATAATGTGGCATGTAGGCTTTTCTTATTTACTTTAATGGAATCTATATATGATAGGTTCCTCAACCTTCCCTAAAAACTCTATCCTAAGTTGGGACCATTTTAGTACTACTTTCCTCACCCATTTTGTGTAAGTGATAGACCCTAGTGTCCTATATCAATATTTTTCATGTATAAAAATGGATCCCAATGAGCCCATTAGGAAATTCAATGCTAGGTTTTAGAATATGTATATTCAGGTAACCATGATTTATTAACCTAACCCTCAACTAGCACTTGAAATGTATAATAATGGGCTAGACCCTTGGATAGCCATGTTCCTAAGGAGGGTTGCAACCATAACAGACCTATCCTTAGCTTATATAGGGGCCATCAAATTGGATAGTCAATTTAACCCCCAAGGTCATGTAGTGACCCCCACTTTTAGTATGTTACGTTAGATGCCTACATTGAAATTCTTTCCCAACATTAATTAGAATGCCCCAATGTTTTAGTCATTCCTTGTAATGCATCAACTCCTACTAATTCATCTCACTTTAATCCAATAATTATGTTTCCTAATTAGAGGGATCCATGAATTTATTCTATATAATTAAAAGTAACTAACATTAGCCATGGATAAAAATAGCCAAACCATACCTCAGGAGTCTACCAAGATTGAGTTAGATGCCATTCATTGAATGGTAAAAAAACTTGGTAATGACTTCTTATAGATACATAGACAAGTAATTAACTACAAAAAAAACTCCACCTATCAAATAATAGACAAGAAATATAACCATCCTCATAATCCCCCAAAACCTTCACCTAATAGGCTACCCAAAATTAATATCTTCAAGATAGCCTTGCCTAATTAGTGTTAAGTATGTAACATGGTGGCACATGGGGAAATGGACTACACAAAGTTCAATTCTACTTTTGAGATATTATAAAAGGGAATGGAATAATATGAGGTAGTCCCCAATCATCTTGAATCCTCCAACTTGGGTAAAGCCCATAGTACTATTATGGTGTTAGAGACCATGGATTTCCCTAGCTAAGAAGAAAATGAGCCAGAGAAGGTTATTAGTGAGTTATAAACATTTTAGTAGTTATATATGACCAACTACACCCTCATTAATAGGCAACAATAACAACCTCTTACTACCACAACACCCCATAATAATGGTGCAACCCCACCAGACCAAAACATTAAGAATGATCCCCTACCTCCAATACCTCAAAAACCTAAGGCACCTAATAAAACCCCATAGGTCCAAAGTAAATGATGTTACAACATATTCAAGGATATGAAAAAGATCAAGGTGAATATTACCCTTCATGAGCTTACTTAATTTTAGAGAAACAACGTCTCTTACTAAAGTCTTTGACTCAAAAGCTAACCCCATATGCCCAACTAAAATTGAGAGAAACACACACCAATGTGTTCATTCACAAAAATAATATGGATATGTCCCCTATCCATTTAAAGATCTGGTTGTTTGGAAAGAATCTGCATAGCTATTTAATAGATTCAAGAGCCTTAGTCAGTGTGATGCTAATAGGCATATGTGAGAAACTTGATCTAGTCCCCATAAAGTCAGAAAAGGTAGTGGTCTAGCAAGATAAGTTAGAAGTGAAAATGATAGGTGAATTAATAAATGTCCACATATAGTTGGAGTTTGAGCATAGAATTCAACACTTTATAGACATTCAAGTTGTGTATATTCCCAAAGCTTTTGGTATGCTCCTCAACATATATTGGTCTAAATACTTGAATGGGTATATGGCCACATATTTCTCCCATATGTGGTTACTATGGAGAGAAGTATAATCCCATCATGAAGAATATAATAACCCTACATGAAGCATATTATAACCAAATATAATTCCATAAATGAGAAGATAAACCTAGTTTTCCTAGACCTAGTCATCTACACATTGAGTATGAAACCACCTAAAGATCAAAATAGTCATAGCTTAAGTTTTCCTGTCTTATGGTCTCTTTATATAGATAAAACTTGCTCTAAACAAGATATTTTAGTCATTTTTCTACTTATAGATCTCCTAAGTAGAAAACATCTAGCATCATATAGGTTATAGTTTCCATACATGAATAACCTAGCAGAGTATGAAGCTCTAATCCTAGGATTATAATTTACATTAAAACACGAGGTAGATGAACTAAGATTATTCATTAAATATAAATAGTTGGTAAACCAGATCAATACTAAGCATAGGGATTTGGACCTTATCAAAATATTTAATGCATTTGATATCATCCCTATTCCCTATGAGGAAAATCAAATAGTAGACTCAGTAACATCTATGGTGGTAAGCTTAATCCCATTTCATAACACTGAGTTACAAGACTTCTCTATAGAACTCATACCATGTTCCTCTATCCTTGACAATGTCACAAACTTTTAGGTCTTTGAGGATGACCAGTAGATCATCTAGTTCCTTAGTAATGAGAAAATATTCAAGGCCCAAATTATAGATGAGAAAGATAGAGATATCCCTAGGAATGAGTTGGATAAGGATGGGATATTTAATATTCATGGTAAGTTGATCCTAAAGGGGATGATCTCATTGGAAAGGGAATTTGATGCATTAGACCCCACTTCCCAGCTGAAAAACCTAAATTTGAGGACTTAAAGTACAAATTCATTAACCTTGGTCTTGCAAAAAATTCTTAGATGGTTAATGTGGGTCCTAATTAGATAGAACACAAATTATAATAGATACAAAGTTTATTACTAAGGTATAAATATGTGATTTCTTGGGATAATATATACCTTAAGGTCTTTGATTTTAGAGTAATCACTCATACTATCCCCCTAAAACCTAGCCAAAAACCCTTTAAGTTATTATAGAGGCTAGTAAACCTAATCTTATAACCCTTGATACACAAGGAAGTCCATAAGTTACTCTCTATAGGGATAATTTTCTTGATCTAATACTCTACCTTGGTATCTAACTTGGTCCCAATGTGAAATAAGAATAGAGAAATCTACCTATGCATGGACTTATAATACTTGAACTAGGCCTTAGATAAAGATAATTACCCATTTCTCTTCCTAGATGAGGTGATCCAAATGATGATCAGGTCTCAAATGATGTCCTTTTTGGATGGCTTCTTGAGATATAACTAGGTCTTAGACAACCCTAGAGATAAAAATAAGAATACTTTCACCACCAAGTGGGGCACATTTGCTTATAAATGAATGCCTTTCTAGTTAATCAATGTCAGTGCCACTTTACAAGGGGTAATGGACTTCAATTTTGAAATATTAATATGTAAATGTATAAAAATATATATGTATGAGCTAACTATGTTTTCAAAATATAGTTCAAATCACGTACACTACTTGAAAGGGTATTTGAAAGATGCAAAAGGTATGACATTTCCTTAAACCCAAAAAAGAGATTGTTTGCTGTCAATGAAGGTAATATTATTGATCACATTATCACAAAATAAGGTATTGTTATCAACCCCAAAAGGGAAGGTGTGATTTCTAAAGTACCTTTACCTAACAATAATAAGAAACTAAAATCTTTCTTTAGGAAAATCAACTTTATGCATAAATTTATTTATGTATTTGTTTAAATAGTAAAACCCTTGAATGAAATTTTGAAATAGAATGCAAAAGTGGAATGGCATGAAAAATCAAATAAATATTTCTAGCATATCAAATACATAGTTATTAAAGCCCTAGTCTTCATCATCCTAGACTATACACAAGATTTCTATATCTACACCATTGCTACTTGCCTCACTTAAAGGTTAGAAAGAGAAGAACACCCTATGGCTTTTATGAGCACTAATCTTACGGATGTTGAGTTAAAATATTCTACCCTATATAAACATGCATATGTCTTGGTCAAGGTGATGAAAAAATTTAGACTTCAATCCTATAAAACAAAGTACATGCCATTATTTGAGACCCAGCTATAAAATAGATGTTGGGAAAAAACAAGATAGGCAAAAGAAGAGGTTGATAGATGATAAAATTACAAGAGTACAACATGGAAATCAAGCTAGATAAAATTGTTAGAGGATAAAGCCTTACTTATCTAATAAAAAAGTAGGCTTGATGATTACAGTGCACCAAGTAGACCAACAGAGGGTACTAAAATTAGACTAGTATGCATCGGTCATGCACTTTCAACTCTATGTAAATGCACCCTTAGGACTCAACCACATTTAGAGTAGGGACCTCTAATTAAAGGATGCATAATATATTCTAAATAAAGGGGTCCTATTTAGAATAAACCATGAAGGAATATACCTTTAGTGTGTATCACCAAAAAAGGACAAAGAGATAATGGTAAATTTCCATGAAAAATTGGGAGCCTACCACCTCATAGCAAATTCCATGGCCCAAAAATTTCTTTGGAAGGATAATACTAGACCACACTATTTAAATATATTCATAAATATGTTTACTTCTACCATCATTGCTAGAACTTTTCTAAGAGAGACACACACACACAATAATTTGACTACAACCCATTGTGGAGTTTACACCATTTACACAGTGGGGACTAGATTTTTTTGGGGTCATCAACCCCAACTCATCAACCAGTCATAAGTTTTCTCTTATAGGGATAAAATATTTCACTAGGTGGTTTGAATTAGTTGTAACCAAAAGAAGCACCATTATTGAAGTCATCAATTTCTTTGAGAACACCATAACCACCCATTTTGGAGGTCCCATTTCTTCAGTAAGTGATATTGGTCATGCCTTTTAATTTTTAGAATTCATAGAGTGGGCCTATGATAATGGGATCACACTAATATTCTCATCCAATCATTACCCATTAGGAAATGGATTGGTAGAGTCCACTAACAAGAACTTGATTGACATCATCAAGAAATTAGTAAGAGAAAAACCCCAAGAATGGCACCCATTACTAAAGTTCACCCTATGGGTAGAGTGCATAAGGTATAAAAAAGCCCTCAAAATATCTCCATTCCTTATATTTTATGGATTGGATCCCATCATCTTAGTAACACTTAGGCTTCCAACTTATAAGTTCATGAAACAATTCATGGAACTAGATGATAAGGTGAATTCTAGACTCGTTGACCTAATTTAGTCAAAGGAAGCTTGGGATAAAGCTTAAGCTTTAACAAGCACCAAGATACAATCAAAATGGGTTTGATAAGAGGGCAAGGATCAAGACCTTTAGAATCTCCGACTTAATCCTAATGTAGGACAAGGCTCATGAAAATAAAGGCCAACATTCAAAATTTGATCCCTTTTAAAATACCAAAGAGCTAAAATCCTAGGTCAGAATGCCTTCTCTCTCAAGTATCTTGAGGGTAATGAGCTACCACTTCTAATAAATGGGAAGTTCTTGAAACATTATTTCTTAGTTGTCTCCTCCAATGTAATTTTTGAGTAATCTGAGTAGAGGTGATAATGTATATATTAAATAGGTTTGTTTTCATTCTGTGTTTTCTTTAGTTGTGTGTTTGTTTTCATTGTGTTATTTTATTTTATTTTATGATTTTACCCTCTAGCTCCATCTTTATTGAGTGGAGTCGCTATGATTCCCAACCTTATTAGTAGTTTCTCTAGGTGAATGCCAAATCCTTAAAGTATTATTAAGTAGTAGGAAGATCCAAGTTGAAACCTTCAATCTAAGTAATTTATAGATGTTAATATAAAATTTTGACATTCCAAATTTTAGAGGTCAATGTTTCTAAGGAAACAAGTGGATTTTAGAAAAACTCACATCCAAATAAATCCACCAAGCTGTACTTAAAATAATGTCTCAAGGAAATACCAGATTATTCAAGCTAATCAAATGCTGACTGGATATTCAAAACTTCCTCATCATCCATTCACCCTTGGATTGGTACTAAACCCTTAATGGATAAGAATAATAAATGATAATATTTTTGTAGGGAAACTTGGGGGAAAAATGAAAATATGTAGAATCTGAATTCTGAGTCTACCCAAAAAAGGATATACAAATAATCTCCACTGTAAGTTTTCTGGCCTGACTAGCAATGGAGCAAGACCATGAATAGGACTAGAGGCATCTCTATTAGGGATGTTGATGTTCATCTAGAATTATAGAAATTCCCCAATCATGTCCCCTTCAAGACATCAAGCCATCAACACCTTGGTTGAAACCTGATAACCAGTTTAACCTTGATTACTCAAATAAAATTTGGGAGTGAATAGAAAATGAAAATCACTTATTACACACACTAATGGCCATTTATAAGGTGAAAGCTCAGTATGTCACTTTCTATTGTGATACTTTGGTGCCTCATCATTTCTATTGTGAATAAAGATCCCTCTTACAATCTTTATGTTGAGTAAGGAAAAGAGAATAAACTAGTTAGGTTTTAAGTGTTTGTTATCACTTTCCTCATGAAATTTATGATTTGTTTTGGTGAACATGCCCCTTTTATTTTAAATGGGAAACCCTATATAAATCTCATGAACTAGGTCTTTAATTTCCTTTCTTTTGTTATTATCATCAATGCCTTCTTAAATCTTTGGAATGCAAGTACCCCTAATTTCCCCAAGCAACGACAATCCCAATTTATTTTACAACTAAGGAATGTTTGTTCTTTTATGAATCAAGATGTTAACATTATAGGTCTACTTTCAATGGAATTTATTGGAGTCTCACTCCTTTCTCAGATCAACAAACCCATTTCCCTTCATGGAAAATTAAAATATCAATAATTAATGAGTAATTTTAAAATGTATTATGTCTTTTTTCATTTATTACTTAGTCTTTTTTATGGATTTCATAGAATAAGAGCCCAACCAAATGGGAAGGTGCCATGTCACTGAGTGTTAGAGTGTCTAATCCTCAAACCTATCAGAGATGTTAAAGCTTGGTCAAATGAGAAGGTGCCATGATGCCAAGTGTTAGAGTGCCTAGTCCCCAGACCTTTCAAAGATGTTAGAGCTTAAGAGAACCCAACTAAATGAGAAGGAACCATTTCATTGAGTGTCATAATGGATAATCCCCAAACCTATCAAAGATGTTAGATCTTGAGAGAGCCCAACCAAATGAGAAGGCACCATATCACTAGGTGTTAGAGTGGCCAATCCCCAAACCTATCAAAAATGTTAGAGCCTAGGAAAACCCAGCTAAATAAGAAGGCACCACATCATCAAGTGTTAGAGTGACCAGTCCTTGAACCTATTAGAGATGTCAAAGCCTAGGAGATCCCAGTCAAATGATAAGGTTCCATGTCACTAGGTGTCATAGTAACTAGCCCTTAGACCTGTCATAGATGTTAGAGCCTAGGAAATCCTGGTCAAATATAAAGACATCACATCATAAATTGTTAGAGTACCTAGTACCTAAACCTATAAAATATGTCAAAGCCTAAAAGAGCCTAGCCAAATTAAAATACATCACATCACCTAACGAGGCAAATGAACTTGTAACCACCTTAAATCCTATTAATATCAGAATAAGGTATGGATGATCTTAGATAACTAATTATGATGTGCCACATGTCCCTATGTAACACATCACCCTTCATAAGGGAATAATGTAGAGTAAGAAGCCATGCCTAGGTGCCAACTATTAGTAGGAGGACCAATGAGTATATAAAATTTGTTAGAAATTAGGATTTAGCCTATAAGCCTCTAAGAGATGTGATCATGTGACTACCATGCATTATATATTAACAAAATAGGAATTTAGGCACAATTGGATAGTTTTAAAACATCTCATAACCATTAATATATCTAGAAAGTAGTGGAGTATCATGGGATCCAAATTCAACTATAGATTTAGAAGTAAAGAGAGATAGTCCATCTACCAACTCAAAATTGAATTCATAGAAAGTGAGCCACCAAATTTCATTAATACAAGGTGATGTATGCATGAGTTTATAAAATCATAAGGAAGGATCACTAACGGTTATAAAACACTCTAATTCCTAGCTTTCCAATCTCACAGAGCATCCCTATATCCTATGCCTTATATGCTTAGAACTTGCCTATTTTCCCTTAATCCTAATACAATGGTTGCATCCTCCTAAAACCTAAAGGTTGAATCTGATTATTGGGATACCACTTTCTCAATTGGATTGACCAAATTCAATCACTATAATGACTTATTCAAAGTGGTCAAGCAAATCCTTATGGATTCAAGGTCAGATGATGACCAATAGGAAGAGTTTGAGGATGTCCTTTGATCCTATAAGAAGAATCGAGTTCATAGAGTATCTACCAATTTAGAGACATTCATGTGCATTGACTTGTTTGATAACCTCCTCCAAAATTCCATCTACATGTAGCATAGAGTCCATGATTGGGTGTGTTTACCTAACTCTTGACCCCACATTATCGATATATTTGGGAATGTAGTAAAGGCATACTAATACATCCTAGACTACACCTTCTCTTTTAATGTGGTAATGGTGATGGTCTAGATGGGGGCCTACCCAATATATGACACCCTTCATGACTAGGTTGACAAACTAGATACTAAATGAGTTAACAAGGAGGATATTAATGCATACACATTTTGTACATTTCAAGAGGAAGTTTGGGTAGGCATGATCTCATTGAAATAGTTATTTAAGGCCCAAGACTATTTGTACATCAATGAACTATGAGTACCTCTACTACATATGATCTTCACACTTAGAAGTCCTAGACATGGGAGGATTGATCAACTTCAAGTTGGTCAATGCCATCATAGATGCCTAAGCAAAGATAAATTTAGACATGATGTGATACATATTGGATGTAGTCTATGGGATGCTATCTTTCAAGCCTTTAAATTTTCCTACATGGGTTCCAAATGGCTTGATGTTCTATGTGGTCTTTTACAAGCTATATGGCCACCAATTCCAAAACCACATCTAGGACATATATGAGAATTTTTACCTAGTGGTCTACCAATCCATTAATGAGGCCCCAATGCCCTAGATATTGAAGTAAATCAAGCATTGCATCACTACTATTAGGTACTACTAGATTTACTAGGAGGACACCATGATTTAAATTGTGGGTTTCCTCAAGGATCCCTTTCACCTACCATATTTAGTTTTAGACCATTTAGTAAAGTAAGATATTGTTTATCAAATGGTAGATGACATCTTTAGGTTATAAATTCAACATCAATAAAAGGCATGACATATAATTATAATCAAAATCAAGCACTAGATCTATAAGACATTCCTTCCAATTTAGAAGATGGTAGTTGGGTGGAAATCCTTTACCCCAGCAAAGTGTAAGCTTTGGCACTAGTACCCTAAGGGGATAATTAGAGATCACTTAGCATGGTGTTTAACCCACCTTAATATCAACTATAATCATCAAGATAAGGATCATGGTGAGTTATACTTGGATTTCATTGATGACTAAGAGGTATTATCCCAGATCATGACAAAGAAAAAAAGAAAGGGAAGAAGGTCCAAATGAACCCATCTACACCTCTTCAGCTCCTGCTCAATTCATGAAAGACACACATTTAATAGATCCTACTATCTCCTACAGGATATTATATGTAATTCTTCCACCTTCACCTCCCCTATTTACTCTAGTCACTCTTTATTCCTTATCTCCACCTATATTATTCCATCATCTCTATTAGTCTAGCCATAATAGAGATAGACCCAAACTACTTGATGTTAGGTAGCCCAAGCACAACTAGTTCAACCAATGACACCTCAACCCTTGGATACATAGACCTTAAGGTTTGATGTGGATGATAGCCCAAGGATGAGCCCAAAGTGAGGCTCCCAATAAGAACCCATCTAGATTTCCCCTCTCACACCTCCAACTTCTCTCATTTCCCTTCCACACCTCACTCTTACCAATTTCCATCTCTTGATCCTAGCACCAACCAATTCTACTTTGCTCCCATAAAACCCCCAAGTGGTTCATCCTATTTTCCCCATTATACCCCCTCCATTATTTTCCCATGTAACTTTAGCCTCAATCCTCTTGAGCATCCTTGCCTCTTCATTCCCCTCTTCTCCATCCATTTCATAGCCTGGAGTCCTCCCAATGCCTTCTTTGGGTATGCCTTTATCAACAAGTGTAGCTACAACTTTTAGGGGATTACCACTTAAATCAAGAAACCTCTTAGTTCCCACTCTAGTTAGCTCAGTGCTTCCCTCAACATCTCTAAGTCCTCTACCATTAAACCCTTATAGATCATGTTATCCCAACTAGTCTATCTACTACAACATCTAAAGCTAACTCAAGTAAGAGGCTGAATAAGAAGTAAAAGGAAACTCACACTCCAACTCCAAATCAAAGGCCTTTTTCTCCAATTCAACATACTCCATAGGAATTAATAGTTCCTCTAACCCTATTCAGAACACCTTGGCACCTAGTTCCCTAGCCCCTCTTTCTATCACCTAAGGTGTCATGGGACATGCCTTCAACTAACCCATCTCTTCCATGTTATTTAACAACCCTTTATCGAGAGCAATTCCTCCTCAAGTGAACTTAACCTAGGAATAATGGTAGGCATAAATGTTCCATTGGGACTCCCCTTTCATCCTTCCTCCTTTCAATCCCATACCTTCTCCACCTCTAATGATTTACTCATTCACTCCTACTTCCTCTACCTCCCCTCCACCTCATCCTTTTACCTTCACCACCATTTCATCCACCTCTTTTGCACCTCCTACAACCTAGGGAATGGTCCTAAGTTCATATCCAGAGATGACTACCCAAGGTAACTTAGATGTGTGATAGATCTTTGACCAAGCCTATAGAAGCATGAAGTTGACATTGACATAGAGGTTTGTCTAGGAAGGGAACCCAGTGGTTTAGTAGACCCAATAAGATCTATTTTCCCTTACCAAGGTGAATAATTCCATTAGGGAAGAAAGGATGGATGAGGACCCACTATCCATTCTCTAAGTGACTCACGATATGTTTGAGAAGCTCCTTAAGGACATGTCTAGTTAGGTTTTAAATTTAGAAGATCAATTAAATATCACATTTCCCATCAAGTTTATTGGGAAGGTCAAGGATGCCCTCTACTATTATTTTCAATCCTTGGGAAAGTAGTGAAAACTTTGGCTGAGACCAACATACTTCTCCAGTAGACCCAGGCATACATAGAGAGTATTTTTAAGATATATGGGAAGTGTTAGAAGGTAAAAGTGGTTATTAGCAAAGGGATGTTCTCAGAGCTAAATTTAATTCCAAATTTAGACTTGGGATTGTATCAAACATACACTGGGAGCATGAGGGTTTCTATGGAGGAGTGGTTGGCCATGGTTCACACTATAGTTGGACCCTTGGAAGAGGGAAAGACGAAGATATTGATTTAATTCAAAGAGGTAAATATCTCTATGTTATTACACCTAAATGGCACCTTTTTATATTTAGGGGAATTAAGAGTCCATCTAGGTCAATTCGACCAAGTCATAAGGGAGAAGGTCACCAAAGCAAACCAAGAATGAGTCAGGGAAGTGTTGTATCTATCAATACAATCCCTAATGAGCATCAACCAGGTATCTAGGGTTTAAGCACCATTATAATTATAAATAATATTGGAAACTCAAGCTAAGGTAATCTTCAAAGATCCCTTAATGAACCTTTCCAATTTGGACAAGGAGTTTAGCCTTGTGGTGGCCACATTGGAAACTAAGGATGCCAAGTTAAAGTAGTTAGGAGATAGACCTTCCTAGACACCTCTTCATGTTAATTAAGTGCCCCCTATAGATATTTTATGGGTTTGAATTCATTGTATTATTTTAAATTTTGAATTACAGTTATAACTATAATAAGTAGCCATCATCACCTAGGATGAGACCCTCATGCTATTTGGAGGTGAGCCCCATCTTTATGTATATAAGAAATAACTATAGTATAATATGGTTTTGACTAAAATTTCTCAAAAGTGATGTAAAATAATAGCTAGGATTTCACCTACTTTTCCTTAATCTCTTTAAAATTTAAAGTCAACCCACATCAATTATTATAACAACACTTATTTTAATGAGTACAATCTTTATTTTCTACAAGAGGGATTATTTTTTGTTTCAATTATCTTTCATATCCATTCTTGAATGACTATTAATACTAGGTTAATTAGATTAATACTTTGTTTTATTATGTGTGCTATGGTTATAATGTTCTTAGCTATTACAATCACTATGTGAGTTATCTCTTTACCTTTTGTAGTACTAATAATTTATGTGTTAATCTACAAATTATCATATGGTGTTTATCTATATTCTACTATAAGCTCTTAGTACTAATCTTTAATGACATCTCATATTGAAGGCATACTCCCAAATCCCTAAAACTCTTCCCATTGTATGTTTTTGGAGGTATAAATTTAGTGAAACTTAGTCTACAATGGTATAATTATGGTAGAGTCACTTGGTTCAATGATCAATGCATTGAGTTCATTCTAGATCTAGAGGCTCCCTTTTCTGTCTTACCCTTCCCTCTCTTTTGTGTTTTTTATTTAAAATTTAACTAATATTTCTCCTTGTGTTTATAAATAGTAAGCATATTCATTGAATTCTCATAACAATCTAACCTGTGTGTATTAAATTTAGATTGAACTTTTAGTGGTGATAGTGCATCTCTTGGAGACTATTCACATAGACTATGTTTGTGAAGTCAAATACATGCAGTCTTGCCTTGGATTTATCATAGATTAGTTCTAAAATGTATGATGAAAGTTTTAAATTTTCCACACCTTATCCTTTTAGGTAATTCCCAATATCATGGGCATTTCATGATTAGGAGCAGATTGGTGTGAACAATAGTCATTTTTGGTACCACCAAGTGATGATGTGACACAAGTCTAGATGAGTCCAAATGCATCCTATCTTGTATCCCTATCATATGGGTAGAACCTTATAAAAGAGAATAGATGTGTGACTAGAATAACATGATTTTTAGAAGCATCCATTATTGGCATTTTTTCACTACAAACATTCAGTATTTTCTATAGGATTCTAAGTTCCAAATATCCTTACATCCCAAAATGGCATAAAAAGAACATACCTTCATTATTAGATGATTACATGGAGATGAGAAAGATAATTACTATTAAAATTTCATAAAAGGGATGGAGAGTAAAGTTTTGATAGACTTGGTCACCTATAGGTGTGATCTTATGCCTAAGAAGATCATCTATAGTTAATTGTAGACCTTTGTAGGCCATGATATAGACTTAACATGGAAACATATAAATAAGAACACATAAATGTGTTTCATGCCTTTAAAGACATTATAATTAACCTAAATCATGTGACACATGTTTCAAAGAGTTAAAATACAACCTACAAGACCCTTATGACTCCAATAGTGGTCAACTACAGTTGACTATAGTTTGATAGTGAGTTCGAGCATGATGGTCTTAATGTTGGTATAACATGGACATAGTATGAAGTGATATAAATTAATATATGGTGATATTAATTATTTTAAAAATATATTGAAGCATAACATAAGGCCTAAATATACAATATATATTGATAGGTATACCATTCCCTTGAACAAACAATACAGTCATTTGACCTACAGTTTAGACCTATCAAAGCAAGAGGTGAGAAATAAAATGTTGGCAAAGTTTTGATGATCAAAATACATGAGAGATACCTCATATTTATCATTAAAACATAAATATATTCATATCACAAGGAAATAGGGGAAGATAAAGTCTCTAACATGCACCTATAGTCCATACTTGTAAATCCTACATTTAGTAAGCTCTCTACAAGTGTGTCTCGGGTTTTAATGTGTTTAGAGGTGTTAAAGGTTTGATATAAACCTATAAATTTTTATAGAGTGTCACCATCACTTTTTTAATTCCCCCATACCATCATTGAGTCTAAGGAAATAAGGGATATTCCTTCTATTTTGTCTTAGACAAAGGGCACTCTTATGAGGCTAAATCCTACAAGGGGGTCATGAAAGAGTTGAAAGGGTGAGATAGAATCTATTGATACATTACATAAGGATGAATAAAGTTATGTAAAACATTAATAATCATGAAAAAATCTTCACATATGCTTGAGACCAAGAAAAATGGTCTAATCCAATAAGTATGTAGGCAGACCTATTAGGTCTTGATTAGGCATAGTACCTAAAAGAATCCAAATATCACCTCTAACACTAGGTGAACATTATAACATATTATAACACCTAATGGGGAGTCATAAGATGTGTTTTAACCTTTTTAATGTATATCAAGTCATAAACAAGCCATATTTTGGCCTAAATCAACTCAGGTGTACACAAATTGAAAAGAGGAGCTTGAGAAGCTAACTTTGAATGATTTAACTTGTACAAACACTCATCATTGGAACTCAAGGAGATAATAAAATTTTTATATGGTCCATAAAAAGGATTTAGTGCATTTTTTAGAAGATTAGATGTCAGTATTATATGAACAATACTTAAGGGTCAAAATGTCTTTAAACCCTACAAAACCTTTGGTAGTGACCCAATGAGTAAAATGAAGAAAGAGAGGCATAAATATGGGATATAATGGGAATTAATGTGATTTTATCTTGTACATAACTCACTATGGATATTTCACAACCATTTAAGTTATACCCTACTTATATGAATAGGGTGCTAAAGAGCTTTTATTGTCAATTTTGTGTGTTGTGTAGGTATGGAAGGGTTTAAAAGTATGTAATCTAATTTGAGAAATATATTAGGACTTGAAATAAACTCTAATTTACACTTAATTATTTATATAATCTCATAACTATCTCTATTAATACCTTCATCTCAATCAGTCCAAATTGGCATAGTGAACAACCAAGTAAGAAGGTGAAAACTCTAAGTAGGAGGATTTTTAAGGTTTACCTAAGGAATATAAATCCATGAGGGTTATTAAAAAGTTTTATACACTCCATTTTATGGATCATATTGGAAAACTAAAGATAAATTTGGTGCCAAATGCAAGGGGTGAGTTAAAGAGGAGTTATTTAGACTACATGTAGTGATAACTCATGTCCAGAAGAATATTAGTGGATAGGGATGCATCCAATGCATGTTGGGGATTATTTATAACCCATCACTATAATTTTAATCATCTAATATATCCCTAGTATACTATGGATCATTATAATGAGGCTAAATGATGAAGACCATTTATAGACATGTAAATGACGAGTCTTACACCCTATTTTAGGAGTTTCATGCCTTTGAAATCCATTTATCCTATGAGAAATTGCATGGTGTATATTATACTTCATTATACTATATATGGAACTCATTTTATCATCTTGGCACATGTTCTAGTGACTCTTGGACTTCATTCTCCTCTCTCATCTTTCTAATTCTATAAGTAGTAGCCATTTTAGCTCTTGCATACTAATACCACATCTAGTATGGTGAATACCTATTGGTTTGATGTCATATTTTGCCTTTTAATAATAAAATAAATCTATTTTTGAGTTCATAAACATATTGTTTGATTGTGTAAAGTGATGAATGGTTGAGTCTTGTGATTTTATCCTTGTTTTTTATATAATTTCATGTCTTATACAAAAATTTCTCATTCTAATAGGTCATATAGAGTTTAATTAGTGTGTTATGATCCCTTCAAGTGTGAAAGTGTTCTTGGATTCATAAATATTATCCCTAGTTTACTTACCTTTATTTGTCTCATGCATATCACCTCTATATTGAAACACTTATGTTAGAACTTATTGGAGCTTTGAGACTAGTTTGTAGATCTTGTTCTTAGTGAGAGAAGTATGATATCATATTGGATATATTAATTATGTATCACCCCATATATTATATTTATTTTATTCATACTTATATCTCTTTTCCCACAAAAAATTAGTTGTATAGGTGACAAGCACTTCAAGACAAATTCAGGGAGCTAGCCCTTAAATCTAGAGGTCTACTTCTCCTATAAGTAAACCCACATACCTAGAAGTATTCAATGTTTCCTAAATATTAGAGTAGGTTTTAACAACCTAATCTAGGGTTAAATATTTGGTGACAATAGTTTTTGGATGCCTTGTGGGACACATTATCCTCAAGACAACTTGTTAAGGTGAATGTTGGTCTTGACAACATCACCTACAAATTGGAATGCCACTCAACATTTGACAACTCCATTCAAGGTAAAATATAGTTTAATACCATTATTTTTTCATAAATTTACTCTCATACTTCATGCCTTACTAGGTCATCATCTAGTAGATTTATCTATCCTATCAATCCACCTATTTAGCTTGAACTTCCTCTTGAAGTTCAATACCCTCAGCCTAATCTACCCTTTGAAAAGAAAGAATATTTTTCTAGCCAAGAAAGTGAAGAGATTGAATAAATCAAATATTTTGAGTAAAACATGGCTAGGAAACATGCCTTTCCTACCATTAATACTAAAAATCTAATTCACCTTCAGGACTATGATGACATTCCTCCTAATGCTACAAAGATTATGCCTACATTCAATGGAGAAGGTCATGTCACACCCAGTGAACACATCAAGGATATCTCCAATTTCTATATTTTCCATAATGTCATTGAGGAAAATATTTCCATTATACTCATTTCCATGTCCCTTAGAGGGAAATAAATTGATTGATATAGGAATTTTCCTAGAGGATTCATTACATCATGGAATGACTTTGGAGTGTTGCTAACTTCAAGATTTGAAGATGAAAGTGACCATACTTCTCTCATACATCAGGTCAATATGATCAGAAGATCCCCCAAGGAAATAATGGATGACTTAAATGATAGGTTTCAAAAGACTTGGTATAGATTGACTCCTCTTATGAGACCACTTGCTAGTTTTGTGTTTCCTACATACTTGAGAGCCATTGATACTGATATTGCCATCATGCTTTAATCCATGGGTGTTTTCACTCTTCCCAAAGAATATGAAATTTCCATTAGACTTGAGAATGGCCTCATTCAAGAAATAAATTTTCCTCCTAAGGTTTTTATGCCTCTACTTCCTAATGTTCCTGCTACTACCCCAAACATCTCTCAAATTCCTAATGCTAATGCTAGGCCAAAAACTACTCCTAGGAAGGCAGAAGATGATGTTGATTGGAGAGCAAGAATTATATCTTTAGAGGCCAAACTAGGAAATCCAATAATAAATAATGTGCTTATCAAATTCCTTATAATTAACAATATCAATATGGTTATAAATATGGGAAAGGGAGAGGTCAAGGACAACCTATTTTTAATAGGCCTGTTAATGAATATAATCTTACTTCAACCTCCAATACAAGAGTAATGGTACCAGTGCATATTAACTTGGTGCAAGGAGAATATTGGAAACAATTCCAATTCATGTATTTCAATGAGGGTGGAGAGAAAGCTATAGTTTATCAATGAGGATTTACTCCTCTTCTATCAATTGAAGATGAAGTCATAATGTAAATAAGTGAAGGTGGATAGCCTCAAAGAGAGATCTTCACTAATTTCTTAGTTAAGGACACTTTTGTGATTAATCAATAAAATTATATTGTATAAAACACTATATCCAAGATTAAGGACTTGTGAGGTGATAATAATGTGCCTACAAGTTCATCTAATCCTCCTACAAGGCAATAAGTCATGGCTGCAAGCATGACAGTACCAAACACTCCCACACCTCCTCCAAATCAAAATGTTGGATGGACTCTTTAAATTACTTCATCTCCTCAAGTTTCAAGTGCTTATTTTCCTCCAAGGTCCCAAAAAAATTAGGTATTTATACTTGAAATATTATGGACTCATTAAATAATACCAAGACATCCATTTCCCTTTGGGATGTCCTTCATATGCCTAGCCAAAAAGAGATCCTACAAAAATAGATATCCACTATACCTACCAGTCCTTCACCTACAAGAAATATTCATGGTCATGTATATCTTAAAAATTCCCCTAAAAATATTATAGAACCATCTATCAATGCTGATAAAACTCCACCATTTCACCTCACTCTCATAGTGGGTGATAAACTAGTCCACAATTTCATAATTGATAGTGGTGATTTTACATCAATCATACCCAAAGTTGTAGATGATAATTTGGGCTTAAAATATCAGCCTAATATTCAAGTATTGCTTCAATTATATGCTACACTTTCTAAGATAATAGGGCTAATAAAAAACTTTAAGGTTTTCCTCCATGATTGTCTTAGTTTTCCCATCGTTTAAGACATTGTTGTTGTTGACCTTCTTGATCATTTTTAAATCCCCCTTCCAAGAGATTTTATAGCTAAGATAGGTGGATATCTCTCCAATAATTAGTACTTCTTATCCTTTAGGAAAATATATGGATCAAATGTAAAAATATTAACTCAACATCTTGTAAGGTTTCGCTTGAGCCCTATGTTGAAATAAGTTCAAATTTTAATTGTGTAATCAATGAGGAAAAGGTTTCTATTGTGGATAATGGTACTTCTTCCAAGATTGAAGGCATTTTTGATTTATTTATTGATGAGTATGGTAATAAAACCTATGATCATGATCCTTATGATTTCATGGAGGAAACTAATTTAGGAGTGTATTGTCTACATGAAGAATGAATACCAACACCCCTACTTGCCAAAGACGAATGTGAGGATGATGGACTATGGAAAATGTTTTTTGATGGATCAAGAAGTAAGATTGGTGAAGGATCTGGTGTCATGTTGGTTTCCACATATAAATAAAAATATTATGCTTCATATAGGTTTCATTTTAGTTTCACTTTCAATGTGATTGAGTATGAAGGTTTGATTCATGGCCTTCAATGGGAAAGGAGAAAAATAATCAAGAATTATTAAGTATATGGAGATAGTGAATTGTTGTTCATCAATTTAGGAATGTGATTGCTTCCAATAATCCTTTTTTCAAGTCATATAAACATAAGGTATGGTATTTTATTGAATACTTAAATTCATTCAACATATAATAAGTCCCAAGAGAGAAAAATATACTAGCTACTATAGGAGCACAATTTGATACACCAACAACCATAAAAGAGGAGGGGAAGCAATCTCACATAAAAATAATTTTCAAAACTTCCATACCTAATAATGAGGTCTCTTGGTAAGTTTTTTATAATGATAAACAAATTGCATACTTATTACAAAATGAAGCTAAGATTTCCTCAAGAAATCAAAAGAGACTAAGAACAGTTTGATGATCAGATTGTGTAACTAAGAATAAACAAGATACCTAAGTGCTTGGTGACCTTATAAAGTATCTTTAATTAATATGATAAAATTAATAAGGAAAAGGTGAGTATGTATACAAAATATTATAACTAGGAAAGGGTTTTGATCTTGAAAGACAAACTCCTCAAACTAGGCAAGGTATGTTATACATTGGAGAAGTAAGCATTCATTGATTTGTGTAAAGAGTTTCATGACATATTTACTTGGAAGTGTAAGTACCTAGATTTACTTTATCCTAGCCTATTACACCATAACATTGAATTATAAACTTGATTTAAACTAGTTAGACTAAAATAAAGTCCCATTAACCCCAAGGTTGAATAACTCATGAGGTTAGAGCTTACCAAACTCCTTGAATCTAAAATAATCTTTCCTATCAAGAATTCAACATGGGTAGCTAAACTTGTGCCTATTATAAATAAGAATGGAGAGATAATATTTTTTATGTAATTTATAGATATTAATAGATTGTCACTCAAAGATCACTATCATTTACCCTTAATGGATTAGATTTTGTAAATTATTTCAGGTTCTCAACATTTTTCTCTGCTAGATGGATATTCTGGTTACAATCAAATTATAGTGTATGAAGATGATTAGTTTAAGACAAAATTCACTATAAAATGGGGGAATTTTGATTATAGTAAGATGCCTTTTGGTTTGTCAAATACTAGTGTTACCTTTTATAGAGAAATGGATATGGCCTTTAAAGGCTTAATCAATGAAATGTTGTTGGTTTATCTAGATGATATAATAGTGTTCTCTAAAGATGCCAAAGAACATATGAAACACCTAAGAAAAGTTTTTGAAATATGTAGACAGTATGGAGTATCTCTCAACCTTAAAAAATACATCTTTTATGTCCATGAAGGTAATATCTTAGGACATATTATTTCCAAAGATGGTTTACTATTGATCCTAAAAGGATAGAGGCTATTATATGCCTATCATTGCCATTACATAAGAAATGACTCCAAAGTTTCTTAGGCAAGATAATTTTTGTAAGGAGGTTCATACCTAGTTTTGCATCTTTGGTGAAACCCATCACAACCACGCTCAATAATAACCAAGTCATCTCTTTGACTAAGGAAGGTAACAGTAGTTTCAAGGCCATTAAGAAATAAATTGCATAAGATCCTAATCTTCTAAACCTTGATTTTATTAAATACTTCATGTTGTATTCATTTTATAGCATTGATACTATCTTAGCTATGTTAATTCAAAATAATGATGAAGGTGTGGAATAACTAGTTGCATTCTTTAGTCAAGATTTGGAAGATTATGAAGTCAAGTACACATTTGTGGAGAAACAAGTCCTTAATATTGTAAGAGGACTAAATACATTAGTCATATGTTTTCAAACAATAGGATTCATGTTATGGTCTCTCATCCTAGTACCAAAAAGTTCCTTTTGAGTAAGGACCTTAGTGAGAAGAGGGTAGGGTAGATCACTAAGGTAATAGAATATGATGTTGATATCAAAGTGACAAAGTTGATAAGGGGTAAAGGTATATGTGAACATCTAGATTTATACCTCCATGAGTCAAAAGAAGAGGCTTTAGTCAATCATGATTTCTCCCAAATAGTTGGTTCCTTGCCCCTACAATGTTGGACATAAGATGTCATTATATTTATTCAAAGTGGTAAGTATCCTAATGGTATGAGTAGATCCAAAATAAGATACTTCAAATTTTAAGCTATTCCTTTTTGTCTTGAAAATGGTGTGATTTTTAGAAGAGACACTAATGGTGTGTTATTGAGATGCATTGATAATGATCAGTTTGGAGTGTTACCTGAAAATTTATACGATGTAATAGTAGGAGGTAATTTCTCCCCAAGAACCAAAACTACCAATATTATGAGAGTAGGATATTATTGGCCTGGCCTATTCAAGGACTACTATGCTTGGGTGAGAAGGTGTGTGTAATGTGACTTCTTTGTAGGAAGATAGAAGCTTGCAGGTCTACCTTTGAGACCTATCCAAGTAGATAAACCTTTTATGTAATTGGGTCTTGATTTCATTGGCATCATAAACCCCCCATAAAGTGATGGTCATAAATGGATACTCACAACAACTAACTACTTCACAAGGTGGGTTGAGGTAGTGGTATTGAAAGAAGCTAATGAGAATGTTATCTTAGAGTTATATGAAAGTATCATAACAAGGTTTAACACTCTTTCTACTATCATTTCAAATAATGAACTTGATTTCATGGGTGTTAGGACATATAATTTGGAAAATAGTAATGGAATATTCTTGAGCACTTCATCCAAATATTACTCTCAAGGTAATGGGTTGGGTGATTCCACTAATAATAATCTAATCAAAATCATAAAGAAAACTTTGGAGGATAATCAAAGGGCTTGCACACTAAGTTGAAGGCAACCATATGGGTTTATAGGATATCTCCCAAGAGGTCAATATATAATTATCCTTTTGTTATTATCTATAAAATGGAGTCTAGGCTATCTATATCCCAAGATTTGTATGCCTTAGAGTTGGCACATCAACTAGATTTACTTGAGAACACTCCAATGGAGGTGAGGTTGACATAATTAATGGAGTTGTAAGAGACTAGAGATAAGTCTCATAGATATATGGAACATCACCAAATACTAATGAAGATATCTTTTGACAATAAATTAACTCTAAGAACATTCTAATAAGGTGACATAGTGTTGACATGGGATGAAGATAGATCAAAACCAGGGAGACATACCAAATTTGATACATTATGGGGTGGACCATATGTCATCATCAAGTGAAAAAAATAAAATATTTCCAGTTATAAATTATTAATGGAGAGGATTTATCTATCCCTATAAATAGGATCCTTTTAAAGCCTTGTTATTGAGGAAATGAAGGCTAGTCTTGTAAATAATAGACTAGGTGTGTGTGCATCTTTATTTTAGTTGTGTTGTGTTTCATAAGTGTTCTTGAGAACATGTGTGTTTTACTTTGGTGTGTATTTTTTGTGTGTCTTTTCCTTGTGTTTTTTTGTGGTGTCAAAGTCAATATATCTACCAAACTAGTGTATAGGTGACCCCATAATGGGCAGGATTAGGCTACTGGTCTTGGCATAACCAACATACCACCCTTGGGAAATCACTAAGAATGTTGACTATTTTGATCACAAGTGAAAATAGGTTTATTCCCTAAAGACAAAATTTTTATATAGGGATATATTATAATGTCATTGGGTGTGTCATAGTTCATTTGATGTAATTTAATGCATTATTAGCCTTGGTCATGGTCACATTTAGTCCTTGTGTCATTTTATGTTACTTAGGGGTCATATATGGGTCATAAAAGAAAGTGGTATAGTTTTCAAGGTGTTAAAGTTTTTTAAAATCCTTATCAACATACCTCATGTTATTCTCTATTATATATTTCAATTTCTAACTAAAAAACTTGTAGGTGTTAACTAAAATCAAGAAAACAAGTGGAAAGAAGGAGGTTTTGGTAGTTGTATAGCCTATATAGGAGAATGGAACATGGGAAAATATTATGTAATGGATATTAAAACTTTCTTGACTCTATTTCCATGCTTGAAATGCTTTATAAGTGCCAAAAAATGGACCAAAACCATTTCTCTTCTCCATCCCTCCATTAGGCAAGCAAAACTAGTCAACATGTCTTTGAATGGTACAGCCAGTAAGAAGACTTCCAAGATAAATTATATTATAAGTGGATATTAAAATTTTTTTGATTAATTTTCCTATTTGGATTTTTAATAATGGTTTCATATACTTCATGAACCATTCTTAAGTTGATTGTCTGGTTTTACATGCTAATCCACACACCCTACAAGTTTTGCTTCTATATGAGCTACTCTATATAGTTTAGTTGTTGAAATTGATTATAAAAGGTGTAAAACTCTTAATTTCATGTTTTATATATTATTTTTCATGTTTATATTTTATTTCATGAGCCAAATAGTTCAAGTTGTACGTTGATGTCACTAGTGGACTTATAGTCAGTTTTCAACACTTGTAGAAAGTTTCATTCTATATAGTGGTTTCAAATGAGTGTGAGGTGTTGTGTTTCATGTATCCAATGTATCCTTTGTCCCCTATCCTTCCAATTACAATCTCACAAGATAACATAATGAATGTTGCAGTCAAAATATGATACATAGTCAACTTTCTAAAAGTTTTAATGTATAGTCATGGTATCTTGAAGTGTGAGAACATTCCTGAAAGGTATATTAAGAGTTCCAAGTTGTAAAAAATATTATTCAAAGCATTATATATCAAACCAAAATATCCAAATAGAACATAAAGGGTCATGACAGTCAATGTAAAATGCACACATAGTCATACACCATGAATGAATACCTACATGAAATCAAAAATGTTGTAGTGGAATTATTGAAGCTTGTTTCAATCCCTTCAAGGTTAATAAGATTAGTTTGATAAATTTTTAGAAGATATAAGATTGATTAAAATCCTATACTTCATGTATATTTCTCATGTATCTACCCATTACCTAAGTACTATAATGTCCACCTATAAGTGGCATCTAAAGAGACTGGAAAGTGTTTCTCATAAATGTTGGAACATGTTTTGAGACATTTATTAAGTCCTTAGGATGTTTGAGGTATTATAAAATCCATGGTGAATTAATATAGTATCATGTTGACTTGAAGAACCATATGCATAGTTGAAGAGCTGAGTTTAGGGACAAGTTCCCTAAAAACACCAAAATATGGCCCTATCCACTTTTAATACCACCAAATGATGATGTGACACAAATATAGATGATTCCAAATACATCATATATTATAGCCCTATCCTAGGGGTAGAACTTTACAAAAGAAAATAGATGTGTGACTAGAGGAATTGATGTTTATAAGCATCCATTCTTAGTATTTGTTCACTGCAAACATTCAGTGTTTTCTATAGTATTCTGAGTTCCAAATATCCTTACATCCCAAAATGGCTTAAAAAGAATAGACTTTGATTGTTATATGACTATATGGAGATGAGAAAAAAAATTAGGTTTAAATTTCACAAAAGGGATGGAGATTAAGTTTTGATTTACTTGGTCACCTACAAGTGTGCTCTTATGCCTAAAAAGATAATCTATAGTTAAACATAGACATTTCTAGGCCATGATGGAGACTAAACATGGAAACATATAAATAAGAACACATACATGTGTTTCATGCCTCCAAAGACCTTATAATTACCCTAAACCATGTGACATAGGTTTTAAGGAGTTAAAATTCAACCTAAAGGGCCCTTATTACTCCAATAGTGGTCAACTATAGTTGACTATAGTTTGGTTGTGAGATAAAGCATGATGGTCTTGATGTTGGTATAACATGGAAATGATATGAAGTGATATAAATGAATGTAGGGTGATAGTAATGAATTTAATAATATAGTGAATCATAACATAAGGCCTAAATTTATAATATATACCTACAGGTATACCATTCCCTTGAACAAACAATATAGTCATATGACCTGCAGTCTAGACCTATCAAAGCAAGAGGTGAGTAATATAAGGTTTGTAAAGGTTTGATGATCAAAATAAATGAGAGAGACCTCAAAGTGACAATGACAACCTAAAGATTCTCCTATCACGTGAAAATAGGGGAAGATAAAGTCTATAATATGCACTTATAGTCCATATTTACAAATCTTATAATCAATAAGCTCTCTACAAGTTTATCTCAAGTTTTAATATGTTTGGAGGTATTAGAGGTTTTATCTAACCCTATAAATTTATAGAGTGTCACCATCACTTTTTGAATTCCCCTATACCATCATTGAGTTTGAGTTAATATGGGAGATTCCCTCTATCTTATCTCGGATAGAGGGCACTCCTACGAGGTTAAATATTGTTGGGGGTCATAAAAGAGTTAAAAGGGTGAGATAGAGGATATTGAAACCTTACATATGGATGTATAAAGTTAGGTCAAACATTAATAATAATGATAAAAGTTTCACATATTATTGAAACCTAGAAAAATGGTCTAAACCAACAAGTATGTAGGAATACCTATTAGGTATTGATTAGGCCTAGTACCTAAAAGGATCCAAATCACACATCTAATACTAGGTGAGCATTATAATATATTAAAACACCTACATGGGGAGTTATAAGGTGTGTTTGAAACTTTAGAATGCAAATTAGGTCATATACAAGCCATATTTTAACCCAAATCAACTCAGGCCTGTACAGATTGAAGAAAGGATCTTGAGAAGCTAAGTTTGAATGCTTGCACTTGTACAAACACTTAGCATCAAAATTAAAGGAGCTAAGATGAGTTGGAGTGGGTCCCTAGCAAGGATTTAGTGGCATTTATTATAATATTTTAGGTTAGGATTGAATGAACAATCCTTAAGGGTCAAAACATATTTAAACCCTACAAAACCCTTGGTAGTGACCTAATGAGGAAAATGAATAAAGAGAGGCATCCAGATGGGATAGAATGGGTAGTAATCTGATTGGAGATTTCAAATAACTCACCAAGACTACTTCTCATCCATTTGAGTTGTACCCTACTTATATAGATATGGTGCTAAAGAGTTTTTATTGAAAATTTTGTGTGTTATATAGGTATGGAAGGGTTTCAAAATATGCAACATAATTTGAGAGATATATTCAGACCATAAATAACCTATCATATCCACTTCATGATTTAAATAATCTTATAATTATCTCTTCTAATACATTTATCTCAACCACTCCAAACTGGCATAGTGAACAAGTAAGTGAGAAGGTGAAAACTCTAATTAGGAGGATTTTTAAGGTCTTACTAAGGTATATAAGGCCATGAGGGTTATTAAAAAGTTTTATACAATCCCTTGTGTGGATTAAATTGGGAAATTAAAGATAAATTTGATTCCAAGTCTGAGGGGTGAGTGAAAGAGGAGTTTTTTAGACTATAGGTAGTGATAACTCATATCCAAAAGAATATAAATGATTAGGGATGCATCTTTTTGGGTGAATATTTTGTCACCAGCTAACTGATGGGAAAAATAGGTTGTTTCAACCATAGCATAAGGATATTGATCGGCCAAATGTGCAGGTTTACCACATCAAAAGGGGATAAATCTCTCCTCTCATCAAGGGGAGGTTCCCTATAACTATGAGGGGGATATATACTATATATATGCATAAAATAACACTCAAGGGTAGGACAACACCATCCATCTCTCTTTTTTTAGAGATGATGTTCATAGACAAAGGAGAAATCCTAGTGAAAACACTGAAGGCACTTCTCTTCTTTTAGAAGTAGTCTATAGCAAGCAGCAGGAGTTATTTCTGATAGGTAACTAATTGTAATAGGGCACAGTAACTAGTAAGATGAAGTGTAGCACAAATTCTCCACCTCAACTGCCAAAGAGTGAAATATGAAGGATAATGGGGAAAGAAAGTCATCCCAAGATCCTTTACACAAAAACAAATTGAAAACACACACACTAAAGACAATTATGGTAGCACAAATTCTCTCCATAGTTAGCTTTAGGACACCTTCTTGATTACTTACACTAGTTCTACTTGTTTCATTAAATGGACAAGAATGCATTCAGGAAATAGACATAAGAACAATCTCCTAAATGACACAAGCTATTACAGCACAAAGTCTAAAAGGTCACTTGCTTTCTCATTCAAATAAAGAAATATGATTAATAATCTAAGCTCAAAGTCTCAGTAATCACCTTTCAATTTGGGAAGAGTTTTGCTTCCAATAACAAAAAAATCTCCTTTGCATAAAATAAGAGATTAAAATATATAGCAGCCAAGAAAGACTTGGTGCTTTGTTTCATTGAAAGGTCCATGCTGCATTCAATGCCTTGAATGCATTTTCAATTTTGTCAAGGGGCTATGATGGAACAGGGCATCGGCCTTAATTGTGGCATGTCCATTCATCTCAAATGCCTCCTCCTAAGTATAGGCCACCTAGTCTTCTTCCTGATATTAGCACATTTGTCCACTTTGCCTTTACTCGATAGAGAAAATTAAGCCGCATCCTTGAGTGTTTGTGTGCTTAGATGTCTACTTGGTGAACTATTCCACCTACTGGAATAACTCCCTTGTAAATATTTTAGTATCTCCTATAGTTTTCCCATTTCCTTAATGCATTTTGTCTCTTCCTCATGATTTGAGCCCTCAGGATCTCTCTTCCCTTCAGCAGGCTCTTTCGACTTCTTCTTTAGCTAGTCACTTAGTTTGTTCTTCAGGTTCCACGCCATATTTGAAAATAAATGGGAATTTCATTACCTTCAATTTGACATCTATGGGGATGTCACTAGTTATTGGTCACTTGAACCACATTGAACCTTGAACCTTTGAACCATGAGAGTTCATTGGTTCAATGGTTCAGGTGGTCCTATCGGCTCCTTGGTTCAATCGCTTCCTTAGTTCATTCTCTTTCTTTCCTCTTCGATTGAAGCTTCCTTGAACCTTTTAAACCTTTAAACCATTTTGTTCAAGGTTCAACAGTTTATTTTCTTTCTCAAAATCCTTTGTTTTTCTAAGTCTCTTGAGCTTTGAAATTCCTTTGGCTTTTTGTCTTTGGAACCCCCCAAAGGGAAGGTGTCCCTTCAGGCCTGGAGAATGGTCCATTTCATGGTCACCGAGAGTCCCCTGCAAGGGTACTTACCATTTGGGGTCCTTCAAGTGGCCTTGTTATTCAAATCCTTCAGACATTTTGTCTGAAGGAAATCTTTCCTCTACTTTTGTCACTTTCTGTAGAGCCTTTCAACATTCATTCAGACAAAATGTCTGAAGGATATACTTGAGACATTTTTCCATGGAATTTTTTTTTGAAATATATCCTTTTGTTCCTATTGTTCCTTTTGTTCCTTCAGGCTTTGGGAGACTCCTTTGAACCTTCCAATTGAACTGACCGATTGAACCGACAATGGTTCAACAGTTTAATGGTTTAATGGTTCAATACTATGTTCTGCTCATCCAATTGACTGCTTGAACCAACCACTTTGAACCATTATTTTGAAACAACTCTTTGAATTTTTGTTGAACTCGTTGAACCTTTGAACTATTTGGTTCAAAGTTCAACGGTTCAATGGGTTAAATCTTTCTTCTTCGAAGCCTTCTTTTCTTTAAGTCCTTTGAAGCTGTTGAACTTTGAACTTGCCAAAGTGCTTAACTCTTTTAAGTCTGCCAATGTCATTGAACCTTTGAACCCATTGAACCTTTGAACCTTTGGAGGTGGGGTTTAATGGTTCAATGGTTCAATGGTTCAATATTTTGTTTGAAGCCTACCGATGGACCTTTTGGTTGAACCTCAATGTTGAATCAACCTTGAAATTGCCTAAGTGTTGGGAACTTGTTTCTTTGTGAGAGCTCACCTGTTGAAGTCATTGAACCTATTGAACCTATGAGTCCTCTAGCTAAAAAATCTTAAATAATGAAGAATTTGAATACTCAGAACATTTTTGAAAAAGAAAAGGGAGAATTTTGGCCTATAAGACCAAAATAGTTGATATGTTATCCCCAAAAATGAGTGATAAATTTTGGGAACAACAGCTTGCTCTAGTTGGGGAACTTCCATTAATTGTAAAAATAATTGAAGGGAGTAGAATCTAGAATATCTAATGCCTTCAAGTATGCCATTGGGCTATGGAGTCATGCTACCCAAAAAGAAAGGCACCAAAAATGAAAATGAAAAGCAAAAATAGAATTAAAGACTATACAAATATACATATGTACAACTGATGTCACCTGATACTTCAAGGATTGAAGTGCTTCAAATGCTGCCCATTATGAGGCAAATAAAAGGGCATGCCATCTTGATACTTCAACTGGAAACTATTTTCACCATTGAGCTAATGGATAGTAAATGGGCCTCTCCATAAGGAATCAAATTTCCCATGCATTCCCTTTGGTTCTCTTCTCTTGTCCCATAACAAAACTTGATCTCCAATCTAGAAATCATGGGTTTTTGCTTTTTGTTTGAAGAGATTCTTCACCAAACTCTGATGTGTAGTGATTCAGTCTACCACCATAGTTCGTTTCTCATCCAACTCAGTCAGGCACATGATCCTTTTGTCAATGGAGCTTTCATAGGTTTGATCTTTGATTGCCTTTGCCAATTTTAGTGCTGGTAATTCCAGGGTGATTGGTATCTATACATTGAGACCATACAAAAGTTAGAATGGTGGTATACCTATCACTCTCTTGGGTGTAATTCTATCTACCCATAAAGCATCAACTAATGTTTTATGCCATGTTTGTTGGTTATCATCCACCAACTTCTTGATGATGGTTATCAGGTTCTTGTTTCTTGATTCTACTTGGCCATTCCCTTGTGGAAAATAATCAGAGGAGTGGGAGAGGGTAATCCCATAATAAAAATAGAACTGAGTAATCTCATGGGAAGAGAAATAGGCTGCATTATCTATCACAATCTTGGTCAGGACCCCAAAACTAGAAATGATGTTTTCCTTGAGGAAATCGCATACCACTTCTGAAGTAGCATGCTTGGTTGGAATTGCTTCCACCCATTTGGTGAAGTAATCTATGGCTTTAAGGACATAATTATTTCTAGTGCTTGAAGATGGGTTTATATCACCAATAAAATCAATTCCCCATTGTTGAAATGGCTCTTCTATCACCACTGGCTTAAGAGGCAAAGTAGCTAACTTGGGTCTCCCAACAAACTATTAGCATATTTCACATCTTTGTATCCATTTGTATGCATCTTGAAATAGAGTAGGCAAGTAATACCTAGCTCACAAAATCTTATGGGTAGTTATAGGTGTAGAAAAATGTCCTCCACAGGCTAGATTATAGGACTCCAAAAGTTGGTTTTGCTACTCTTTATCCATGCATCAAAAGAACAACCCATTGAGGTTCTTCTTATATAGACCATTATCCCATAAGACAAAATTGGTAGCTTTTAGCTTAACAGTCCTCTTTTCTTTACGAGACAGGTGAGCAGGACACTCACCATAAGTAAGGAAATGAGCCATACTTGAATACCACTCGTTCATGGTGGAGACAAAGAGGATTGTTGGCATGTCTTCAATTTTTGCTTCATCATGCTCTATTCCTTTTGGTTTGTTATCAAAAATCAATTGGCAAAGACCCCTTCCTCATACAAGCTTTGTTGTTTTGATAATAAGATCAAACTCTTAGATTTTAGCAATCTAATTGCCCCTTTTGGTTCCAAACTCCTCCTGAGTTAATATGGATTTGACTGTGGTATCAAGAATCAGGGCAGTAATGTGTGAATTCAGGATGTAAAAATGGAAGTGTTTTACCACCTTTACCACTGCATAAGCATGTTTCTCTAGATTTGAATATTTGAGTTCATGAGATTTAAGGGGATAGCTCATGAAGGATATGGGAGATTCCACACTTTCTTCATTCTGTTGAACCAGAATTGCTGAAAGTGTGTGCTCAGAAGCATAACTGTACATTGTGAAATCTTTGGTATAATCTAGACAAACCAAAATTGGGGCATGGGTGATCACTATCTTGATGTCTTGAAATGCCAATTTTCCCTCTTCAGTCCAGCTGAAAGTGGCCTTTCCCTTCATCATGTTCACAATATAGTGAGTCTTCTCTACAAATTCAGGAATGAACCTTCATAAAAAATTCACCTTTCCAAAGAAAGAGTGAACTATAGTCTTACTTGTGGGCAGAGTAAGCTCTTGGATGGATTTGACTCTTTCTGAGTCAATCTTTATGCCTTCTCAAGATACAATGTGTCCAAGAATTTTCCCTTTTGTTACCCCAAAAAAAGACTTCTTGGGATTTAGAGAAATGCCATTCTGGCAGCATCGTTCTAGCACTTGTTGTAAATGGTGCACATGATGAGGATGATTCTTGAAAAAGATGGTCAAGTCATCAAGATATACCATAATGCACTTACCCATTTCATCTTTAAAATCAAGGTCCATTGCTCTTTAAAAGGTGGCACCAACATTTATCAATCCAAATGGCATTCTTTGATATGCAAAGGTGCCCCAAGGTGTGGTGAAGGTAGTCTTATGTTGGTCTGCTTCAACAACTTCAACTTGATTGTACCCTGAGAAGCCATCTAACATTGATAACATCTCTGAACTAGTCACCATCTAAAGGAATTGATCCATGATGGGCAGAGGGTAATTATCCTTTAAGGAGGATTGATTCAAATTTTTAAATTCCATGTAGAGGCAAATCTTGCCATTCTTTTTTCTCACAAGAACTATGTTGGCAATCCATGTGGAATGATGGATTGGGAAAATTATTCTAGTGTTTAGCATTTTCTATATTTCAAATAGAATAGTACCTAATATCTTTGGATTATACTACCAAGATTTCTGCTTGTAAGGCACCAAATCACTCTTGAGAGGAATTTCATGGTGAATTTCTTCAGGCCTGAGCGACTTTAGATCATCATAGGAGTATGCCAAAACATCTATGTAATGGCAAAGTAGGGTAGTAAATTTGAGCTTCTCCTTCGAAGTGCAGCACTTCCCAATGTTCACGATCTTGGGATTTTCTTTGGTACCCAAATTTATCTGATCAAACTCCTAGAAGGAGCTTGAATCCATTTGTTGCTATTTGATGAACCTGTCGTGCTTGTCAAATAGTTTCTCAAGGGAAACCAATCTTTTGGGAATTTTATTCCCCTTTAGCTGTAGGAATTCCTCACCCACGTCTGAACTTGATTTAGGGGCTGGTTCAAGTTTTTGAGGCTCACTACCTTCGAAGTGAAGCTATTGAAAGGTATCTTTTTGTTTCAAAAAGGCAATGATTTGGTTATCGCCATTGAACATTTTCCAATGATTGGAATTGTCAAGCACACTTGGTTAGAAAACTAGTTTGATAGTGTACCTATCTCTCTTAAAATCTAGGTGAAGAACCAAGAGAGTTACAAAAAAAACTTATGCATCATCTCAATCATTGAATTCTTTGGGTACTATAGAGATATTGAAAGCATCAAAGCTTTCAATTTGATCCCAAATGAGATTGTGATAATGATGCAATCTCTCATTTTTGGTTTGGTACAGGTTCATAACCTGGCAAACCACTAGCTTAGCATCTCCTTTGGCATGACAGAGTTTGATGCCCCTATTTCGAGTAGCCTTCAATCCAAGTAGCAGTGATTCATATTCAGTGGTATTATTGGTGTTGTTGAACTATAATTTATAAGAATAAGGGAAAATATCTCTTTGAAGAGATATCAACACAATCCTAGCTCCTGAACTGGTAGAAGAATAACTACCATCAAATTTAAGAATCCACAAATTATCATAAACTAATTTTTCCTTAGATTTTTATTCATTTGGAGGGGAGGATTATTTTGCACTTATACTGCATTCTACCAATTCTTCTACTATTTTTTCTGGATCGATTATCAGGCTATCACATTTAAGAATTTCATCAAACACCACATGAACCTCCTTCATGGATAAGAAGTAATTACCCATGCTTGAAGACTCAAACAAAATTTGAGCTTCAGGTGTTGATGTTTTAGTGACAATGTATTCTACTTCCTTCTTAGGGAGTAGCCTCTGCATGATGTCTTTAACTGGGATCCTTGCTTTAGATAGGTCCATACTTAACTTGTCACCAACATCTTTACAAAAATTTCACCCAAGAAGGATGTCCTATGAGGTTGGGAGATCGGCCACTAGGACTGTCATCTTGATTGTCTTGTCTGGGAATGCCGTAAATGCAAATTGGGCGTCCTTGATTTGTCCCTGTAGTGGCACTTTTTTGTTCTCCATGTAGAAACATCTCAAAAATGTCTTGGTTAGTGTGAGTCCAAGAGATTCTACCACTTTGGCAGGCATGACATTGTCAGATGCACCTGAATCTATGATGTAATTGTTTAGTTGGTGTCCATTTATTAGCAAGGAGACATAAAATGATTCTATCCTCCCAAGAGCAGTAGGAGGAGTAATGACAAGGTTATTCTAGGTGGATGTGGGAGTCACGTTTAGAGTAGTTGGTCCTACAGGGATGGTTTTATTCTTTACACATTGAACCAACTTATCCAACTGCTCAGGTTTGGATTGCAATAATTCAAATTTAGACATTTGAATTTTAGTTTTCTTGACATGGTCAATTATATCAAATGTCTGAAATGAATTAAGAATAGGGGAAGGTAGTTCATCTTTTTGGTTTTTAAGAGGGGGTACTGATCTGTGAATTTGAAGTGGAATGTGTAGGAATGCTTGATGTACTTACCTTTTTAGCAATCACCGGGTCGTTTGGCTGTAAATGTAGCAAAGTTCCTTATTTGGCAATTAAAATTACTGGTTGAGATCATTCCTCTATTTTTTCTTTATCAGCTTGCTAGGATAACTGATTCTAGGACTAGGAGAATACAACGTATAACCCATCAAACGCTTCACCTTTACTTCTAGGTTCATCTTGGTAATTTAGGAAACTAATGTTGGAGTCACTAGCTAATTCTTCTTCTCCTTTTGTAAAGAGATTAGCGTCATCTTTCGAGTTCAACTAGGCTAGAAGGAGAAATTAGATTCTATTTCAAGATATCCAACTGCTGAATTGGTTGGAGGTGCTTCAATGGCAAGCTTCCCCTATGGGGGAGGAAGATGATTTGGCTACCCTTGATTTCTAGCAGCATTGCCTTGGTATAAATGATTGGGGAATGTCCTCTTTGGTATGTCTCAGTATGAAGGAGTAGAAGACATCCCTTATGCCATTTGCTTTCTAAGAGCTAGCAACTCATTTGCCAACTTTTGCACAATTGGATCAGTGGTGCTTGCAGATGGATATTTAAAGGATGAAGAAGATATACCTCTATTAGGATCTCTCCTTATCTTTCCTACCAAGATAAGGTCATCTTCCACCCTAGTGGCCAAATCCTGAGTAGCATTAAGGTCTATGTGGCCAGCCTATCTTAGCAAAAAACTCACTTCAGACAGCTGGGAATTAATGAAAAACATTTAAGGTTCTCAGTGGTTGGCTGAGTAATTATAGGTATCCTGTTCTTCAGCTTGTCAAATTTAGCAATGAAGTCCCTCATAGGTTCATGAGGTTCTTTCTTAATCAGTGTGAGTTGGGCTAGCAGGTCATGCACATCTTTTTTAGGATTTGAATTTAGCTTTGAGAGTGTTCCAATCAGTCACTAACTGAGCCTACAAATGGTAGAACCAGTCTACAACAACACCTTGCAATGTTTCTACAAATAGCTTAACTACCACATCCTCATACTCTATGCCTATCACACCATAGGCTATGCTGAAGGCTATAATATGTTCATCAAGATGAACTCTTCCATCACCAAAGAATTTGGAGAAATACTTCCTTAAACTATGTCGTAGCTCATGTAGAGGTGGAGTTAAATTGAGTGGGCCAAAAGAGTTACCCCAGGGCCTTGAACTGCCATGATTTGACTACTAAAGGGAGGGATAACAAATGCTTGAGGGGTATGTATTGAAAAAGCTCTATTAACAGTAGAAATGGATGCTTTGCCTAGTAATGGAGACCTGATTTTGGTAGGAGGAAAACTCCTAGTTTGTTGAAGATGAGATGGTGAAGGGAAAGGATCAAAAACACTTTACTGCACCAACTCGAATACAGGGTCAACAATACCTTTAGATCTCTGACTTCTTATATATCATGGAGCTACAAGATTATAAAACTAAAAATGGATAAGGATAGGGACTGCTTCAATTTGAAGCTTGAAGCTTCAAATTGCACAAAACATTCTCCAGCGGAGTCGCCAAAAACTGTTGGGTGAATATTTTGTCACCAGCTAACTGATGGGAAAAATAGGTTGTTTCAACCACAGCATAAGGAGATTGATCAACCAAATGTGTAGGTTTACCACATCAAAAGGGGACAAATCTCTCCTCTCATCAATGGGAAGTTCCCTATAACTATGAGGGGGATATATATTATATATATGCAAAAAATAACACTCAGGGGTAGGACAACACCATCTATCTCTCTTCTTTTAGAGATGATGTTCATAAACAAAAAATAAATCTTGGTGAAAACACTGAAGGCACTTCTCTTCTTTCAAAAGTAGTCTACAACAAGCAACAAGAGTTCTTTCCTATAGGTAACTAATTGTAACAGGGCACAATAACTAGCAAAGATGAAGTGTAGCACAAAGTCTCCACCTTAACTTCCAAAGAGTGAAATACAAAGGATAGTGGGGGCACAAAGTCATCCCAAGATCCTTTACACAGAAACAAACTAAAAACACACACACTAAAGACAATTATGGCATCACAAAGTCTCTCCACAATTGGCTTCAGGACACCTTCCTGATTACTTCCATTAGTTTTGCTTGTTTTATTAAATGGAAAAGAACACATTCAGGAAATAGACATAAGAAAAATCTCCTAAATGACACAAACTATTACAACACAAATTCTAAAAGGTCACTTGCTTTCTCATTCACATAAAGAAATATGATTAACAATCTGAGCTCAAAGTCTCAGTAATCGCCTTTCAATTTGGGTAGAGTTTTACTTCTGATAACAAAAAGATCTCCTTTACATAAAATAAGAGATTACAATATATAGCAACCAATAAAGACTTGGTGCTTTGTTTCATGGAAAGGCCTATGTTGCATTTAATGCCTTGAATGCATTTTCAATTTTGTCAAGGGGCCATGCTGGAACAGGGTGTCAGCCTTAACTGTGGCATGTTCATTCATCTCAAATGTCTCCTCTAAAGTATAGGCCACCTAGTCTTCTTCTTGATATTAGTGTAGCTATCCACTTTGCCTTTACTCGATAGAGAAAATTAGGCTGCATCCTTGAGTGTTTGCATGCTCAGACATCTACTTGGTGGACTATTCCACCTACTAGAATAACTCCCTTGTAGATATTTCAGTATCTCTTGTAGCTTTCCCCTTTCCTTAATGCATTTTGTCTCTTCCTCATGATTTGAGCCCTTAGGCTATCTCTTCCCTTCAGTAGGCTCTTTTGGCTTCTTCTTTAGCTGGTCACTTAGTTTGTTCTTTAGGTTCCATGCCATATTTGAAAATAAATAGGCATTTCATTACCTTTAATTTGACATTCACAGGGATGTCACTGGTTGATGGTCACTTGAACCACATTGAACCTTGAACCTTTGAACCATGAGAGTTCATTGGTTCAATGGTTCAGGTGGTCCTATCGGCTCCTTAGTTCAATTGCTTCCTTGGTTCATTCTCTTTCTTGGTTCATTCACTTTCTTGGTTCATTCACTTTATTTCCTCTTTGATTAAAGCTTCCTTGAACCTTTTGAACCTTGGAACCTTTGAACCATTTGGTTCAAGGTTCAACAGTTCATTCTCTTTCTCAAAATCCTTTATTTTTCTAAGTCTCTTAAGCTTTGAAATTCCTTCAGCTTTCTATCTTTGGAACCCATCCAAAGGGAAGATGTCCCTTTAGCCCTTGAGAATGGTTCATTTCATGGTCGCCGAGAGTCCCCCACAAGGGTACTTGCCCTTTGGGGTCCTTCGGGCGGCCTTGTTCTTTAAATCCTTCAGATAAAATGTCTGAAGGAAATCCTTTGAACATTTTGTCTGAAGGAAATCTTTCCTCTAATTTTGCTGCTTTCTGTAGGGCCTTTCAACATTCCTTTGAATGAAATGTCTAAAGGAAATCTTTCAAACATTTTGCCACAAAAAATCTTTTCGAAAGATATCCTTTTGTTCATATTGTTCCTTTTGTTCCTTCAGGCTTTGGGAGACTCCTTTGAACCTTTCGATTGAACCGACTGATTGAACTGACAATGGTTCAACGGTTCAATGGTTCAATACTATGTTCTAATCATCCAATTGACTGCTTGAGCCAACTGCTTTGAACCATTCTTTTGAAATAACTCTTTGAACTTTTTTTGAACTCGTTGAACCTTGAACCTTTGAACCATTTGGTTCAAGGTTCAATGGTTCAATGGGTTAAATCTTTCTTCTTCGAAGCCTTCTTTTCTTTAAGTCCTTTGAAGCCATTGAAATTTGAACTTGCTAAAGCACTTAACTCTTTTAAGTCTGCCAATGTCGTTTAACCTTTGAACCTGTTGAACCTTTGAAACTTTGGAGGTGGGGTTCAATGATTCAATGGTTCAATCTTTTGTTTGAAGCCTTCCGATGGACCTTTTGGTTGAACCTCGGCGTTGAACCAACCTTGAAATTGCCTAAGTGTTAGGAACTTGTTTCTTTGTGAGAGCTCGCCTATTAAAGTCGTTGAGCTTGTTGAACCTGCAAGTCCCCTAGCTAAAAAATCTTGAATAATGAAGAATTTTAATACTCAAAACATTTTTCGAAAAGGAAAGGGAGAATTTTGGCTTGTAGGACCAAAATAGTTGATATGTTGTCCCCAAAAATGAGTGACATATTTTGGGAACAACACATCTAATTCATGTTTGTGCTTGTTTATAACCTATAACTATTAGTTAAATCATCTCATTTATCCCTAAGATACTTTGGATCATTCCAATGAGGCTAAATGATGAAGATAGTTTTTGGACAAGCAAATAAAGATTTATATGCCACATTTCATGAGTTTCATGTCTTTGAAATCCATTTGTCCTATGAGACCTTGCATGTTATATCTTCTACTTCATTATCCTATATATGTAACTCCTTTTCCCAACTTTACACATGTTCTAGTGACTCTTGGACTTCATTCTCCTCTTTCCTCTTTCCAATTCTATAAGTAGTAGCCATTTTGGCTCTTGTAGACTAATACCACATTTGGTATGGTAAAGCCATAATGGTTTGATGTCATATTTTTAATTTGAATAATAAAATAAATCTATTTTTGAGATCATAAACATCTTGTTTGAGTGTGCAAAGTGATGAATGGTTGAGTCTTGTGATTTTGTCCTTGCTTTTCATTTACTTTCATGTCTTATGCAAGAAGTTCTCATTCTAATAGGTCTATAGAGTGTAGTTAGTGTATTAGGCTCCCTTAAAGTGTGAAAGTGGCATTTTATTTATCAATATGATTTATGTTCTACTTATATTGAGTGGTCTCATGCATATCACCTCTATATTGAAACACTTATGTTAGAACATCTTGTAACTTTGAGACTAGTTTGTAGATCTTGTTCTTAGTGAGAGAAGTATGATAACATAGTGAATATCTTCATGGTGTATCACCCCATAAATTATCTTTATTTTTTGAATATTTATATCCCTTTTCCCATAATAAATTATTAGTATAGGTAAAAATCACTTCAAGACAAATTCAGGGAGCTAGCCATTAAACCTAGAGGTATACTTATCCTATAGGTAAACCCACATACCTAGAAGTATTCCAATGTTGCCCAAATCTTAGAGCAAGCTTGAACAACATATTCTATGGTGAAATATTTGGTGACAAAAGTTCCTTAATGGCATAAAAAATATCATGAAACTCCTATAAATACTTGATGATATCTTGAGACCTTCTACAAGTCATGAACAAACCAATTTCAATGGTTTTAAGCAAAGTTGAAGAGGTTATAAATAGGTAGCTTTTTGATGTTAATGAAATTCAAAGTAAAGTAAATTTTACTACCAAATTATCAAGCTATGAAGACTCAACTTAAATTGATCTATAGGTTGGAGAGATGATATGAACTCCTACAAGACATACATATATTTGATAAGGTTGTTATGATAATTTTCAAACACAAGATCAAGATTTGTATGGGAGATATGTTTACCTTCATCACCATGCATGAGAGGAGTTTTAATTGAAGTTATAATGATAAATATCAAATTTTTAAAGTGTCTATCCTTAATTCTCATCATCACCAATATAGGAGAGCATTGCAAGAACTAATGATAGTGTATAAGGATTCTAAGAAGGCTAAGTAGGCCATGTGTCAAACTAACAACTTGTAACTCCTCCTCCAAGAAAGGGTAGTTTCAAGTGAAGATAGATGAGTCATAGAAGATGAATATCCAATTATATCCACCTCTAATGAGGTTATCATTAGGCCAAGCTAACACATTTTGAATAAAAATGATAGGACTATTTCTCCACCTTATTTTGGCATTATAACTTATTTTGTGACTGATGATAGCCATGATAGACTCTCTCTCTCTCTCTCTCTCTCTCTCTCTCTCTCTCTCTTCTCTCTCCTCTCTCTCTCTCTCTCTCTCTCTCTCTCTCTCTCTCTCTCTCTCTCTCTCTCTCTCTCTCCCTCTCTCCCTCTCCTCTCTCTCTCTCTCTCTCTCTCTCTCTCTCTCTCTCTCTCTCTCTCTCTCTCTCTCTCTCCTCTCTCTCTCTCTCTCTCTCTCTCTCTCTCTCTCTACATATATATATATATATATATATATATATATATATATATATATATATATATATATTCCATGTTAGTATGGAGAAGCCTTGATAAAATTTGTACTTTTTGTTTCTTTTGAAGTGATTGTAATCTGATTTTTCCTTATTCATCTCATACTTAGTGTACTCATGATAAATTCTCAATAAATAAAAGTGTTGATGTTCAATCTCCTTGCATTTTCCCTCTTCATTCTTGCCTATTTGTGAGTAAGTTATCTATTTGTAGGTCATATGGTATGTATTAATGGTTATACAAA